>VYXB01006407.1:187788-342520 GCA_013397135.1 Pachyramphus minor | reverse complement strand
CCTGGGGAGTCTTTCTGTTGTCCCTTTTGCAACCGGACTTGTCTGTCACGCATTGGCCTTTTCAGCCATCAGTGAGCCTGCAGCAAGCGTGGGTAGAGCCCTTTGAAATCTTCGTTTGCGAAGCCAAGCCATGATGGAGTTGATAATCTAGACCACTCAGGAATGTGATCTACTGTTCAGTATGTTTTCATGAATGCTTGTTTAGAGGTGGATTTGCCTACTGAGACGCAGGGGCTTAGGAATCCAAACTTTCACTGTTCAGCTTTATATCTTTGTAATTATGATGATGACAGATTCTTCCTGGGGGTGGTGAACAGTCAAGTGGGGAAGCTGATTTGTTTTTGTCATGTGAAATGAGGCTATTGAACACCTCCTCAGGGAATGGTGACAAGTGCAGCCATTAATTTTCCTAGGAAGAAACACTTATGAGAAATTCAGGATGCTGCTTTTAAGGACACAGACTTAAAGAGCAAGCAGTTAAGGTGCATAACAACAATGATTTAAGCAGAGTCAGATTTAAAGGTCTTCCTGGTATTCTGTCTGAGGGGGGAATGAGAGAGAGAGAAACCTCATGGATGGAGAATTTAGATGCTTTTCAAGTATCTTCTACTGTTTTCAATAAATCTGAACTCTCTGATGTCCAGGAAAACCTAAGATAACTACTGAAGTCTGCCTCAGTGTTTCCCTGAAGTAAAACTGCTGCCCAAACATCTTTAGGTTTCGGTTTGCGGGGAGTTGTTGTCGGTCTCTGTTTGGTTTTGTGGTTTGTGGTGTTTGCTTGTTTGGTTGGTTTTTTGCTTTGTTTGTTTCGTGTGTGGGTTTGTTTTGTTAGTTCTTTTGTCTTTGCTGAAATGCTACTTTTCGAAGCGTGGTGGAAAGCTGCCAAATTTTGTATCGCCCAGAGACTACCATTAGATGGCAGTGTCGTTTCTGTGCTTAGTGAGGCAGGCGTAAACGTTTAGCAAACTGTCAGTCCTGTATTAAATAGAAAGGCTAATGGAGATGACGTCTTTCTTGGTAAAGCCTGGTGTGTCTTAGGCTCACACATCTTTTTAGAGTAATTAAATAAAACAAAACCCCAAACCCTGAAATTGTGTCGTAATTAATTTTGATGTTGAAATCAAATACATGGTATCAGGTGATACTATGCCAAGTTTGGGTTCATTTGGTATCCATACTATAGAAATAGCATTTTACCTTTATAATGGCATAATATGAGGCGTGTGCCCAATAAATGAAAAACCAAACCACTCTGCACAGTTCAGTCCGTATTTCACAAGTGTAACTAGACTTCATTTTTTAATTAAATGTCCATTTTGTTTACTCTCAATCTAAGTGTTTGTCTGGTTGTCTGGGTTGGCACTTGATGCTGGGGTACGACTTCTAAGAGTTTTGATGCCATCAGGGTGCAAGAGTCATAATCTGTGAACTGTTCCTAATTTTTAATTGTGCAGTTTTTGACTGCATGTTGCAAAATTAAATGTCATGTCACCTTGCCAAAGTCTAATGCAGAAGTTCCAAGAGTGAATAAAGGAAATAAAATATTACTGGCTATGCAGTTATCTTTGGACAGTCTCCAGGCTGAAGATGTTTTTTCATTGTAAACTACTACAGGTCTCAGTGTGAGACCATTTCTTTGGACCCACCACAGGGACCCCACGAGTGCCAAACCCAGAGGGGGAGGAGAATTATTGTCAAACACTCAAGAAAACCCAGCAAGTGTGGTCTCATCACCACATAAATCCCCACTTAAGCTAGTTTTGCTGCATGGTTTCTTTGTCAAGGCCTCTCTTTAAAGCTGCAGTGTCAAAAATTTGAAGTAAGAACAAAAATCTGTGAAGAATTGCCTTGGCCAAGTGGATTTTCAACTCTTAGTGCAAGTGCACTACATCCTTGTTCAAGTGGATGAACACTTTATAATTAACTTGATTCTTTTCTCATTTAAGAATAGCTGGTTTATTCGTGGTTTTTCAAAGCGTGATGTATTAGCTTTCATGTTGTTCATCAGTAGCTATTGGCACTAAATGTCAGTGTTGCATGTGAAAGCAGAAAAAGGACCAAATTACCAATCAAGTGTTTTGTTTTGTATGTGCTACAAGGATCAGAAGAACCTGTGAAACTCTGCCTGTATCTACGTCATAAATGCAGCATTCCTTCCAAGAAATAGACTCTTAAAGATGATGAGTGGATGTCTTACAGTAGCCAACAGGTGTTTACTGTCTTTTTCTAGAGAGTACCAAAAAGTGCATGCACACACATCTTCCCCTATCTCTCCTTAAAAACCCATCTCCTCCCCCAATTCCCCCTCAGTTTCAGATTGGATTTTGGTAGTTCTGCCTTATCTCTTAATCTGCTACCTATGAACATTCCAAAGTACCATTTTTTTCACCTGATTGGAGAAGCCTAAGCATATTTGCAGTCATCCTTGCACCTTCCTAGAGCACTCCCTGAAGTCATGCTCTAAAAGGTATAGGATAAATGTTGGAATGCATGTTTTTAGATAAAATAGCATTTTAACAGATTAACAGATTTTTTTTTTTGTACTTGTACTATGTATTTATGTAGTATGCTCTGCCCTTATCAAGTGTAGTTTTCTCAATATACTCTCTCTGACATGTTCCATGTACTATGCATACAACCAAATACAGCAGTTTTTCACTCAGTTGGAGCATTACTGTTGAAACCTGGGTTGTGAGTGTGGATATAGGAAACTCTTCACCTGAAGGGTACAATTTTCTCAATTCTTCTTGCTGCCTTTAAGTCTTTCCCATTTATCCTGGAAAATAAGAGAAAAACTGCTATGACAGCAGTGGTGAGCTTAAAAACTGTATTTGAAAGCAAGTTTTAGTGATGGCATTTGCAGATTCTGTTCTTGTACTGTTTTCAGCTATGCTTTCTCCAGTGTGGTGTGGAAGGGTCTTTGCAGAAGCAGGAGAAAGAGGGATAATGGGTGCTATGCTGAAGTTCTTGCCAAGTATGTAATGACCTCTTCATTGGGGAGAAAGAATTCCCACCCCCTGCCCCAAATACCTCAACCCACTTTCCAAAAAACCGCAGTAAAAATCCAACACCTGTGATGAGGTAGGGCTGCGAGCATAACTGCATAAGTCCTTGCTTAGACTCTGCTTGTTGGTTTTGGGATAGCAATGCTGTGACTTTCTGGGCTACAGCAAACTTTATGTAACGCTGACCAGTCTCTTGCTGACTCTCAGATGTCACTTGCATATTCTTTGCTTTTTAATTGTACCACAGGCTCCTTTGGGGAAGTCCCACCCTCTGCTTCCATTCTCCCAAATACCCCCTTCCCTACCAGTCTGGAAAGTTCTCTTGACCAAGGGAATTGGACAATAAAATTCTTATATACAGCTCCTGGATTTAAGAAACAACCTCTGAACCTCCTAAATCTTCTCAAGTGGAGCATGCCAAGTAAATACCAGCTTGTAACTAATTATATTCAAAGCAGCAAAGTGGCTGGCAGTGACCTTTAACAAGACTTTGCCAGATCTTTAGAGATGAGGAAATGAGTCTGATCCTGATAATCACTAGCTGGTGAATGTGAAGGATCTGCTAAAAGCCCATGAAGGTAAGAGAGATCAAGTGGTTTTATGATATTCTTTGATGACTTGTAAAGTGCCTGGTGGGATGCTGCATCCTACTGTGCAGTCTGAACAGACATGACAATTCCGTGAAAGTCCTGAGGAGTTTCAGTTGCTTTTGCTCCTAAAAGCAATTAAGGGTGACTTACTAGTTAAAAATAAAGTACATGTACATAGTAGAAAAAGATATGGTAGGCTGCAGCAACTGGAAACTAAAGCCATACTATTGCAGACTGAAAAGACTCTCTTTTAACAGTGGAAGAAATTTACCTTTGGAAAAAGTGATGAAAGGGTACTGGTGACTTTTGTACCAACAGAGCTGCTCATTCAAGACTGGATGCCTGTCTTTCAGACAGGATTTTCCTGATTTTCTAGAGTAAGCCTTATGTTCCATACTTAGACGTTTTGTTGGAGCAGCCTTTTCTGGGCTTAATGCATGAACACTAATGTCTCAAGTGTCTGTTCAGTACATCAGCTTCAGTTATGCCTTTGATTCTCTTAATGTTGCTCATGGCCCCTAAGCAGTGTGCAGATGGAGAAAATTGGCCTGCAATTTCTAAAATTTATGGTACCGGTTGAATATTGAACTGACATTTGACAATCCAAAAGTGAAATTTGGAAAGATGTGCTTTTTTTCTGCAACACAAATTCTATATTTGTTGGCTTCAAACTTAACAGGAGGCAAATTACTGAATCCAATGCTTTCTTATTTTTTTGATGAAGAAAATGATGACAGTCATAGCAGTTGGGGTCAGGATATCATATTTTTTTAAAGACCTCTAATGAGTAAAATGGTAAAAATGGTCTAAAAAGGAAAGTTTGGATGGTGAAAGAAATTTTTTTAGCAAGACCAGTGATTTAAATCAAACTATCCCTGGGAAAAAAACTTATACAAGGGGTTAGCATGGGTTTTTGCAGCTGACAGGATGGTTTCTTTGTCTCTCTTGGAGATCTCACCTTCTTTTCCATTTCCCTCCCACTCTTCCAACTCACACACATCCTTTCTTAGTTTTACTGGCGTTTATCCAATAGCCAGTTTGTGTAATATTGCGCACAAGCACTTCTTGGAGAAGGTAGCTGAAGGCATGCCTGGTGTCATGTGCATTATTGAAGTCCCTGTTTTCAGTCTTTCTCTATTACAACAGACATCCCTGTAATGTTAATGATGGATGGAAATAGTTAAGAAATTACATTTTAAAAGTAGGTATTTATTATGTACAAGTGACAATAATTGTCTTCTCTGGCCTCCGGCATTTCTCAAAAATTATGCAGTAGAAAAGTAGAAGCAGTCTTCTTGAAACTACTGGATTTTGATACTTTTGGCTGAAAATCTAGAAGTGGTTTAACCTTGAAAAAGAATAAAAGTTGAAAGTAGAACCGATGGAAATCAATATTAACCTTCCAGTTTTGCTAGCCTACATTTGTAATACTAGTGAATTTTTTAATGATCAATTTTAAACTAAATGGAGCCCCTGCATTATCTGTGGATAAGTGCTTTTCTTTCTTCTGAAACATTATTTTAGATTGGGCTGAGTTGACGTTGGCATCATTCCCTGTGCTCCCCCTGATATCAAAGTGCACCATATATTTTAACTTTTTAGTAGCTTCTGCCAATGAAAACAAAAGTTATAATTAATAGTCTCTGCAGTTTTGCTGCCAAGGGTTCCTGGCCACAATTCTTAGTTTGTTTTATGCTGCAGATGCATACCTCTGAACCTAGTTAACAATTTTTTTTTTCCTTGACAATTATTAACGACTACTGCTGTCCAAGGAATTACTTAAAAAAATAATAAAGCATGGACATTAAAGAGTAAATTTGATTATGAGAAAATATTTTTGAGATAACAAAACAGGATCTAAGGACAAAAAAGGAGCTAAGGTTCTTGTTGAGACTAAAGCACCATCAAACATATCAGTCAATTAATTGTTCTAAAATAATTTTTCTTGTAGAGTTGTATTGCAGATGGAGCGTGTTCTGATGCTGACAAATGACCCTACACAATAAATGTATAGGTTAGCAGGTTGAGGTCTTACCTCTTTGTTGTCAGGAGGATCATGTAATTGACTGCCCTAATAATCTCAGCCCTGTATGACTCTTCCATGGTGATATGATACTTTTTAATTATACAAGTGTATATGTGTTTCTAAATATATGATCTGATTTCTGACTGTAGAGGGAGTTTGGGAAGTGCAACTCTAACACAGAACCTTTAGAGAAAGGTAATTTTTCTTGGAAAAAAAAAAGGTCCTGTCTCCCTGGATTTTTTTCATTCTTTATTTGTGGGTTTAAACTACACAGTATAGTTTTGAATTATTGACAATTGAAATTGGCTGATGAACTTGCTTTTGCTGTATTTGATGTTAGACAAGTGTTTTCCTACCATGTAGAAATGTTCAATTCTTTTCCTCTGCTTTGCCTTCATGCTAGTCTTGCTAATGTAACATAAGCTCGATATTGGTGTGGTAAGATTGACGTCTTGTTCAGCTCTTTGTTTTTCTTCCAAAGAAGCTTTTATTCTGCTTATATCATTTTTTGTGACTGAGTCTTCTGCGGAAGGCTCGGTGTGGGTGATTCAAACACGGTATCTGATTAGATGCTGTTTACCTAGACCATCTGATTAATGAGCACATATCTGAGTGGGATTAATACTGTAATAAGTGCCTTGGACAGACATAAACCTAAAGAATGGATCCAAACCATCTTATTCTGTAGTGTTTAGTGACTGAACTGAGTGAAGTTTCAAATGGAAACCTCAGTGTTGAAAAATCTATCTGTAACTTATTTCTCTTCCAGTATTGTATTTTCTATACTTCCTCTATCTCTTCAGAACTAGAGGGCTAACTAAATCTAGTTCTCTATTGCAGCATTCTGTGGGTACTTGAGATAAACCAACAGGCAGTGCCTAAACTTGTCTGAAATTTAGCTTTGTCTCCTTAAACATGATTCTACTCTCTTCTGTATTTCTTTGTTCACATGTTGATCTGCTACTTTTATAGTATCTCAATGTTCCTCCTACACATTTTGTATTTATTATACTCCTCTATACTATGTCAGTTTTTCCAGTAGAAGAATCTGAAATGCTCATGTAACTTGGGAATCACACTTGCTTTGGTCTTTTAATAAATTCTACTATATTTTCAGCTCTTAGGAGGGCAGGAGTTCCTAATTTTTTTAAACACTGCTATATTTGATGAGTCATCGTAGCTATTTCTGAAAACCTTGTGTTTAAAGGGAAAAAATATTCATATAAATAAATTTCCTGGATTAGAGTTTGTTAGGTGCTCTAAACTGAATTTCTGCTGTTAGGACAAATTTTTGTGTCTTATTTGAATTTCTGAAGATGTTTCGCTGTATCAGGGATGTTGGTTTGAGGGCTTGGCAAGATAGCCTGAGAGTCAGTGACTTGTTTTATCACTACCATAATGCTGAATTAGAGGAGTTTCTTGTTAAACAACGAAATGGGATGTGAATTGAACTAAAGTTCCTAATTTGTTGACCTGCAACACCAAGTGGACCAGTCAACATACTATAACAATTAGCATTGTTATAACTTCCATTAACAAGACATCCATCTGTTCTGAGAAATAAAAAATTAGCTGTGGAACAGTTGGCCAGCTGCAAGGAGATGATATGGAAAAGATTATTTATTTTGGTCTGTTATGATTTGTAAAGCTTGAGGATAGTGATTGTGTGCAACTTTGTCTACATTCTCTCCATGTTTGCACTCCCCACTGGACAACCATCAGTAGAGAACCACGAACTAATAGGATTAGAGGGGCTGAAGCTCTGTGAGTGCAATGTTTGTCATCGTATCTCAGTATAGTTGTGCTGGCTCAGCTCAGGTGCAATAGCAATAAAACTGGTAGTGTAAGAAAATGTAGGTAGTCTGCATTAAAACCTGAGATTTCCAGGCAGAAGGTAACTCTATATGCTGCAGTGTATTTTCAAATGTGGGAACTGTGGTGGCAAATAGTTTTGTGCTATAGGGTTGCGAATAGTCCATTTTATTATTACTATTGTCTTTAAGAAAATGTATTTTCTTTTAAGTAGGAATTAAAGTCAACATTGCTGCAAATGGAGTTGTGTTAGTGCTATGACATAAGTGTAAGTTATGGGAGGACAGTAGAAGGTAGGTACCACCTAGGGTTAAATTAGGCTTAAAAACATAACTAGAGAAGAAATGTAGATAGAATAATGGAGAGGTTCCTGCTCTTAATTATCCTCAAATGGGTCCTATCTCTAGGGCTCTTGAATTGCTGCAGGAAGAGCCTCTTCTGATAGGATGTCTGGGAAGACATCTCCCCGGATGAAGGCTTTTGAGAAGTATTTCTTAGCCTGTGAGGCAGCTTTGAAAGATGCTTCAGGACCAATGAGCAGCAGAACAGAAATTCCTCTTGTCACTGTCAAGAACCAATGACCAGGAAACTTCTTATTTTCCCTATTATAGTTTAATTAATAAAAAGCACGCTTTTGAAATTTTGACAGCTTTTCATTGCTAGAATATAATCTTGATCAAATAAGCACTAAGAAATAAAGGGTATTTTGTCTTCCCTGTTTGGGTAATAGAGGGGGAAAAAGTAGTGAGAGAGAGCAAACATATTGACTTGCATTGTAATTCACTGAAACCCCTTGGAACTATAATCTTTCTGTCTTTCCACAACTTCTTGCTATAATTCTTTTCCAGTTTAGTGGTTTACCTACAAACACACATCCAGCAGAACTGTGCAATTCTGTAGGCAGGAGAGCTGGCAACCAGAATATCGCATGTAGAGAAATCCCTCTTTGTGTGTTTGTGTGGAAGAACTGATGGGACATGCTATGCTGTGTAAAGTTAAACTGGAATATTAGAATTTGACTGTCTTTAAACAGAAATATAATCTGCTTGCTCTTTACAAAAGCTCACCAGACTTCACAGGCTTTGACTTTTCTTTCCCACATAGAGCCACAGAATTAGTTGCCTTAAAAAGGATCTCTGGAGGTTACCTGCCTAGATCAGGCTACCAGCACATACTGAAAAGCTATTATTTAACTACCTCTCTGTGAACAGAAATGTGTAATCTTGCCTACTGAACCCACAATAATTGCTGACTTACCAACCCTGAGCTGTTTTAGGGACAGCATCCTAAATTAGTCACTGAGTGGCAAGCAGCTGCTTTATTAGTTGTTAGTTTAGTTAATTTACAGAGTTGTAGCTGATATTTTCTAAAAAGAATCAAACAAAAGCTCTGAAAAAGACCTCAGCTCTGGTTCTGTGAGTACATGCTTTCCCTGAGGTGACACAACAGACAGGTACAAGTAACATTGTGTAATAGAGCAGAATGTGGCAGAACCTTCCTGGCAGAGCCTTCTTGGGCAAAAACTATGCCCCTATTGAATGTGTTGAATTATTTGCAAGCTCTTTCTGGAGCCAGCATATGGAAAAAATTGAAAGCCTTATGTTGAAAAGCTTTCTTTTCTTTCCCGTTTTGACTATGGGATATGACTGTAAGTTTAGAAAAGCACGCATCTGCCACTGACTGCTGGTCTGAAACAGGGGAGACCTCTGTGTAGAGTCTGTGTAAAGCTGCTTTTCACAATGGCAAGTAGATGGCAGGGTGTGGTAAATATTAATAAAAAAGGCTTAGGAAATAGTTTAATCAAAGTAAGAGCTCCACTAATTATGTTTGAGGCTACACAGAGGAAGCCTGACACTGGATACATTTTTCAAACTGTTGGAAGAGAAAAAATTAATTACAGTCCCAGTCACAAGTTGAGGAAATTTATTTAAAGGGAAACTGTGCTACGGTGCTTCATAATTTATATGGCTGGATATACTTTACATAGCTGGACTTGTACTGTGATATTTATTATGTTCTTAAAAGGAGACCATACTCCAAAGACATAAAATCAAAATTCTCTTGTGGGAGGTGGTGGCACACTACACTGAAAGCAAGCAGTCCGATTTCTTTTGCTGCTGTGCATCCTGGTGGCATTTTGAAAGCTGTTCAGTTCAATAATATGGGTATTGCGTATGAGTTCCTGGTTTGGTCTAATAATGTGAAAGGCAAAGCAAAACGTGGTTTGCTCAAAGCGCCATGACTTGTGAAAAGGTACAGACAGAATATTGAGCTGCTCTTATTTTTGTGCAACACCGGCAAATTCCTCTTGTAATGACAGCAAGTAAAGAGGGAACCTGCCTTTACCTGTGAGCTAATGATCTGTGCCATCTTTTCTTATTTCTTGGGTTGAATTGCAACGCAGATGAAGCAATCAGCCATAGTTACAGTGACCTTTGGTAAAGGAAGCTGCCTCTGCCTGAGGCAGACCATTTATTTTTGCTTGCAAGTTCTGCAATTATAAAGCTTAGGCAGCACTATCGGTTCAAGCAAACTGGTGCAAAGTTTTGGGAATATAATGAAAATTGCTGGTCTGAGAATTGCTGATGGAAGGAACTACTTCAAACTCACCGATTGTACTGGAAAGATTAATGTTTCAGGATTGTAGATTATAAAATTTGAACTGCAAGTACTAACTAGAGACATCACGTTTGTTACTGTGACCTCAACTGCTGGAGCCACAGAACTGTCAGGACTCTTTAGGGAAAGTCCATGGAAAGACAAGAACAGGGCAGGAGTATCCTGTCCGCTGTCACAGCTTCCTTTCATCAATGAGTTCACAGTTAAGAACAGATGTTTGTGGCTTTGTAAAAGGGTTAGTGGATCACAAAATCTTTACTGAAGATGAGAAAGGAAAGAAGGATCCTGCAAGTAAGATATCACTTAAATAGTAGACCTTAAATAAGCATCTAGGGATGTGATATGATGTTGCTATGTATTTCAGACTTGCTTTTAAGTTTCTCATCTCTAATTCTGCAACAGAGAAGTTGCTCACAGTAATAAAATTCAGTTTTTATCTGTTGTGTTATTTTGGAGGATATATGAAGAGGTTCTGACTTCTCAGCAGCTCAAAGGTGTGTTTGTTTTGATAGCAATTTGCTCACAGCGTTTATGATAGTGCAATGACAGAAATTGATTTGTCTATCAGTACAAACCTTTTAGGAGTGAGATCATATTCTGTCACCTGACTTGCATGAAATTAAAGTGTGAATTCACATATTTTGGAAAAGCACAAGGAACCAAAATTGCTAGTTACAGCATCCAGAGAGAATACTTACTGCACTTGACTGAATCCATTCTTCTGTTGGGATAGAGCTCATTGAGCAGAAAGGAGGAGAAGGTAGAGGCCAGCACAGGAACATTTATTTTCCTCTCTGCCCTTCCTTCCTCTTTTCTGTTAAAGAAGTTAAACCTCTCAGTGTAGAAGTGATTAAATTATTCCCAGAGTTTTAACATCTGTATCACTGTGATTTGAGCAAGGAGGCTGAAAAAAACCTCAAAACCTAATACAACTCCATGGTGTTTATTTCACAAAAGCTGTTACTGGGAGACTGGGGAGAAAGCTATAGCAAGCTCTGTATTTACTGTATATCTTTATTGTGAATATTGGACAATGTTCTTACATAGATTAAAAGACAATAATAGGAGAAACTAATTAAAAAGTTGTTTACTGGTTGTTCTCTAGTGCAGTTGCTTTAAAATTATCGTGGGAAGTGTGGAGGGGAAATTCCATTGTTTTATTCGAAAGGGTTTTTCAGTCCTTCACATTTTTATTTTTAAAACATTTATTACCATTCACTTTCATCATAAACAATTAAACAAACAAATGGCTTCCTTCTGCAAATTGAGCTGAGTTAGGCCGTCAATGACTGTTGAAAAATACACTTTAGAAAAAGTAAAACACTAGACTAACTAAAGGCAGTGACTTGAAGAAAAAAGCCTTGAAGCTACCAATCCTTGTATGGTGTAAAATTTCAAACTCTTATTTGAATGTTCCTGGATAAGGAATGATTTTTCAGTGGTAAAATGCAACTGTAGAAGCATAGCTGGAAAACAGGGGGTAATATATAGAGCCCTGTATATATTGGACTGGAAATGGAATGGAATGATTTATTTATCACTTTGAAAATTTATCAGATTTTAAACATATATTTTATATTATCTACACTTGTAACAGCTCTGTGCTGATGTATCTGGGAAATGGAAGCTCCCAATTGATCATGGGTGTTTGAGACATCCTCAACTACGAAGGCAGGTATGAGACTCCAGGGAAAATAAAGAGGTTTTTTTTTTGCCTTTCACTTTTTTGGAACATTTTAGGAAATAGAAAGCATTTTCTTTCCCTTTGATTAATCTCCTAAAATATGATACAGTAAGAAAATGAAATCTGAAAAGGAGAAATGAACAGAGCATCAGTATACATTCTTTGTAACTGGATGTTCAAGTTTCAGTTTGTGTGTTTTGTTTTTCTTTCCTACCACAAAACTGGGCACACTATTATAGATGTGCCTTTACAAATAGCAAATTAAAAGGAATAAATGATTCCATTAGCCATTATGGTATGTAGTTGCTTTTCTTTGCTGGGAGGAAGGGCATACTGCTGTCTGTTTTTAACTTGCTATCTATCAACACACCTAGATTTTCTCTGCATAGACACTTTCTGGCTTATCAGTCTTGACCTGTACTGTTGTGTGAGGTTATTCCATCCCATGTGCAGGGCTTGACACTTGCATTTGTTAAACTTTTCAAGCTTCCTTGACAGCTCATTTTTCAAGCTTTTACAGGCTCCTGTGAGTAGCAGCCTTTTCCACTGTGTTGGTTTCTTCCAATTTGGTATGATATACCTATTGAGAATGCTGAGACTGCACCCTGCCTCCATCCTGGGTTTTAGTAATATCATCAAGCACTATTGACGATGTCATCATTCTTTGAGGGATGTCCCTGCTACGTGGCTGCTAGATGGATTTTGTTCAATAGCCCTGTCGTTGACTGGCCCGTGGCTCTCAAGATCCTTTTGATGCCTTTCTCTAAGATGAGTACAACATTTGACTTTTATAGTATTGGGAATCTCCTCCAATCACCATGACCTTTTTTTTAGTCTCTATGAAGTATAATTACATCAATACAAAGGTTTTATGGTTCTCTTTGTAGAAATTTATGTCAGCTTCTGCCACTATTACACTGCTAAAGGACAGCAACAGATGGAGACTGGGTTGCCATTTCTTTCAGAAAAAGGTGCTTGGCAGAAGGAGAAAAGGAGAACTCTGAAGAGGTTTCTGGATGAAATATTAAAGCAGAAAAGCATAGCTCTGGCATCATGGGTAGTTACAAACACTTTGTGCGTATACCTGTAAACAAAAGTAAGAAAAACTGATGAGGTTTTTTGTTGTTTGGGTTTTTTATTATTTCTTTATAAATGTTTCAGTAGTTGCAAGGGAGTGTTTAAATAACTGCCTGAGCACTCAAATGCTGTTTTAGTCCTAAGTGTGAAGCAGATAAAGTACGTGTAAGACACTTCTCTGTGTTCCTCTGCATGCTTGAGTGTCAAAACAGAGATGTTCTGGGTGTTTTTTGGAGAATGTGCATTGGGAAAATGTCATGCCCTGTCCTGTTTGGGAAATGTGGAGCTTTTCAGCTGTAGTAGGAGCAACACAATCCCAGTGTGTTAGAGTGTGACTTGGTTTGGCTTAGAAGGGTGTCTGATGCAATTTGATATTCCATAATATTTCAGTAGGATGTGCTAGCTGTTTTTCTCTTCACCTTTTGATTTACAACATGTACAAAGAGACCTAACTCTGTAGATGTTGTAATGTCAAGTTTTAAAAGTAGTTATTTTGGAAATGATGTTTGAACCATGTTATAGAGATTATGAGGACAGAGCAAGTAATTTTTAATGTCTAATTGAATTTTACTCAAATTGACTTTATAATAGAGGATACCATATCATGTTCACATTGAAGTTTGAGAACTGGAAAGGCTTCCAGATGGGTTTGGTTCTGCAAGATACTAGGAAAACATGGGGGATCCAACATTACAAGGAAAACCACAAGCAACTTGTTATTGCAGGCTATGGCACTGCGGCTTACTAAAGTCCTTCCTTTGAAAGGAAGTGGCTGAACTACACTAGCTGGCCATTATGCTGGCATTTGTCAAGAAAATGCACTAATTTAGGACAAATAGCAAGTTTGTAGGTGTTTTCCTAATCAACTTAAAATATTCATTTTGTTTTGTTTGGGTTTTTTGTTTGTTTGTTTGTTTGAAGGAACAACCAAAATAACCTGTCCTTGAGTATGTGAATGTGGGGAATGATTCTGTCCTGAACTGCGACAAGGGATCCAGTCCACCTCTTCAATTTCTAACTTCTGTGAGAAAAGATAAGCTAAAAATGTGGCATGGAACAGATTGAATCAACACACCGTGACATTATAATGACTTGAAAATCTGATGTCAGTCTGCTCGTAAATTCAGGTCAGCAGGAGCTGTGCATGGTTTGTTGACAAATAATACGATCATTTAGCCAAGGTGTATATCATGTTACAGCATGGGACATAGGTATTTTGTGCCAAAAGCAAAATTTACACAGAAGCAAAGCTGCAAAACTGCTGTTTCCAAAGCAATGCTGGGAAAGCTCTCTGTAAGGATTAGGTATGTAATGATGTGCTTATACTCTTCAAGACTAGGGCAGAAAAGCAGGAGGTGTTCTTATCTTGAATAGAGCCAACTGGCTGCACGTTTGTGGTGGGATCTGTCATGGTAGTTGTCACTGCCATTATTAAAACTAACTGAACCTGTGACTCTGTTCCTTTTTAACGCAGGTAACAACAATGCATACAATCGTCTGCCTCTGTTTATTGTTCTTCTGGAGTTGTGTTTCCTGTGCTTAACTAACAGTAGAGGTTGTGGGTCAGGCAGTCAATACAAATAACACAGAGCTATATTAAGTAGGTATTCAAAGACATGAGGAGTTGGGCTAAGACTCCAAGAGTCAAAACCATTTGTCTAACCATTAGGTATAGCATATATTTCTAATATTTTTATGTGCCTTGCTAGGGAAGGCTTAAGGCATTTGTATTTTGCTTTCAGATTGTCAGGAATACTTCAATTACTGTGCTGTTTCACTTACATGTTCTATGCTCTTTGAGAAACTGGTCAGGCTTGTTGTCTGAGCTCCCACTCTTGTATTTGAGAAAGCATGGCTTCTGTTATGAGGTGACTTGCTTTGGCAACATAAGTAAGATGGGCAGTGCTATTAGTCATATGGTTTATTTTTAGGCAGTCTGATGAGGATCAGGGAGTTGGACTACCATAGTCCTTATGGGTGCCTTTCAACTCGCAATACTCTATATGATTCTACAATTCTACTAAATTCACTAAGGATACTTAATTTTGCTGTCACCAGTGTTTTTGTGCTTGCATCTTTTGTAGAGATATACATAACTCTGACTAGTCAGAAAGATAAACATGCCCTTATATGCACTGTGCTCTATATCGCAATTATACGCGAAAAAGCATTGGAAACCTTCTTGTATCAATAGTTCCTTAATGTATTTTGAAACTCTTTCTGTATTGGGTGCCTATCTTTAAATTTTGGTGGGGCATGGGGGAAAAATGAATTTCTGCTAGTGTTAAAAAACATAAAAATGAATATTTTTCAGATTCTGCAGGCTTTTGTTCCAAAAAACTTCTATAGACCTGACAGGTGGTGGCTGCCAAGGGAGGCTGTCCATGTGAAGGAGATGTGGTTTGCCACCCCTATGCTCTGTGGGCATTCCTGTCACCTTTGTTAAATCCAGAAATTTATGTTCACTGGGCATGCCCTAGTCTAGAGCTGGTCAAGAATTTTTCCTTGTGTTTGACTCCTGATATAGGCCCATAACAGTTGGCCTGTCTGTGTTTACTTCTTAATTTGATACTGCTTAAATACAGTCAAGCTTTTTTAAAAATTGTAATTGAATCTTAGTTGCTGAAGATTCTGTGATGCTGAAAAATCCCCCAGTAAGAAAAAGCACAGGTATTGTGGTACAGATGTGTACATGTTGGCAGGGGGCTGGTGGGCCTGGCTGCATCTGTTCTGAGATCTGAAGAACAAGCCAAAGGCAATGGCCTCTCAGTCTAGGGGATGCTGAGTTGTCTTACAGGTTGAATGCAGAGTTAGCTAGAAGGCCACAGTGGGTGCCAACACTGAACAGCACACAATACAATGAGTGCTCTCAGAGTACTAGAATGGGATAATGCCATCTGCCTGGTTTTGCAGGGGTTGGGCCATCTGGGATAATCAGCTTTAGCAAAGGCTCAGCTCCACTTGGATTATCCTTGTGTTGCATTCCTTCATGCTCCCAGGGAAGTTAAAATTGTCATCCTAGAAAGCCACCTGAGGTCTGGTGGGACCAAAGTCAGTTGTACTGTTTCATCTATAAGGATTAGTTATGAGCTAATGTGGGTAGTTGCTCACATACAGACCTGTTATTCAGCTGATGAATCTGTAGGCACTCAACTTGGCTTTGCAGAGCACCAGTTTTGACTGGGCAGCTTACAGGGAGAGTTGACGAGGGATGTCTTGTCACTGAGCCTCTCTGTTTCCATGGTGTTCCCTCAGGAAACAGTTGATGCTTGGCCAATTTGTAGTTTCTAAATCTGGAGTACTTAAATCATACAACTAGAACAACTAGAACTGTTGTTTCTTTCAGTCTCATGATTGCTAATTTAAAGTGAGGCAGTGTAGGTACCACATCATGCAGTGCTGTTGGGATGCATCTGAATTTTGTTTCACTTAGAGGTACAAAAAGTATTGAAAGTGTAATGCTAGTTATCACAACTCCATCACAGTTGGATGGAGTGACAAAGGTGAAGATATAAAACCAGAAAGGTCCCAAACTAACCCCTCTGGTGTTCAACAGACTGGAAATTTTCTCTAGTGATTGTACCAGAACCGCAAAATATATGGCTCAACTTAATGATTTTCTTTAAACTTTTCGAGAGCTTGCTTTGATCATCAAAGAATGCAGTCAATATGCAGTTATGAGAAACTGAATGGTCCTACTGTGTTTGAGATTGTAGATGTGTCTTCTCATGTCATGTATAAAGACAATCCATCTGTGCAGAATGCAACCACTAAGGATTTGCTTAACTGGCCACTGGATGCCAGTATTGCTCTGCAGAAATCAGCTGTGCAAGGTTTATTTTTTTGACTAATACTGCAATGGCTGCTCCAGTGTCAGAAGCATTTTATCACTTGTTTTCTAAACTGGGATAATGGGTGAATAAAGTACTAGAATGAAACATACACTTCATTTACTTCCTTGTGAGGATGAATACAGAGGGGTTGTAGATTTATATTTGACCTGTATCAAAGCACATGAGATTTTAGAATCATCCCTAGAAGAATACTTTGCAATGATAATAACATCATCTTTGCAATTGGCCCTTTTAAAATTTCATTACTCTTTTCTGAAGCTGGTCTTTGATGTTTTGAACTAGCTTGCAAAAGGG
Source organism: Pachyramphus minor (assembly GCA_013397135.1). Classification (NCBI taxonomy): domain Eukaryota; kingdom Metazoa; phylum Chordata; class Aves; order Passeriformes; family Tyrannidae; genus Pachyramphus; species Pachyramphus minor. The sequence continues at coordinate 325,559 of VYXB01006407.1, read as the reverse complement.
AATTTTCTTTGCTAACTCAAGATACTCAAAATCAGGATTTTGAAAATCCTGATACTGACCAAATAAATCCATAACATCTATGGCAATTTTAAAAATCCTGTAGTCATGGGCAGAATCCTAGGATGTGTAGGACTTATGAATTTGAAGACAGTGGCTTATGTCCTTACATCTAGGAGTTCTTACTTGATGACACAGTGGAGAAACAAGTTTATTAATTGTTAAGATGTTTGTCAAAGGAGATGCTTCTAATCTTTGAATGGCAGTCACAGGCTTAATTGAGGATTTGGATTGTTTATTGTTTGTTATTGGAGTTTTTTGTTTGTTTGTTTCTTTAGAGATATCTTGTTCAATTGAAGGCTCAGAAATTATTAAGTTGCTGACTTGGTCACTATTACGATAAAGATTAGTGTGCAGAATACTCAACAAAGCACACCCCTCTTCACATTATGCTATAGATTCATTCAATGAGGAGACACTGGATTTGGCAAACCTAACTTCCATATTAAAACACTTGAGTAGGAAAGTATGCTTTCTCTGTTTCATGTCAGTCCAACACACCATCTCATGTGCTGGAGCTAGCATGGAAAATCATTACATCCCAGAGATGCAGCCTCTGGGTAAGTAATCAATAGATGAAGTGATAACAGTGGTGACTTCATTATTCAGCCTTAGCCTTGCCATGTTTTATTTTGTTCCTAGAAAAAGTAGCAGCTTTTTCCTTTAACTGTACCTTAAAGGAAATATTAACCTGGACAGAGATGGTTTAGTACTATGAGAGAGGAAAATCACTTCTTCAAAGTTTTATTAGCTGATATGGAGAAATGAACAGGAATTTCTGTAAGATCCTGCTGTTGTAGGGAAAGTGAGAGGTTTTTCAATAGCAGGGTCCATTTGTTGTATTTTAAAGGAAGGTTTAAGGAAAGAAGCTTGTGAGGCACTAGCCTGACTTTAATCAGGGTTACCACGCTGCTTAGCTGTCCATCTTTAGATCAAAGGAGGTTGGCAGGGATTTGGAGGTTGAATCATAGAATTACAGAATCTCAAGGGGTTGGAACTGACCTTAAAGATCATTTAGTCCCAACACTCCCCGCGATGTGCAGGGACACCTCTCTCTAGACCAAGTTGCTCAAGGCTTTATCCTACCTGGCTTTGAACATTGCCAAGGTTGGGGGATCCACAAACTCCCAGGGTAACCTGTTCCAGTGTCTAACCACCCTCATAGAAAAAAATTTCTTCCTAATATCTATCCTGAACTTCCCTTCTTTCAATTTGTACACGTTACTCTTTGTCCTAAAATAATAATATATTATATATTATATTAACTGAATGTCTCAAACATTGTCCTGTTCATTAGCAAGGTACTCTGACTTCTGTTTTTGTTAGTCTAAAAGTGTAGTGCTCATTATAACTCACTGAGGGGTCTTAATGACCTTTTCCCTCTGGAAAATGTGGCTGCCGAGGTTCATGGTCAGATTAGGAATGGTGAGGCTGAAGACAGCCTGGATGTGATCCCATCTTCTTCTTAACTGCAGCCCTGGCAGTACGAGCCACAAGTTCCCATCAGATGGGCTGTGGTGATTCACTCCTGCTCACAGCAAGAGGCTGAGCTCTGAGCCCAGAGTTTGCAGGACCCAGGAGTGGTACAGGCAGAGTCCTGCCTGGGGCAAAGTAGTAGCAGGGTTCTGGGGACAGAATTTGAGGAGCAGCATTAATTATCCTAAGATAAATTGCTTGTCAGCAGAATTGGCTTGTTAAGGTTTAGGGCTTGACATACTTCAAAGATCCCAGACCCAGAGGAAGGTTGACAAGGAAGGAAGAAGAGTGATACTGATAGTTGGACACAAAAAATGCAGAATGTACAGACCACAAGGATGTTTGACAAAAACACCTGAGATAAGAAAAACTAACTAAAGTAACTCAGCAACTGTGTTGAAATCAGTTCCAACTGGGTAAAAGGTAGTTCTGGCAGGGGGAGATCATGACAACCAAATGACCTCTGACTGAAATGAAAGACATAATCACTGATCATGCACTGATAATGAGTTACATAATATCTTGCACCATCACCCTTTTTATAAGTAACCAGAAGTAGAGTAGTAAACACTGAATGTTCATTAGATAGGCTGAATGTATTAGATTAACATCTTGTAAATAATGATTGTCTTATGTGCTTGGGGTGCGGGCTTTGTGGATTTACCACCTAACACCCATCTATGCACAAATATGAAATAAACCATAAACGATGTACTGCACACCGGGTAACGAATCCCGATTTTGGGACAGCAATTTTCTGGTGACCTGGATAGTCCAACTGTCCACCTGAAGTGAAGGGGTGCAGCTGAACGGATTCCAGAGCTCACTGACTTTTTGTCTGGAGACTCTAGATGACCTATCTCATGCACAGTGTATATCCTACTATGCCTCTAGGATGGAGCTATAAAGGGGGGGTGCTTTACCCTGTGCAGCACAGAAGGTCCGACATGTACAAGATAAATGTCAAACTGCTGATGTTCAGAAGCATAAGTTCTTCTGTAAAAACAATATAATGATTTTCTGAAACCATTTAAAATTGAGATTGGCTCCTAACCTGCATGAATTTGGGGCAAGGAGAATATTCTAACCAATATGTGTGTAAAAAATTTGTGGCATTTTTACACATTTGCTTTCAAAATAAGTTTTTATTAAAAGTTTTAGAAGTTTTTCTTGTTGTGTGTGATTTATTTATTTATTTTTAGAGAGCAGGGCAGTTAAAAAAATCTAAGAAGTGCACAGAATGCACTGGAGAATAGACATTCTTGTTTATTTTTTTCTTACTGTCATTTAAGACTTAGACAAAGCTAAACAACAGAAGGAAATATTACTTTAAACAAAATGCAGTCTTTTAGTTCATGATATGTTTCTTTATTTTTCGAATATTTATAATCAAATAATTCTGTTCTTGTCTGGCAATAGACAAAAATACACATTTCTGAAGGAACAATCAAGAGTTAATCCATTCATCTCTGCTAAAATTTCCAAAAACTAGAAACCCTTCACATATGCCCCAGGTCCCTTCAGTTAACTCACAGAAACTAAGGGCTCTATTTGACTGTGTACCAGAATTTTTTTTTTTCTTTGCAAGCCGTTTCCCGAGGAAACTGAGGCTCTGAGCAGACACCACTGTTCAGCGTCAGGATTCTTTGGCTGTGATGATCACCACTTTAGCTAAAATCTTGTTCTGGCATCAGTCAAAACCCAACCACCAAGAAAACAAGCAGTGAAAACTTTGCCTGTATAATAAAGGGTCAAATTTAATCTTTTGAAAAGCAGCATGCAAACACTGCTATTTATGATCCTCTAAGCATGAGAGAGCTCAAGAAATTCTGCAATATTTCAAAGGACTTGGAGGTGGTGGACTCGCGCATAAAATGCCTTCAAGGACCAGAAGGTATTGTGGTATCATAGATATCATTGTTAGGTTTTGTGATACAAAGCTCATTCTCACACACAAAAGAGCACAGAGGGATAACGGAAATGTGGGACTTCCCTCCAGAGAAGGTGACACACTCTGTCAAGGCCATTCCTAGTGCTGCCTCAGTGTCCTGCTGTGAAACCCATCAAGAAAAGTGAGCAAGAGGTACTCTGCAGAGCACTGTTGCTATTGGTCATATACAAATTCCCAAAAGGAAGAAACCCAGGAAAGGCTTTTGATGCTTTCTGAAAAGCAAACAAGAGGGGACTGTTCTGGGGAGTCTGAATATGGCATCTTGACAGAGGGGAGGCTGCTGCAGCTCCAGGCCACCATGTCCTGTCAGTAGTGAACCTGAATATGTGTTCCAAACAGGTACACACACAAACACCCATATGTCACTCATATATACATGTGCACATACCTGGCTGCACAGATCAGCATAGGCAGAAACACTCAGCACACACAAATCCACAACCACCACTGATGCCTTCATCCCACTTCCTTTGGCACATCAGGGTGAAGGTCTATCAGTGGATGTGTCAGTGGGAATCTACAGTACCTGTCAGCAGCTGGGTACCCTGTTCTTGTGGCTGGAGGGTCCTGATGTCACAGAGGAGTTCTGGTAAAAGCTGCAGTAAGCCGTTGGAAGAGCAATGAGGTACACAAAAAAAGGCAGGAGAGGAAAACCTCTGAATAGAAAAGAGACCAATGCACGTGGATGCTGACTGGTGAAATGAGAAGGACAGTAAGTCTGGCTTTAAAGTTTCTAGAAATATACATCTCATAATGCTATGAGAAGGCCATTCAGTGGCCTCCAGTTAAGCAAAGAATATATAAAGAAAGGAAACTTTTTCCCCAGTAAATTTCCCTTTTCCATGTTTCTGTAGAACCACTGTATGTAACTATTCTTTTATTGTCCATCTGTAATGAGTAAAATTCAACCAGCACAAATTTCAATCCCGTTGTCCATCCTTTCCTCACACATGGTCTAGGTTTTGTTTCACCTGTGCAATAAAATACAGCAGTTTTCTTGGGAAGTTAGTTTGAATTTTTACTGCAATCAGCTGAAAAGTGTGGTTTTTCTTTAGAGATTTGAGTCGCTTCCTTGTTTTTGTTCAAATCACTGTTGCTTTCAGAAATTACAGCTTATATTGCATTTCATTAGGAACACTTAGCTTCATTTACACTTAAATGCTAAATGTTTTGTTCTTTTAAGCTTGAGGAAATGAGCCCTGCCAAGGGGCCATGCTCAGTGATGCAGAGGATGGCAAAAAAATGCGGGAGACACTTGCTAGTCCACTGTGGGGGAAAAAAAGCCTCCCTCCCAATAGCTGTAGGGCAGAAGAGGCTGTCATCGTGGTATAGGCAGTAATGTAGCAAAAATGGACCAGAGGAGCCCTGCCAAGAGGTCATGCTACCAAAGAAGGTGGAAAAGCCCCCCTGGGGTCTAGTGTCAATCTGCCCCAGGGGAAAATTCCTTCCTGACCCCTAAGCATGTGAGTAAGACCTGACTTCTCATCCCACAGCCTGCTGGTCATGCCTCCCAGGAGATGGCCAAACCCTGAAGCCATCTCAGGGCCTTCTGAGAGTTGCCAGATGCTCCTAGCCTGATCAATGCTGGGGGCAAGAATCCTTCCCATGCATAGTGGGAAAACAGTGGGTGCTACAAAGCACTAAGACCCCTGACAATCTTTCTGCACCCCATTTCTTATGGCTGCTGCTCATGGCTTTACAGGGGAGGAGGACAGCAAGCTCTGCAGTGCTCCACAAGAAAGAGCATTCAAGAAAGAAGTCTGAAGAAGACATTCCCTTGGTCTTGCTGCTGCTATCCAGCAGAAAAGGCCTGATAACCCGAGGCACATCCAGGGGTTGGTAGTTCTTCCAGTCTCCTGAAAGGCTTGCATCTGTTCCCTAAGGTTGAAGTAGGATTTCCATCCATCAAATGGGCTTTGAACCTCCAGTGGCCTCCTCCAGCCTCCAGTCTTCCTCCCTCAGCCCCTATGAAGTAACTAGCTTTTCATGGACTTCCTCTCGGATGTTTTCACACTGCCTCCTGGCCTGCTCTGGCAGCACGACATGGGAGGATACTCCTTTTTATCCTGTCCCTATGGTTTAATAAGAACTGCATCCATTGGCTCCTATTTCTTGGATACGTGAATATTTTTTTTTAGGAACAATAGACAATGGTCTGTCTTTCTTCTTTCCCTACATCAATTCAATTACATATGTTTTCCAGACAGTACCACTGCTAATTCAGCAAGACATATGCACATGTTGCAAAAGGTCTTGTAAAAGAAAAATGATTGAGATTTCACATTTCTACGGAAGGCAAACACAATAAAATCCCTGCAATTGGCCTATGTTTGCTCTGCTGATCTCAAACTATAAATGTTTTATGGAAACACTGGGATTTATATGTACATTCATCCTTTAAGGAGAAGAATAGATCTTAATGCATTGGAGACTTGGCTTACTAAAGATGTGAAGCTTCTGGCCTTTCCACTCCTGCTGCATATTGCTTTCTGCAGTGTGGGACAACACTCACACCAGAGCTCTACTGAGCTCCAATGCAGATGGGCAACTGATGGGTTATTGCTTTGTCACTAAGTAGACTGCTTAAAAATACCAAATAGTAATGCAGTTACTGAGTTTCTGATTAAAAAAATATCCATTTTGCATTCTTCATTCCAAAACCACATTTAGTAATGCCAGAAGAAGCAATGAAGTGATCTCCCTTACACAGTGAAAACACAAGAAAACCTACTAGTGTTGAGAGGTTAGTGTCCAAACTTTTGATGCCTAAATACTCTTATCAGTCACCTCATTACTGAAACATTGACCTATATGTCAAAGGATACACTGGTAAAGTGAAATCCATGCCATCACAAGTGGCCTGATCAGATTGTGCCTCTTGGCTCAGAAATGGCACTGGTTTGCTTTTTGGGGAGATTGATTCCTTTTGCTTTTTTTGTCTTTTTTTGTTTCTCTCTTTGTTGAAAAGCTCTTGAAACAACTATTAAATGAAGGCAAACAGCTGACAGTCTTTTTCGTACATCAAAGCATGGAAAAACATATCCATCTGCCTTTCTGTGAATTGGAAGGAAGGGAAAGCTATCCTAAATATCTGAGGAATGGTGAAGTAACACAAACTGAACTCTGTTTTTTTGTATCAGCTGCATAACTCATCCATCACTATTACAGTCTGCAGCTAGGGATATTGCAGGGTTTTGACATGAATTGCAGTGGGAGATGGAAACACCCTGGTGAGTGGTCTGGATAGTGTAGTTATGAGGCCTCTGCATGTCATAAATGCTTCGCTGTTGCTGTTAAGAAAACTAGTACAGTCGTAAAGAAAAAGCTTGAGTGACTTTTGACCCTTGGAAAGGTCTAGACTGATGACCTGCAGTGTCAAATTTGGTTAGATTTGGGTTTTATAAAGTTCTGGGGAGTAGCATGTGCACTGTAACCTTCTTTGTATTTTTCTAGCCATTTTCTTCAGCCCCCACACAGAGGAGAATCTCTGAATTTTAGAGAGTCTGAATTTTAGAAGAAAGGGATGTTGCATTATTGCTCTCCCCCACTAAAATGGTCACCAGTACTTCAAATATTACAGCATTTAATTTCTTCCTTGCTTTTCCCTTTTCTTCCCTTCTCTTTTGCCTGTACCCACTGCTTTGATGCCTTTTTTTTTTCCCTGGGATCTAGGAAGTGGTATGACCATAATGGAGGCAACCCCCATCTCTCCTGGGAAAAGTGGAATGACTGAGATGTGGGCATTCTCTTCCAAGCCACTGGTACTGCACTGGTGTGCAGTACCTTCATTACAAAGCACCAGCAGTGTTTAGAATATATGATATATGGTTTTAGTAGAGAGAGATAGCCTAAATGGACAGAGTTCTTGGAAACCTTTGAAGCTAAGTTTTGAATTTCAAGGGTTTAGAAAAGTTTATAAATTCCTTCCCTGAAATTCAGATATTTAACACTGTAGTTTCAGTTCACATAGTATATATGAAGTTTTGGTAGCTGAATTTTACTGAAAAACTGTTGTGCTGTCTTTTCAGGGAACTTTTCCATCCTTACAGTGCTGCAAATAATTGCTGTCTGTACTAGACTTCTCTGCTGTTTTTTCTCATGGCTTTCAAAGGATTCTGAGTAGGATTCAGAGTAGTAAATTTATGATCTATAGGAGAAGTTTCTAGTGGTTTTTCCAGCATAACAGGATCCTGTATTTATTGTAGGATGGACATACCTTCCAGATTCCGATCTATTTTCTTAACTTCTGGAATATTAGAGGGGATAGTTGATGTAGCTTTTGTCAATTTAAATGTAGGAGGTGTTTATTGTGATAGTGTCACTGTACTAGATAACGGAAAAGAATTTTCCTTCCGTCTTGAACATGAGGTATGTGCTGTACTAAATAAACTGTACATGTACTGAGGGGTTTGTTATCTTTCAACCAAGCCTCCTGTTCAGTCCAGCACTTGCATTACCGAGAGTATCCACTTTCCCTTTTTCCAGTCCTTTCAGGTTAGCCACAGAACAGACTGTTTTCCAAGGGTGTAGGTTCTTGACTTTGTCATAGCTACTAGTGATAAATTATCTTTCCCATAAAGACACAGACGGAAGGAAGCCAGCATAATTATTTGTGCCCCGTGGTTATTACCCTTAGAGCAGGCTAAGTAGAAGGAAGGACCTGAGGGCTTAGAAGCCTCACAGAACATCAGGTGGCAAACTAGACTAAGAACCATGTTTTCTCTTTGCATGACACTATTTTCCCTTGACCAGGAAAGCCCATTTCATTTTAGGCATTTATTTTTCTATCTTTTCTGTCAGTGTAAGAACAATGTTCCTTTTTTAGAAAGCTTTCAGTTTTATTTTTCTTGGCTTAGATTAGAGGTTAGGTTTACAAAAACAATAAGCTGCTCAGTTTTTACAATAGTTATAAATACAGAATTGACTATTCATAAATCTAAATAAGGCTGTAAAATACAACCTGATTTTAAAATAAAGAATAGAAGGAATTTTTTAGTTTAAACATATGGACTTTGTTTCATGTGTGCTTACATCCCCTACTCCATAAAGAGGCTCAGCTGAGCCATTGTAAATGATTCAGGTCCACAATTCCACCTTTTTGCATTAGATACCCTCAGTGTACGACACCCTGCAAAAAGCTCCCTGCTTGGCAGTCACTCAGGACCAGTGTACTCATGAGGAAAGCCCCAGTTTTGCTTAAATGACACTTGACAGAAGGCATTATTAATATTTTTTAAAGTTTGCTGATAGTTAATGCATGCCAGCAGGTTAAGATGCCTACATCCTGATGCAGCTACAATAAGGGAGGTAAGAAGACACTGCTTTCTGGTGATGCCCATTGTGTGACTCCGAGGGTAGGGGTATGTCACCAGTACCAAATGTTTTTGTGTTCACTCTTATGGTTCTGGTACTAGTGACATGTCTATATCCCCTGGAAAGATAATTCATTGGTAGTGAAGTCTAAAAGTAGAGTTTCATGCTTCTTCCATGGGCCTAAGGTGGTGGTGGGGAGGTCTGTTGCCTTGTACTATACCCAAAAGAGTTTTCCCTACCAAATGTGAAATAATGGATTTTATTTCCTTCAACAGAATTTGGCGTATGACATCTTAGGTACAGTGGCTTGCCACAGCTCAAAGAAAAGATTTAATGCATTGCAACATTTTTTAATTGTTTTAGAATGCCTTATATTATAGATATATTTATAGATATAATATAGATATAATATTATAGATATATCAGTCTAGATTTAAAGTTGCAAATTGCTTTTCTTTATCATGAAGTTCCATTTAATTGTTTTGTGTTCCTGCACTGAAATACTAGTATGCTTTTAAAAATAGTCTAAACTTACTTGTTGAACTGCACCCTGATTATTTCAGTAGCTGCATAAAGGAGCTTCATAGACAGGGTGAGAAGAGTCTTTCAAGCCAGCAGCAGGCCTCACTAAATCCAGCTACCTCCAAAACAAAACATATTGGGAGCAACATACCTGGTTGTGTCTGTGTTTTGAGAGGCTATTACCCCAACAATGTAAAGATTAGATTGATAAGTTTCCATCTGTCTTCTTTTTTTATTATTTCATTCCTGTTAAAGCTCTCTTGTGATTCTGTAACAACCCATCCTTGGCAACAGGCCATCGTGATGAGCCTGCACTTGGCAGATAGGGAGTGTTGCATTCTCAGCTTAACAAAATGGGATGCATGCAACAAAAGTCATATCCAAGGGCGTGGCAGTTTTTGTCTCAACCTTTAAAAACATCTACATCCCAAAAGAAGATTGGGTGTGGACAGAGTGCACAGTCCTCTGGGTAAGCGCAAGGGAGTTGTATTGTCCACTCCCTACAGAGATGTCTGAATGATGCCTCCTCCTGACTATGTCCCCAACCTAAATCCAACATTGTACGTTCATATTCAGGCTTCCTCTCTCTTCCAGGCACCCTGATTCTGAGTGTCTTGGATTTTCTAACATATGGTGGCACAGTCACAAGAGGACATATGAAGTTTTATCTATGACCTGGAGGTCTGAGCTCTTTTTTTGTGAAAACAAGTGTTGAAGTTCCCTATTTTGAGCACACTGAGCTCAAGTCCTTCATGTGATGGTGGGTGCCCTATTCCCTGCCTCATTTTTGTAAGACGTGTTGTTGCAGGTCTTTGGCACAGAAATGGTTTTGGATGTGTGAGTACATGGCATATGTGAGCAGATGACTTGGATCTACAAGAGATTTTGCATATAAAGGAGTCCATTAAAAATGTGAAGCAGGCTGAGCAATCCTTTGACTTCCCTTGCCACATGCTTTTTTTGCTATGAATTTCTTTCCAAGGCATGAGAGGCATGACTGTTTTTCTGGTCTGGGATTCGGTTGCTTCAGAGACGTGATGATAGCGTAGCTAATGCTCGGTCCCTCATCTTCCTCTATTTTAGATCTTAGAACTGACTATACTGGCACAATTTTCTAGTGTATACTTTGTCTCATATCCAGAAATATTCACAGAAATATGTGTTATTTGTTTGGAGATATTATCTGCATATTCCCAATCACGCTGTGAAAGACTAAGGCAAATATCGCACAGTTGGAAACTCACTAAACTTGGACAATTGTTCTTTATCTGGAAAGCACCTGCTATTTTATGGACATCTCATAAAGATGATTTTACTAACCATTATTTTAGTGTTGCTATAAAACATTTAAACTTACTCCCTTTCACATAGATGTGTAGTACCAGCCTTTGGTAACAGGCAAACACCAGGCAATACCTAGAGTAATTGTAAATTGTCCTGGAATTGATTCTTCTACCTGTCACTGCAAAGTGCCCCCCTTGTCTGCAATGCCCACCCACATATTCATATATATGTTTGGGGAGCTCAGCTGCAGGTACTGGGCCAACAACTGGGTTTTTTACATGCACATACACACATGGAGAGTAATGAATATTTTGGTGAAGAAATGCTGAACAGTCAAAATGTGGTTTAAATTAGGTGGATTTCTGTTTCGTATAAGTATCATCCCCATCAGAATGGGCTCTTCTATAAGCCAGTACATTCAGAGTTTGTAGTTACTGAATACATTTAGTTAGAAATTCTGGTGTATGGTAATAGAAAAAGATGCTGCAAATCTGCAATGATCTAAAAAGGTTGTGGTGTTGCACTCCAACGGCCTAAGATGAAGATGGTGAGAATCCTCAACCCATCACCCAAAACTGGATCTCATCAGTGCTGCTGAAACAATTTGGCAGGAAACTCCTTTTTTTCAGGTTACTTTCCAGCCTTCTGGCAGCTGTGTACTCCGCTCATCAAAACCATGTAAAATACATGTAATTCAGTTGTAAGCATCTTAAATCACTTACATATGCGACTTTGAATATTTGAAAGGTTATGCTATAGACATGCCATTAGCTTAGGTGATAACAGTGCTCAGTATTTCCCATTGTAAATTTTTTCTCTTTTATGTGCTTTTTTTGCTAATCTTTAACAATTTGAACTGAAATTTTTCATTTTGGATATCTGTCTCAAGTGGACCTGGGGGTGGGGAAATGAGCTAAAACTTCTAAGATGACGACTAAATGGTGTCAAAGAATAAAGGAGATTATACCTTCTCCTTTCTTAAAGTTTAGCAGCTTCATACTTTGAAGAAATTACTTGATATTTAATAGGAGGCTACCTTCATACTAAGTATTCTACTGCTCATCTAGGGAGGGTAAAACAAATCCCAACTTGGTTTAAATATAAGACATTCAACAGTACTATGAACATTGCAACTGAATCAAGAGCGGAGACTTGCAAAATTTAACTGGTAATCTTTCATATGTCCACAACATAGCACACCAGACTTTGAATTCTGTGTACTTCTCTGTACTTCACTGTGTGAAGTACGATGAGAATAAGAGCACTGAGAGTTAACTGGTGCTTACAGTGTTGATGCGGTTGTATCCTTCCTCTGAAAGGTGAGGATAATTCCATCGCAGGATATGGGTACAAACTAGTTTTCATGAGCCACTTGTGTTCTAGTAATAGTATTTGTTCTAGTTCTGCTTCTATTGTTCTAGTAGCAGTATTCTGCCCTGTTATAGAAAAAAATCAAGCTCTGCAGTAAATGTGCCCAAGGCAGTACCTTAAACAGTAAGAAAGAGGCAAAATGTTGAATAACTGCTCTGTAAAGGAATACTGTTCATTCATAGCTGGTCTGGTGAGCATCCTGTAGAAAACACAGTCAGTGGATGTAATGCAATGCAGTGCCATATATATCTACATATATATGTGTAGAAAGACATAGGAAAAAGCAAATTAAGATAAACTTTTCATCCGCTTTGCCAAATGAAAATACTTTTGCATATGCCTATACATATATATTGCAGAAATGTAGACATGTTGTTCCAAAAGGAAAAAAATTCCAGGGAGAATATATATTCTTAAAGAGATATTAATTTTTTTAAAATTTGTCTATAAAATTACTAACAGTGTTAAACTTGGAACAACATTCAACTGCAGATTTATTTTCTTTTGGAAATAAAACATGAACAAATCGTATCACTGCTGGTAGGGTCTGAATTTCCGTCAACTGCAAACTGGTTCTAGGAGAGATTTCTAATAGCGTTGAAGTGAGTGCTACATTAATTAAAACAAACACTTGTGCTCTTAGTAGACAAGTAGTGTTCAAAACATTCCCACTGCTTTACCTTGTCATATATGCATGCTGATTGCCAACATTCATTAGCCATCTATGTTAGAAGTAGAGTTCTGCTTTGGCTGTAAGAGATCTGAACCGCTTATTCCCGTAATTTCTCTTTGGCTCAAGAATTATTCTAAGCCTAAATTTAACGTTTCTTTCTCTTAAAAAAAACCAAAACCACTTCATTTTTGTTTAACATCCAAACTGATAACACTAACCAAGAACACGTCTGATTTTGGAGCTGGAGTTTTTACATTTGTGCTGGAAGCAAGCTTCCCTTAGTCTGGTTTGTGCATTACTGATATTTGTTTTTTTCTTGTGTCTGGAACATAAAGTTCATTATATGGTAAGGTTTGGGAACACCTGAGTCTTTTCAGTTTTTCAGAAAGAAGCATTTTTAGATCAAAAAGTTTTTTTATTTACACTGCTAATAACTCACTTAGAAATTTTAGTTTTATCTTGTAGTTTCAAGTTAAATTAAGAAACATTTGTTAATGTTGCTTTGATCTTTTGGGGGAGTTATTTTTGGTAAGTAAAAGAAATTGTAAAACGTTGTTATAATCTAGATGCAACAGTGTATGTTTTTCTAATGAATATTTATTTTGTTTAGTATTTTGTGTGTCTTGTAACATTGCTCAACATTCATTGTTTTAGTAAAATAATGTAACAGGAGACACAGCCGGAACAGAAGAGATAAAAGCTCTAATGTACTGATTTTATTGTTTACCTACTTAAGTATTCATGCTAAATATAGCAGAACTTTTATTTATGTTTTCTACAGACTTGAAAATTGGAATTCTCCATAGGCAGCCCGACAGTCCTGATAAACACAGGATAAAGCATGGAATGTACCAGTGGGGATCTAAGTCTAGGACAAGGACAAGTTGTATGTTTCACTGTATGAAACTTTGCTGTAGTGGAAAAACTGACAGTTTTGGGTTCTAGTTGTCAACATCTTCAAAATGTTTAAATGCTACTCCACTTGCTAAATCACACTTTTCAAATCTAGCATACTAAGTTTCATGTACCTTGTCTCCCACCTGGGCATATTTGAAACACCTGCATGTCTGATAAGTTTTCAGATAACATATCAAGGTTTTACAATTTCTGCGTAAAGAAGAGTTGAAGAACATACGGAAAGCTTACTCTGCAAGTTGGAAACAAAGCAGGTAGTTTCTTTTATAGATTTTTATACATATCAAAATATATTACAGATTAATTGCACTTCAGACAAATTGTTTGAGGCTGGCTTTGGTAGAGTAGAATAAGAGATAGAGACAACAAAAATCTCAGAAACCATTTGCTATTGTGGCTGCAAGTACCGGTTCCTTTACTTACTCACAGCTCTTGAATAACCCATGAAAGGAGGGTAAAACCCCAAACAGAATAAGAGACGGATTTACATTTTTTTCACTGTTTTTTAATGCAGTTCGAATTGCATATGCATGTTTGTTTCTTTCTTCAAACTGCTCTTCCAATTCCTGCTTTCTGTTTATCTTTACCTCCCTAACTCTTCTTCTTTCACTTCCTTTGTTCTCTTGCTTCACCTCGAGTGGTCACAGCCACTTGCTTAACTCTTCATCATCTCTGTCTTCCTCTAAGGAAGAATGTGCTCCATATAGTCTCTTCCAAAAGAAATTAAAAGTGAATTTTTATGTATTGTAATCTAAAGGATCTATTTCTTTGTTACCAAGTGAAGGAGTTACACACACAAATCTGTAAATGATATGAATAACTGCTGTTATGCAGCTGTGTATATCTTGACGAGAGCACTGGTTTTCCAGCCAGGTTATCCTTTATAACTCTTGTTCAGATGACTCTTGATATGCACAGTTAAGATACTGCTCTGGTGCTTTCCTTGGCCTAAGGAAATATGGTTATATGAAACATGAAGCATTAGTCCTTTCCAGGGTCTGTGACGAGTAAGGAAGCATGAATTTTATTGCTTACTTGAATTTGATATTCTTGTCATTAAGTTCCCGGTCTGCTCTGATTTATATGATTAAATGGAAGGATTCTAAGCGTGCTTCCAGGTTAATTGGTTGAACAACCAGTGCATTTTTTGTAAAGTCATGGCAAAAATAGCTTGTCTAGTCCCACCCCACGAATACAAACAAAATAAATGCTACTGGTTTCTGTTCTGCTGCCTCTGCTCAGAATTAGGTTTCTGTTGGAATTTCCTGGTTCCTGAATTCACTTTTAGGTGGCTCTCTTGCTGTTGAATGCATTTATCTTTAAAAGTACCGGGATGTGGTGTGTCTAAAACTAATGAAGATCTGCTATTAACAGCAGTAGTGCAGATACCTTCCAAGACAGGTGTTATGGGTCAGTGTGAAATGTGGGATATTTCAAGGTAGCAGAACACTGCCAACTAACTGGGTAAGAACATGGAATTTTCCATTAGGTTATTTGCCTGGGACTTGCTGGGGTTGGCTGGAAAATGGAGATTTGGGGAGATGCATGTCCAAAGTTCTGGTAAGAGCCACATAGAATTGGTTAATCATAAACTGGATGTTTTATTCTACACAACAGCTGGCTGGAATTGGCATGTTTTTATATCCTAGTTATCAGGAACAATTTTTTTCTCCTCCATTTTGTTGCTGAGGATCTGAAATTCCCATGCTGTGCTATAACCCTGTCATGAAATTTTGCAAAGAGTAGTTTCTGGTTTGGGCTGTCCATAGACTTTCACTGCTCTGAAAGCTCACAAAAAATTAATCAAGTTACAAAAGTGCACATCACAGATATCAGTCTACACTAGACTTAGAGTTGTGTCTAATCCCATCCTTACTTTTTGCTTCTGATTTTTTTGGAGTGTAACAGTCCAGGAAAAATGACATGTTAAGAGTTTAAAGTTCAGTAGATTGTTAAACCCTTGCTTCCTGTTACTCAGTTGGGGCTTTTTGGAAATGTTGCATTTTTAATATACTTTGACAGATCTCTTTCAACTTCTTATGAACTTTATAAACAGTGATGAGAGGTTAATATTGTTTGGTATCTTCTGGGAATGTGGTCAGTATCTCAAGGAAGAAGGGAAAATTGAGAAAAGTTTCAAATAGAAGACTATTATCTACCTTGAATGCAGTCTTCTGCCACTGCTCTGTTATACATAATTTGATATTAAAAAGTGAAAAGCTAGACTGACTATAAGATACACTGAAGAAAAAAAAAGTAGCTATGGACTGAGGACATAATATATTCTAGACTTCAATGATAGGTTTCATGCTTTTGTTGAATATTTGATTTTTTCTTTCTGAGATCAGTTTTGATTGAACCAAATCTACTATACTTAGATCAAGAGTTAATTTTTTTGTGTGCACCAAAACACAGTCAATATTATGTGTATTAACACATCCCTGTCCCATACTGTCTTAAGGGATGGAGGAAAGGACAGGCAGTTCTGAAAAAAGTATGGGTTAACAACATGATGCTTACTTCTTTAGCGAAAATACTCTCCAATTTAATATGTTCGGTTGTTTAATATATATGTGGGCTTTTGTTTTTCTTTAACATAGTTAATGAGAGTGAAAGGGTCTATTTTCTCTGCTTAGCATTCACTTTGTAGTACCTTATGCAGCATTTGAAGTAGGCTGATAGACCATGATAGTCACTTTCGGCTGATAAACTCAATCAAAATTATGTTATCAAAATAAAAAAACCCCAAACTTATTGAATCATAAATATTCATAGTGATATTTGGGAAGGCAAAATTTGGGAAAGAGGAGATAGAATTAAGTGAATTTGAGAGTTTTAAAGGAATCAAATGTTTAATATTATTGGTTTACACATTCTCTACTTTCAATTTTCACACAGTAGTAAGTTTTTATATGCAGTTTCTTGTCATGTGATGGTTGAACTTTCACGCTCAAAAATAAATAGAAATTATTTTTTTTCTAATATCCATCTGTGCCATCTGAGAAGCAGTAAACCTGATGGGTTTATCAGGTTTGTTGAAGATAGGAGAAGGTTTGATGGTCACTTCTGGTGAGCCTGTCCAAAGTGCAGTTGGGGGTATCAGCAGCATGCCAGCAGTAACTTCTGAGGAAAGAAATGCTTAACATAGCCAAAACGGGATTTTGTTACATTTCTACAGTGCTGTTGAATGGCATCTTGTATGTCATGACATAGCTGTAAAAGGTACAACATGGGCTCAATACTGTTGTGTGAAGGTGCAGCCACTGGCTCCTTGTAGGGCTTATTGACTTCACCTGTGCTCCATGCAGCCCCTCAGCTGTCAGGATTGACTGGCTCGTGGAAGGGTATTACAAGTACAGATTTCCCACTTGAATATCTTGAACCCATGAAAATTATTCCGAGGTACTCAAATACTGGGAAGATCATTATGATTTTCTTTATTCTGTGTTCCCACAAACATCAAAGATGGGAACAAGAACAAGCACAAGGGTTCAGCAGGTTGTCAAAAAATGGGTTTTGGTATTTGTCTTAAATGATGTTGATCTCAATATAAGTTGCTTCCGTCCAATAAAAGGAATAAAAGGAAGAACACAGGGGGCATGCACATTCTGTGAGGTTCTTCTGCTAATTAGTGGTTTGAAGGAACCGTACATGAAAAACTCCCTGCTGAGCTTATTGAATTTTATATAACAGCCCTATTATCTGCTATTAGTGTTAAATGTCCATTTTCTCTCATGTCCCTGTGCTGGTAGACGAAAAGGTTTCTTGTGTTGGCTTGATTGCACATAGTGTTAAAGGGAAGACAAAAATCTTTTTTAAATCACCTCAGAGCAAGAAAAATCTTTTCCAGTTGGAAAAGTGGTTGTGACTATTTCGGAATGTCTTGTGGCTTTAACAATAGTTAAGGAAAACTACCATGTACATTCTAGCTGCCTATGGGACTCTTCAACAAGCAAAATGTATGATATCATCTTTCCCATCGTCCCCACTGTTTTGGGGAAGGGAGGAAGGAGATATGGAGTGGAATTATCTGAACAGTCTCCAAGATACACTTTTGCTTGGGTTACAGCTTGAGGATACTTGAGAATTTTTTTGCTTTGATAAATAAGCTTTGTCTGCAATTTTGCACATGCTTTAGGTTCTCCACATATTTACATAGCTTTTGATGTTTATGTCT
This sequence comes from Pachyramphus minor, assembly GCA_013397135.1. Lineage (NCBI taxonomy): Eukaryota > Metazoa > Chordata > Aves > Passeriformes > Tyrannidae > Pachyramphus > Pachyramphus minor. The sequence goes on along the minus strand of VYXB01006407.1, from coordinate 307,820 downwards.
ATGAAGGCTGGTTGCTTTAAATATTTAAATTGTCACAGAGCAGATAGCTTTCTTGAATTGTGATTTGCTAATTGAATTGTATGACCAGAATATTTAGTGTGAAGTAATGTAAACAGTGCAAGATGCGTACAGCAATATGGTAAAAAGTCTGAAAAAGCTGTTATTTGCCTTTCTTTACTTCCTCTGGCTTCTTGTGGATATTTTGGCTTAAGCATTTTAGTGTAAGAGAAGTTACAAACTATATCCCATAAACTGACTACAGAAAGCTAACTCTGATATCCTGCTATGTTACTGGGTTGTTGGTACCTTTGTAATATAAAGGTTAGTATTTAGACACTGCCTTTAGAGGTGAACCTGAAGAAAAGATAACTTGTTCTCGTTCTGAGCACTTGTTTTGTTTTGCTAATACTTGTAATAGAGATGAGGGATTTCTTACTATGGGAAAGTCAGGACCATTTTACACTGTTGAGCACTTGATACTTTTATTCCCAAAGATAATTACAGATTTTTGATTTACACATAGGAGTTGCCAGCCTGGTTTGCTTGGGTACCACCAGCCATGAAAGCTCATGCAGGAGAACGTATGTGTTCATCCTGGCCTCATTTATTCTCTGAGCAGACACTATGATGTACCCTAGCATTTTAATTGATTCAGGATGTGAGTATAAGGCTGCATGGCCTCCGTGAACTTCCTCACATGCTGAATCAGTTCAAATATTTTTCTTTGCTCACCTGCCAACAACCCGTGCCTTGTCAAATCTCATCATCAGGTGTCTTGTGAGTGCCTATGTGTCCTGTAAAGCCAACGCTTCACACAGGCAATTCAGAGCCCTCACCTGCCAATGTTTCATAGGCCTTTTCCACTTATGTCTGCTGATGAGTGTGTTTTGGAGGGAAGTCTTAAGCCCTAGCAGGCTTTTAAAGAATTAATATTTCAATTCTAATCACCAGGAAGATTTAAATTCATTTTGAGAAGTGTCATCCACTTCTGAAATATCTTCTCCCCATATCCCGTACAATGCCTATATTCCCATCAATTGGTGTCTATTGACGGTTGCACTTAGCCTCTAGGTAAAGGAGTTGAGGCTATTCTTGATAATTTTCGCTACTCACTTCTTCAAATATTCTTTCAAATTTTCTCCATCTTTCTTCAAAGGCATTTCTTTAAACTCATCACTTGTGATTACTGAGTCTCTTCACCTTTTCTTTTCCTCTCTGACATTCATTCTGCTATCTGGCCTGGGGTAGAATAGGCTGCATTCAGCCCAGCAAATTTTTTAGTTTAGAAGACAGTGTGCCTCCAGAGATTGTTTTGGATTTTATTCTCAGAAGATATTCAGTGTTACCACAGTATAAATGTACATATTGTTAAGAATTAGAACAAGAAGATTTCCTTGCGAATACCAGTATGCTTGGGAAATGCTTTCTTCGTGCATGTTTGCAATACACCCTTCTGCTTCTTCCCTTTAATCTCTAAAACCTGTGGGAACTGGATACTGAGCAAAATGATGGGATATATGGACTACCCTAATGGGTAGTTTTAAATTTAAAGGTTTTGTGGTAAACTTTTGATGCAAAAGTACACTTATACAATGAATTTAAGCACACACCATTTTATACAATACTTCAGAATTTGGAAACAATTGTGGTTTTGATGATGTAGTTACGAGGCCTGAAAAGAACCAAATATGGTCCTCTGCTCCTGAGATGAATTTGCACTGCTGGTGTTTGAGAAGAAAACACTCACTACATAACTATATCAATGAGATTCATGTTAGTCCCTTAACTTAATTAATTACTTCTCAAAGCTGAACCACAGTCATATTATTGAAGTATAATTTATTTTTCTTCATAATATCTGTTCCATTATATAGGAAAGCCAACTTGTCTCTTACAACCAACTTGCTGTGTGCCATTTTATTTTTAAAATGACATTTCTGTTCAAAGTGAACTTTCAATTTCCTTTAACAGTGGAAACAACAGCATCTCATAAAAGTTAACACTTGTCAGTCTGTGAATGAAATCAAGCTTCATTATTTCATTATCTCTACCTGTGGAAGGGAAAATAATTCACTATGATTGCTTCTCTCCTACATTACCATTCCTGTGAATATAGTCCATAAGTAGTCTCCATATGGTATCACATATTTTCACTGATGTCCTGCAATCTGTAAGTTGTTTTTCCAGGTGATGTCTATTTTAAAATTACATGTAATTTTTATTACATGCATGGTATAGGTACTTCTTTAAATGAACATTTAAAAAGTAAATGGACCATAATCACATTTATAGATCCTTTTGATAGTGGCATGTGTGTTCACGTTTGGACATTAAATAATAGTTTATCAGACTGGCAGAGGCTTTGATGTTGTAAAATACATAGTTACAGAGTTACAGTATGAAATTTTGGGACACGAACCCAAAACAGTAGTCTGAAGGCTAATGGATAAATGAGCATGCAGCTGCAGAGAGCTTTTTCTCAGCTGTGACTATTATGGGTTCCTTAAAACAGAAATTTCTTGGGCTTAAAATGAACACAGTCTCCTTCACTACTGAATTTTGGACTCGAGGAGAGCTAACTTTCAGGTTTCCATTTATTTTGAGGCTTTTAAAAACCTAATTTTTTCTGATGTTTGCCTCAAGTAATTTTTTCCCCCACATTTAAAAGTCATATGCTGTTCCATGTGAAAAACTTGCTTCCTTAGCTTTGAAGCTTTTCAAGTTTCCCCTAATCTGCTGTAATTTAGGACCAGCAAAATGGAGATTTCAGAATGCTTCATTATTTCTGTTCATCCTACTGTTTTTAGAAACCACGATAATTTTCTGAGTGTTTTCAGAACTTGTCATGTCCTAAGATGAAGGTTAATCTTGATCCAAACAGCTGATGTGTGCTGTTTGCTCACTTATTTCCCTCCTGCCTTCTTCCCCTTGCAGCAGCCCTTATGGTGCTCCTGGCAAACTGGGAACGGGTAACTTCAGATGCTAGATTTCTAGAGCATGCTTAATTTTTCTGTCTTCTTGGGTGAATTGCTTCACATACAGGATGCTTGCTTGTACAAATAGTTTGTAAAATCATTCAGAGAAAGGAAAAAATCAGTTAAACTAATTAGGTAAGATTGGTCAGAGCACTGGCTTAAGACAAAAACTGGAAAAGGACTGCCTTTTCTGGGTTATCCTAAATATTGAATGAGGGCTGTACTGCTGTTGCCAAGCTTTTGGCATCTTTCAAAATTGTAATGATAAATTTAAACCCCTACTAGTATCTTTTGGGGAAAAACTGTTGATGGAATGTGAGCTACCAACCCAAAATAACAGTGTATTGTGAACCTGGGAGTCGAGTTAAATTAATGTTGTAAGACAAATATTATAATCTTTTCTGCTGCTCATTTTTTCAATTGAGGCATTTGTTTTCTTAATTGTGATTGACTTGTGTGCATAAATAGCTTTGCAGGGTTAATCCATTGCTTTCTAGTAAGTATCTGGACACTTTCCCACTTAAAACTAGTTAGTCTTCTCATAGTGCCCATTTCCTCTCCCTTTTCTCCCCCCATTCAAAATGCCTTAGACTATTGTTTAGAGAGGAAAGGCATCTGTGTATTCGCAGGCATCCAGATTAAGCATATAGCTTTCAGATTTAAAGTCCTGCAGTGGTGGAGCTCGGCTGGTAAAACACAAAGCTTCCAGTTTAGTATTTCATCCCAGTCTCAGGAGACATGGCTTTACCTTGTTACAATTGTATTGCAACTTCTAACAGCAGTGATGGAAGAGTACAAACTTCAAAGTCAAACGGCATTTGCCATGGAATCGCAGAATAGTTGAGTTTGGGAGGGACCGACTACATCAACGCGCCCGCCCTGTCTGCGCGGGGCAGCGCCAGAAAGGCTGGGCAGGAGCATGTCCAGCTTGGAATGGAGGATTTTCGAGGACAGCGACTCCTGCAGTGAAGTGCCATCGTATGAGCAAGTATGCCAGTTTCATGGCCAGCCCTTGGCGTGCTGGGGGAGAGCAGCCCCGTTGAGTGCTGGGACGGCCCCTGTATGGAGGCAGACACCGCCGGTTCCAGCGGCTCCAGTGGCCCCAGCGCAGGGCACGGCTGAGCCCCTCAGCCACGGGCGGGCAGGAGAGAGCCCCGGGGAAAGCCTGGGCAAGGAGGGCAAAACGCTGCCCGGCAGCCAGGGCTGAGGGAGGGGAACCGGGTGAGGAACAGCCCTGCGAGCCCCGAGGGCAGAGCGGGAGGAGGGCTGTGACACGGATAGCTCTGCAGCCCCAGGAGAAATTGCCGCTCCCCACCACATGTTCCATGGGAAAATATATTAAATAATTAACTACTTTTAAGGTCTGTATAAGGCCTAGGTTCTTCTTAGATGTGAACTCCACAGATCCTTGTTTTCTCTCTTCAGGGGGTATTCTAGAAGAGGGTATTCAGGGGGTAGCCTAGAAAATTAAACATTTGGCCTAAATATAACAGCTAAGGAGTAAGCTATGCCACTTGAATAGCCATGGACACTAATTCCCAGTCTTACATTGTGATCTACATTTGTATGCAGGAATGCGGAGACACCAATGTCAGTGATATCTGTGTTGCATCAGGCCAACCACACTCTTTCTCACTGTTTTAAAATGATGTTTGTTTACATTTTTATCACACTATGTAATTCTTTGCCTTTTCTAAGAAGTTACTTGAAAGCTGGAAACAATGGTCACAGCTAATGTGTGGAGGACAAAGGTCTTTCTTTTTACAAATAGAGAATGTGAATGTTAATTTTGATCCCAAGGTATCTTTCTGGCAGAGTAGATTAGCTTAAATGTGGTTTTGTTTTAATTTAGTAGGAATACCTAGACATCTCAATTCTGTCCTTCATTCTGTCAAATAATATCTGGAAGAAGCCTAAAAAACATTGGAATGTTTCAAACATTTTATTTTTTTGAATAACCATGTTAATTTTAGAGAACACTTTGAGCAAACTCTGGAACAGGTACAATTGTGAAAAAACCATGAGGATAAATTGTGTTCTGCAAGGGGAAAAGAGACATAAACATGAATTTATTTATTTTTTAGTATGTGTTATATCATGAAGGTTCCCATGTCATATTTCCCATGTCATAATTATTACAGATTTAAGAAAGAAGACAGCTGATTACTGCTAAAGTTCTGTGAAGCAAATAACTGATTTCACAGGGCTATATTTCCATAATTTAATTTGGCATTTTGCACTTAAGTCATTGTGGCAAGTGTGTTTTCCTCACCACCCCCCCATCTTCTGAACTTTGAGCAATGAAAGCCCCGTGCAAACAGAGCGGAGGCTGCCCAGCTGTGCAGGCGTGACTGTGATGTGGGAGCAGCTCCTTTTTCCAGCTGGCTGTGGTAGGGAGCTACAGTCAGGGGAAGCACATTGGTTGGCTCCTGAGCAATGTGCGATGTTTTCACCTGCTGCAAGGCTCAGAGATACAGTTGGCTGGTGGACTGATCAGCTGCTCAGCCTGTGCCTTTGAGGACCTGAAGAGAATGTGTGCACATATTTTTTTTGGATGAAATATAACAGGTAAAGAATGATTTCTACCAAAATATTTCGTTTCTTTTTCTGCTTTTGGGCATATATCTACAGCACAAGGATTACTTCTGTATATGACTTTTACATTAAATGGTTGAGGTCATAGTCACCTCAATTCTGGCACAATATGATCGTATCTGAACAAACAAACTTCTCTTAGCTTGAGATCAACTTAGTGTAGTTCCTGCAAGTCCAGCCTGTGTGCATCAGTGCAGAATTCATGATCAAAAGTCTATCTAAAGCATCACAATATTTCTACCCTGCATTGTGAACTGTAATAGCTACCATCTGCTCCCCACCCACACAGACTTAGTAAACTCAGATGTACAGCTGATAGAAAATGCTTAGTTTCAAAACTATAAATCTGCATACAATGCTGAAGGCAATAAAAACTTTCAAAACAGTGTATTTCCAACCTCCTTTGCTTGGGGTGAGGTGGACATGTGAAGTCCTTGGTACAGGGTTGTTATTTTTATCTGCCATGTCTCACACAACTTAATAGCCTCTCTCAAACAGTAAAGTAGGTGTAATCTAGTAGCAGAGGTTGATTTACTCCTCAGACAGTCATGCCCTTGTTTTGAAGTCTGAGAAAAACTGCATCCCGTTCACGAGCTAAAATTCATGTCCCGCATTGCTTGTTGCTCAAGGCAAGGAGCCTTTATAGTCCTCCAGTTGGTCTGTGTCCAATCCAGCTGCTACAGTCAAAAAAATCCCTATCTGGGTGAAGTAAAGGTAAATGTATTTCATAGTGAAAGTCAAAGAAGATTAAATAAGAAGTTACTCCCTACAATTGTTTCGGGTTTTTTTTTCTCTACTAGAGAAGAATGTATTCTTCATTTTCCCATAGCAAATATCTTTGTAGACTGCTTTTTCTCATTTTTTGTTTTTTGACCTTGGTTGTATGAGAGATGCAATTTTATACTTGTCTCACTAGCACTAATTTTTGCTGACTGTTAAGTTTATTCAAATGTAATAATATGTGATTACAAACAAGACAATTTCTTCCCAGTACCTGCTTTATATCTCATGGAATCTAGTGATCTACCTTGAGGTGTCTTACTTCTGGTGTTGTAGAGACAGGGCACTGATCCTGCTGCTCTGACAGAAGTATCTTATAACTGCATAATCTGACTTCGTGGCTCTGCTGAATCCTGTGTATTTGTTTTGCCCTTTCCTTCACTCCATTAAAACATCAGTGCTTTTGCCTGTGCTTCCGCATTCTTGCTTTTTTCCTCCTGCCAGTTCATTTTGGCATTGTTGTCCCATTGTTCAGATCAGGTATTGTCCTTCTCCATGGCCCTAACTCCAATGCCAGAACTTCCTCCAGTTTGCTTTCAGCTCCTAACCATGAGCCTCACATATGTAAAATGAATTAAGTCTCATCCCTTTTAGAAAAAACAAAGGCATGTTTCTTTTTACTAACATAATAATAAAAAAAAGAAGGCAGAAAAAAATGCCTGCTCTCAAACCGGACTACTTCTTTCTCTTGCTGTTTCCATTACTTCCATTGCTCATCCACCACAAAGATACTGCTGTTTCTACATTTTTGCTCCCCCCCACCCCGCCCCACTTTTTCCTGTACAGGATGCCAAGCACACAGGAAGGAAGGAGAAGAAGAAGTAGTAATAATAATAACTACGATCCAAACAGAATAAATCTCTGAGTAATGCTGGCACCTCTCTTCCAGTATGCTTGAGTAAGTGTGGCAAACACTTTGCAGAAGTGATTAAAAAAAAATCAAAGACAATTATGTACACACGTTTGAGTTAACAAAATGTCTTACCATATCTCAGTTTACACCTGTAATAAGTTACACTAAAGTTACAGGAACTTTTCATACGCACAAAACTCGGATAAAGTTCACTTGCTAAATTAAGCGTCCAAGTTCTCTTCCCTATTGTACAACAGTTTTGAAGTAAAACAATACTCTTTGTAAATGATAAAAAAAAACTAAGAAGGAAACTTAGCAGGAACAATAAGAACTTTATATCTTCCCCCCTTCTCCCTTCCCTTAGATTTGGCAAGATCCTTCAGGAATGGAAAACATACCTTAACATTAACCAGCATACACAAAGGGATTTCTCAAAATTTCTTGAGCCAAACTTTGAAAGGGTCTTCAACTCACTGCTGCATACAATGTTCACATTCACCTTCCTGATGGTTATCTTTTAGTGCTTTAATGAGCCCATAGTGCAGACAAGATGCTGCTAGGAAAAAAACCCAGTTGTCCGTAGGAATGACTTGAATAACCACGCAGCTGCAAAGCTTATTCTTTCTTATGTGCCTTTACCATGTGAAACTGAAGAACTTTAAAAATGTGGCCTTGAAGGATATTTTTAAAGCAGCTATTAGACTTGGATCCATGCATAATTATATACATTTTATTGCCAAGGGACACATTCCATTATTTGTAATGCACACTAGAGTAAGTCTACTATGCCTACCCTTGGATTTATGTTGCTGCAGTGCTTGAGAGACCTTGTCATGGATGAGGAGTTTGTTGTGTTAGGCTCTGCACAAATGGAGGACAAATAGGTGTTCCCTGCTCCCAAGAGCAACCCTCCACAACTTGTTTGGATTCCTGATAGGATTTTTTCTCTCAGCTACACCTCAGATTTGGAAAGATTTTTCTCAAACATCGGCAAAGTATAATGGTTTCATTTTACACTGATGACAATACAGTGTTTAAGAGAGCTTTTTTGTATTGTAAACCCAAACCTTGATCTGATTAATAAAAGTCTTTCATAATATTTTAATCTCCATCATCAAGAAGACTTGCAGGAAAATTCCAGGTGTGTGAAGCGGCTAAGTGGCGTTGCTGTTGTTTATGTCAGTAGATGCGATAGTGTTGAATGAAGTATGGAATGAATTTGTTTTCCTGTTGTGATTAGATTGTTAGAGCTTGAACTTAGTGTGTTCACAAAGCTTAAAGCTGTCAAAGGTGAGCATATGGATAACTATAGTGTGTCAGTGCTCATATTTACTATATAGTAAAGCTGAAGACTGAAGACACACTGATGACAATCTGTGGAGTACTTAGTTTAGGAAAGAAGGAAGGTGCATACAGGGACAGTAACTTACTGCTCTAAAGTAGTGAGATTGGTATCTTCACAAGCTTTACAGGTAACCTGTTTCACTCCTTCACTGTTGCCATATGCAGTTCAGAGCTCTCATGTTTCAGTTTACACTCATTGCTTTCCATCCTCTCACTGTGCATCACTGTGAAGAACTTGACATCTTCTCAACGACCTCCTTGTATGTATTGGAAAACCAGTATGAGGTCCCTCCAATGCCTTCTGTTTTCCAGGCTGAAAAAGCCCCTGTCCTCCTCAGAGGACAATGTTCTAGCCCCCAAATACTGAACTCACTACAGTTTGTTGATGTCCATCCTATATCAGGGGCCCAAATTAGACAGATAATTGAAAATGGAATCTCACAAGTTCTGAGTGGAAGATAGAATCCCTCTCTTCTGGCTGTACGCCCTGTTGATACAGACCAGGGCACTGTTGGCTGCCCCTGCAGCCAGGGCTATATATGAAACTACAGAGATGTTAAGTGTCGTTCTACCTACGTAATTAATATTGATAAATCCTTAAAATTCAGATCCAAAGCACAAAAACCGAAGTAGGAGGCAGGAAAGTGAGATAGTAAGGTGAGATTGAATGTTGAAATGCAGAATCATATTTTCAACTTACTATATCCAAGGCCCAACGCATCTGGAAATGCAAAAACAATTGGGATTACTTTCTTGGTCCAGGTTCTCTTTTTGCTCATGCATTTTCAGTTGTTTGATTAAAGAGAGTGTCTCTGAACATCATGTGTCAGTATGTATCAGTTTAATACTGTAGCCTAATGTATGTCAAGCCACAGGAAAACAATGAACAGAGATGATGAAGTTCCATGGAACCTGCTGTAGACATGAATCTAGTTTTTTCTCCTTGAAAACCTCTTTCAGGGCTTTTTTCTTTATTTTTTTCCCCCTTTAATCAGTCTCCAGACCCTATTAAACAGGAACAAAAAGAGGAAGAGGAAGTACACAGTATCTGCTTTCTACAAAGCAGACTGTATTTATTTGTTTAAGTGAGACAGAATCTCAATGTCTTCAATGTTTCTTAAAAGCAGATTTAAGCAAATTATCTGGGCAGCCAGCCAGGCAGAGTGCATTTTTAGGCACTGACTCAAAGGCAATGTCAAGTCATATTAATTTGGATGCCTAGAAATAATATATATGAGATTTTTAAGAAAGAATACTGGAAGATCATCTTGCCACAGTTGTGGCTGATTATTTGATGCAGGTCAGAGAGAAATCACATTGTAAGTCATAAAATGGTGATGAAAAATGCTTTAAAATATTAAGCTAATACATTATCTAAGGCTGAATGCCATCTCATTGCTACTTCTCAGACACTTCACTATGGTGCACCACCTGAATATAGTCAACAAAGAAGCTGGTTCACACCACCACCTCCCCAGAAAAAAAAAAAAAAAAGAAGAAAAAAGGGAGGTTTCTTAATTATTTACTTATGTGGAAAACTTGCTTAAATGACTGTATATCTCAGTAGGGGGTTGTTTTATATTACCAAGTTGGAACAACTACTACATTGATTTCCCGCATTGTTTTTATACCTTCAGCAGTACGAATTCAGCATCTCACCCACATAATAGAATTTATATGAAGAATAATTGATTTTGTTCTTAACCTTGAGTGATGAGATTGGAGCGGTGTTTTCCTCAGTTTTGAGAATCATAGAATCATAGGATTTTCAGGGTTGGAAGGGACCTCTGGAGATCATCTAGTCCAACCTCCCTGCCAAGGCAGGGTCACCTAGAGCAGGTTACACAGGAGTGTGTCCAGGTGTGATTTGAATATCTCCATAGAGGCAGACTCCACAACCTCCCTGGTCAGTTTGTTCTAGTGCTCTGCCATCCTCAATGTAAAGAAGTCCTTCCTCATGTTGAGGTGAAAATTCTTGTGTTTTACTTTATGTCCATTGCTTCTCATTCTGTTGGTAAGCACCACCGAAAAGAGTCTGGCACCATCCTCTTGACACCCACCTTTGAGATATTTGTATGTATTGATGAGATTCCCTCTCAGTTTTCTCTTCCCTAGATTGAACAGACCAAAAAACAACAATCATAGATAAAGTTAAACAGTTTTCATGGCAAGATAAAATAAGTTTCACAGTTGTCACTACCAACATGCTAATTATACCTTTTACCTAACACACTTGGCAAGGCATGCTAGGATTTACAGAGTCTTGTCTCGATAGATGGTGCTGTTGCGTCTTAAACTAGTTCCTAGAATGCAAACACTGACGGAGGCAATAGGGGCATAGTAAAGGTTCTGCCTCTGGGACGATTACAGGCAGCCCTAAATAAGTTTATTTTGGTTTGGTTTGATTTTTTTTTGTTGTTGTTGTTTTAACTAAGAATGGGTAGGATTGATTTGGTGAGGTTTTATGTGTCTGTAAAACCCGTACCAAAACAAAAAACCCCTTTGAAGTAACTGATAGAATTAGTGTAAGGCAAAACAAACTCTCTGTGGGATGAATCAACTGCACTACCAAGTCAGGAAAGAAAACTTTAGGTGTCTGTTGAATTTTTAGTGCTTATGGCCTTCAGTTGCCTGTAAAATGCAATTAATATCTAATATCACACTTTTCCTCAGACTATTGAACTGCAACTCTTGCACAGGCTACATAAAAAAAGAAAGTTGCACAGAAGGGTGCTGCTAATAAGTGCATGAAAAGAGCACTGTATTGGCACTGGCATGCTCTGTTGTTACTTCAGTACCTGATACTCAGAAATCAAAACAGCAGATTTTCTTTCAATCTGGAAAAAACCCCTGAAGGCATGTGTGCCTACAAACATGGGATTATTTCCACCCACCCTCTTCCCCCCCGCTTCATTTTTCTTAGAAGCATTTCCTCACTGGGATCTCTGGATTTCAGTAGTACAATAGACTAGTGCTACAGTCTGACAGCCACTCTGGTCATTTCTGTTGTGTTCCCCAAAGCTATTTTTGGCCTTTGCACAGTAGATAGCAATTCCTGGATCCCAGTTCTGCTGAGCCAGCTGGGTTCTTACAGCCTGTTTACAGTTGGGAACTACGCTGCTGAGAGACTGAGGACAGTAAGAAATATTGGCACTCTCAGGATAGTGGGAGGTAAGGAAGCCTTAAGTCAGCAGAAAATTAGGGCAGCATTAACTTACATTCCAGGTCTGGACCAGTCTTAGCCATGTAAGTAGCCTACATTATGGATAAACAGGAGGGATTTGATCTGTTTAATGAGCAGCAGCATCTTTTTTTTAAAAAATAGACATAATTAAAGTAGCAGACTGCTGCCCCACAGCATGCTCCCAGATGGCAGTACAATCTTGAGGCCAGGGTTTCCATCTGGATTTTTGTAGGCAATCCCTGGAGCAGAAGAAGTCGAGTTACTATGGTGACTTAATGCAGGACAGGTGGAGATCACAAATACAAAACCATCCCATTTGTCGAGTCCCTCCTGGACACATCTTTTCCATCCTGAGGAGCTGATAAACTTTGGCTGAGCCAAGCTGTCTTGCTTTATTCCTCAAGAGCATAAAATAGTTATTTTTCTGTCACATCTGTCTAGTTACCCTGTCGTGAAATCTTCTTTTTGTTATATACTATTAAACACACTCGATCTCTCAATCAATTTTTAAGGCTAGAGAAGATGGCTGTGATTCAGAGATAACTGGAAACTATAGGGTACCTGGCTGGTACCCTCAAACTGTAAGCAGAATTTCCTGTTGCCACACATAAGAGTTTACATTACAGAAATGATGACACGTGATGATATTTTGCTCTAATTACATATTTAACATAATATTGACAAGTCTTATAAAGTGGTGGGAGAAGTACGTGGACATGCAGACATGGTATTAACCTGAACACTTTATTTCTTAAGTAGCTTACATTTTTTATGGAGAAAAGCTGCTTTACAACCCATTTAGATGAAGATTAACTTGTTTAATGTTTAGTTTCATTCCCAGTAGAGTAGTGACTGAAATCTATTTAGTCTGAGACAAATGCAAGAGCATTGTAAGTGTTTTGCTTTAATTTGGATATTGCTAAGGATAAGGGACCGAGACTCTTGAAAATGAGTCCAAGCAGTTATCTGTTTACATAACACTTGAATCACTTGATTGGACTGCCATCTTCTTATCTTTGCATGCACAAGACTATTCCAGTCTTCTCAAAAGGGGTCTTAGGAGTCTGGATCATGGCTCTAAGCTCTATAAAAGACTGAACAAGACTAATTAAGTGGCTGTTGAAATGAGACTAGCCACAAACATTTCAGTATTTATAAATAGCTGACTGAATCTGAGTCTGGTGTAGCAAATCTTAAAGCCTTAAAGTAGATTTTGGGCTGTATTACATCCACAAGACTTAGAGGAAGCCTGGTGATATAAAACACAGATTGCAAGTAAACCAAGTTTGCAGGACATTAGAGCCATTGGTAAAGCCAGCAACCCTTTTTTTCTGGTCAATATGTCACTTTCCTTAAAAGTCAATGCATCTCTAAAATGTCTATGACTGATCACCTCAGATAGGGGACCAGACTATTCCACTTTTAAGCAATTATTCTTTGTACCCAGTAGTGGTTTTCTAGAGGGATGCTTTGTTCCTTGAGTTCTTGCACACTGTTCTAGCTTGTGCCTATGCTTGTGATTGTTCTGTTTGCCTCCCTCAGCCAAAGAAACAGAAGTTGAGTAGGAAAAATAACTTGAACTAAAGTAATTTTTAATTATTTTTTTTTTTCTGAATGTAGGATGAACTTATCACAGAATCATAGAATTAACTGGGTTGGAAGAGACCTCTGAGATCATCAGGTCCAACCCTTGATCCACTACCACTGCGATTACTACACCATGGCACTCAGTGCCACATCCAGCCTCATCTTAAAAAACCTCCAGGGATGGTGAATCCACCACCTCCCTGGGCAGCCCATTCCAATGCCTGATCACTCTCTCTGTAAAGAACTTCATTCTAATATCCAACCTAAACCTCCCCTGGCAGAGCTTAAGCCCATGCCCTCTTGTCCTACTGCTGATTGCCTGGGAGAAGAGACCAACCCCCACCTGGCTACAAACTCTTCTCAGGTAGTTATAGACAGTGATGAGGTCACCTCTGAGCCTCCTCTTCTCCAGACTAAACAACCCCAGCTCCCTCGGCCTCTATTGATCCCTTTCAATCTCTGCAATTCTAGATTATTTCTGAAGAGTCCTTTTTTATTTTTTTTTAAATAGAATCTTCTAAGTCTTATGGTGGGACCCACTCTTAAAGATCAACCCTGTCAAATGTCAGATGAATGCAATCTCATCAACATCAGTTACTCTGCCCAGAGGTTGTGACCTCCAAGAGGAAATCAGGAAGAAGCAGAAGTCTTCCTGAAGGAGGTTATGCCACTATTAGGAGCCACCAGCTTCTAGAATAGGTCTCTGTTGTCAAATACTTTGTTTGCATCATTAGGAGCCACCAGCAATGACCATCTGAGCTCCACTCTGAGACTTCCCATAGGATGCCTATATCTAATAACCCAGGCCAGATGAACTATTTCTGAGAAGTCCCAACCATCCTAAGACTGATTTCTGTTTCCTACATAAGAAAAAAAAAATAGTGGAATAGTTTATGAATTTCTGCTGAGTTGATAACCTAGGAAACATTTCTTTGGGATGTCATGTTTGTTTGTCTGTTGTCTTCAACATGTGTCATGCTGTTGGTACCGTGATGGCTGGGGTGAGAAGATGAATGTCAGTGTTCCCCATGATCACTGTACACAACTTTGGAACAAGCAACTGGATCTGCAAGTTTCCTAAGAACCTTTGTGGTATATATGATTATTTAAATGTCTAAGAATCCTCATATAAGGCAAGCAGCAGCACTGAGCTTTTTAACCCTAATTTACTTCTAAACAATTTCACTGAATTTGGTACTCTGTCTTCTTGTCAATTTATTGTTCAGGAATGTTAGAGAGAACACATATGTGCTTAGTGTCCCACAGTAACAAATGGAGCCCCATCAATGGTTGAAAACAATCCTCTTTTGTGCTTCTGCAGTGTATTTGTACAAAGATCAACAATGTCACCTCATTCAATGAAAGGTCATAGATTTTTTCATATCTTCCCTGCCCAAAACATTCTTTTGTCCCTGTGCTGGTGTTCTGCTTAGGTCCCAATTCTGCAATTTGGTACCTGCAACTGCTTCTTTCTGCCTCCTTTACTAGAGAAGAGATGAGTAAACAGTCCACTTCCTCTTTGTCAGGGCTAATCTGCTGTGCTGTCCATTTATAAAAGGAGCAGCCTGACCACTACTTTATTTTGGTTGCAAATCTTCAAAAATAAATCTTTAGACCAAAAAAAACGAAAACAACCCAAAATCACCATAAAAGGTGGGAGGAACAAACCTAGGTGTCCCTTTCAAGCAGTTTGAAACTGCTGGGGCAGTGGATAAAGTCATCATTTAATTTCTGACTTCTTTTTGTTCTTACAACAGGGAGGCAGTTCTTGAGCCTGCTTGGCCCTGCCATCCCTGTGGCATAAACTGGCATGCTCAAGTGTGATCTTAGTCCCCAGTAGGTGATTCATTCTAGTGGCTGATCCATGACAGGCCACTGGGCAGGTGAGGTGATTTAAATCCTGCGTTGAAAGGAAGGTATAACTCAGACCATATGTCAGGGCTGTGTCTGTTGAAGTGGGTGGGAGAGGGACCACGGAGAAATAAGCAATGAGTCAGCAGCAGAGATGATTGGAATTTATCCAAAACATATTGCCTAAGATTTTGGTAGTGCCTCCAGTATTACTAATGATGAAGCCGTGAGGTTTTGGAGTTCTGTTGACTGGCAGCTGCAGTCTTGGAAAGGGACGTGGGGAAATGTTCTCATCTGTCAGGATCTCATTATTTGCGATGGAGTCTGACAGCTATAAGGTTACCTGTGTATAAATCAGACAGAAGAGGAATCAGACAGTAATTTTATTTTGCAGTGGCAGAGGGGGAGAATTGTCATCCTGGAGGCTGAGCAGCACAGCCACTGTCACGTGCAGAGCAAGCATATACCATTCCCAAGACACTTCTGTCCATACACCAGCTGCTGGCCCTAGAGCCTTCCTCCTTGGAGTTGCCCTCCTTCTCCTTCCTCTGATTACTGAAAGAGGCAGAACCAGCCAGCAACACTTAACTGTCCCCTTTATGAGACACATGGAGTTGAGAGTGCAGCTGCATTTCTTTCTTACACTGTCATGCCATTGCTTCCTCTCCTCCCAGTCTTGGGAAAGGCTGCGAGGAGAGGAATCACACTGTCCTCTAAAGTAGGAGTCTCAATGAAGAAGAAGATAACTTTTTTAGAAATAAAATGAATCCCAGAAAACTAGCCCAGGCAGCACTGGAAGTTGGAACTGGGTTACCTGGATCTCATGACAGACTCTCCTGCCAACATTTTCACTTGGGTCTCGGCTGGACCTGAAAGCAGATTTAGTTGCTTTATGTTTGTTTACTCAGACCTGGAAGAAATAATCCAGATATGCATCAATTTGTAAAGGTTTTTTTTTTCATTCTCAGCTTGTGAGTGATGTGGATTCAGGTTTCGTGTTTGGAAATTCACTGTAGTGAGTTAGAGTTGCCACAAACTCTGTAAGCTTTCTGAGGTGACTGATTCAGTTTACTTATCTGGCAATATATGATACATCTTCCAGGACTTCAACCTGGGTTTCAAAGTGTCATTTTCTCGCCACATGGAGAGCATACATAATACTTTCTCAGAAATAAGGCAAAATCTGACATTCTTTTTTGAGGAATGAAAGTGATGTAGGGAAGAAGAGATGATGGAGAAAAATTATTTTGGTATCTGCTATTACCAAGCTGGGAATAATTACTCTGAAAGGATGCTACACCTCTTCTTCTTTAGAAATTTTTAAAATTAAGTAATACAG
This sequence comes from Pachyramphus minor, assembly GCA_013397135.1. Taxonomy (NCBI): domain Eukaryota; kingdom Metazoa; phylum Chordata; class Aves; order Passeriformes; family Tyrannidae; genus Pachyramphus; species Pachyramphus minor. The sequence goes on along the minus strand of VYXB01006407.1, from coordinate 291,312 downwards.
AAGATGCTGAGGGAGAAGAAATACTCCAGACTTCTGAACCTTTCTGTAACATGGCCTTGTTGATTCACCCTTCAGGTTGACCTAAGGTGAGGTACAGAACAGTGTGTCAATTCACTTGAAATTGTAGATCTACTTACGAAGTATGGGGTTGTGATCTGTACAGAGGGTGCATGATTCTCTTATGTGGGTAAATAAATAAAAAAACTAGAAAAACCTAAAAAAAGCTAGGTGCTATCTTCAGCAACAATGCTGTAAAACATAACTTCCAGCATTCACTGTAAATAGGTGTCTTAAGAGGAAAACAGCAACTCTGGTTGACCACCTCAGAAGCTCTGGAGGTGCAGAAAGTGTTCTGATTGGCATAAATTTAACCAGGAAGAGAGAGCTTTGTTATATATGCCATTGTTATATACTCTTCCTCTCCCCTTACCTTTCTCCTTTTCCCTCCCTCCTCCTTCCTTCCCCTCTCCTATTTAGCAGTAATTAATCTGGGATGGTGTTCTATTTTCTTCTTATAAGCCAAAAGCACTCATTTTTGCCTTTTCTGGGATTCATAAAATACCGGAGAAAATGTGGAGTTTACTATTCTCTCTCCTTTTCCTTTTTTAATGCACAAAAAGTGAGAGCTTCTGTGTCTGTGCACACCTGCACAGCCCCATCGTGTTGCTTCTGCTTGGGACACCAGGGATTTAGCCAATGGAGCTGAGACCAACAGATGTAGCATCACTTGCCCCCACATCCCTGCCTCTTTCCTGACATTTTTTTGCTTGTGGTACTTTTCCTTGCAAATGAGGAGCCACAGACCCATTCACCATCACCTCCTCTATTAGCCTTTGTGAAAGAAGTTGAGAAGATTTCATTATGAGTGGGAGGGAAAGGCACTGGGGGAAGGAATGGTGAAGGAGCCCAGGCAGGAGAAGAGGAACAAGGGTGGTGGGAGGTCAGGCTTTGCGTATTGGAATGGGCTGGGATTGGTACCACGACTCTACAGCTCTGGATATTAGGCTGTTTTGGGATAGTTGCCCCCAGCAGGTACCGGGCTCTTAGAGATCCATGATGAGGGCAGTTGTGCAAGAATCACACACAATATGAATGTATCACTTTTCTGGGAAAAACAGCTGAGTGCTCAGCTCTCTGCCATACCTCACTATAGCTTTGTTTCCTCGCACACCATTATCCAAATTTCTTCAATCCTCGTTGCTACTGCTTTGTGAATGGGCTTTCTCAGCACTTTGCTTGACTGTAATTCCTTACTTTTCCTAGCACCAGACAATATACATGTTCTCTTCTCACTGTTTCTACTGCCCAGCATCATGCTACCTGAAGTCATGCACATTGCGTATCTCCCCTGCCCACTTTCTCTCCTGTTTTCTTTTGCAGCTCTAGTCAAAGACACAGATCTGTGAATATCATCCCTCTCTCTACTGTGCTGTGGAGACATTTTCCATCTTTTCTCAGGTTCTCAGGCTGAGCAGTCATGAACACTGCTGTAGAGGACCTGGATGACTGCAAAAAATGTTATTTACATCAGTTTATTCTCACTGGAAAAACCTGTAAGTTGTAAAATGTATGTATAAACTTGTTGGCTGAGGCCTAGAGTAAAAATTAACCCTTGGCATTGCACTTCCCCACTTTGCCCAAATAGCAGAGGGCAGAGAAACCTAAAAAAGAGAAGGGAGGGAAGGGGAGGGGAGGGAGGGGAGGGGAGGAGAAGGGAGAGGGGAGGGAGGAAAGGGGGAGGGAACAAGGAGGGGAAGGGAGATGTTTTTCTGCAAGTGTTTGTCAAGCTCTGGCACAGAAAAGGCTTCTTACGGGTTTCCTGGGAGCCGAGAAACAAAAGCAACTGCTGAAGGGTCACATTTAAGGGAGATCCCGATGAAATGTATTTAGCTCTCTGTGTTATCCACACTTTCTAAAAAGCTGAAATAACAAATTGAGCAGAGTAGCAGGGAAGTTCTTGCTGTTTTAGAAAGGGGGTGGATTGATGCCTGACTGGCTGCTGGAGGCAGGTAACAGGGCCCACTACAGGGAAGCATCATGGCTACAGATCCTCTGCAGTGACACTGGACCTTGCTTCTTGTCCAAAATGACAACTAGGTGGCTTTAGCATTTATCTTCAGCAGAAAAAAAACCCCAAAAATTGTCATTACAGTTATACTTCAGGGATTTCCTTCTTCCCCAGAGGAGGGTCAAGCCAATATTCTTTTTAAAACTTCTTTAAATGTAAACCATATCCTTGTTGCTGGCAGGAGGGACACACACACATGTAGCTTTGCAATAGTGTCCAAAGATCTGACATGTCAAAACCCTCTCACTGCACAAGTGAAAGGGAGATGCTTGTACTGCACGTTAAGTCCATAATGAGAGACGTGTGTGTGCAGAGTGGGGGGTGTATTGGAGGAAATTACAAAATATTTCTTGAGTTAAGTATGTTTATGAAACATTTCAGTCAGGACCAGTTATACAACAGTGATTCCCAGCCACATTCAACCTCTTTCATAGCACTGCATGCTTCTTTCTTGTCTCCCATCTTGACAACAAACCCCACAATGTAGTTGCTGCCCCTGCCTTCCTCCACTGCTGTAAGTTTGAGAAGGTGCCAATGGAAAGACTTAGATAATCAGCCAAGCAAAGCATATTAGTTTGGCCTCTCATCTCTAATGCTGGCATTCAAGCCAGAAAGGTTATTTTAATTGGGACCCAGTATTAGAGATTTTTTTTTTCATTGAAAGTGATTGTGTTAAATTTGAGATTAATGCTAAGACTGATTAAATTTAATCTGGACCCACATTTAACTTTCTATCACTCAAAAGTGGCTTTCACAACACAGAAGGAAAAAAAAAAGCAGACAGAGCATGGAATATGTCAATCTCAGCTATTCATCTTTAGGATATTACGGGAGGTTAATGTCTGTGGACAGTGAAACGAGAGAACTGGCCTCGTTTTAGAAGTACTATGTTTCCCAGAGAATTCCTGGTACACTTAAATTTTGGATGCTAAATCTTCCTGAGCATCAGACCTATAGAGCACAGAGTACATCTACATTACTTGGAGTATGGAATGAAATAATCTAGAGTTCCTATTCTCTTGATGGTTTTTATCCCTTTTTGCTTCATTGTAAATGATTAAAACCAACTGACAATATCTTCTCTCTGTCTTTCTTTATTAATTCATTATGAATTCTGTTTTTCTGGCTGACATCAGTACACTGTCATGGTTCAAAACTTTTCCAGTGCTTGGTTGGCTTGCTGCTTGCTTGCTGAAAAAAGTGTTTATATCAGAATTTTTGGAAAGAAAAACCAAAATGTGATGTTATGGGGAGGGGGAGTTATTTTGTTTTGTTTCTACAGAACTTGAACTTTGAGATATTTACATTGTCTTATATGTGACTCTTACTAAGAAAAAATAATGCAAAATTTTCTGATCTTTTTTCTATTCATTCTTTATTATACCTTTGACAGAGCACTAATCTGTGTAGCATGTGGCATTCTGTACACACAGAGGTGAGATGGTTGGCAGATTTCCCAGAGGGTACAATATCTGAGAAGACTCTCAGATATTCCTGTGATACACTTTTGTTTCCCCACTTGAGTTTCATGCACATCTCACTGTTACCTGCTGCTACATGCAAGTTCTTTCTGATGATTAGGTTTGACCTTAAAGATGCTTTCTTTCAAGGTCTCTGTGCCTGAAGTAGACTCACATGTGTTGGAGTTGGATCCCATAAATGTCCTACATAAGGAGTGAGCTCTCACCCCAGTGTGCAAATTTTGAGAATTCAAGTCTTTTGTGAAAAAATCTTTGTACTGGAACAAAGATGCCCTCTCTGCTTTGTGAACTCCATGAAAGCATTAAAAAATTAAGAATGCAGCTACCTATAAAAGCAGAGACCATTCTAACTTTCACCTTTGCCTACAATTTGATGTTTGTTTAAAGACATCAAATATCAAACTGGTAATGGTTTTGTGTGCAGAGCAAGGAAATATAGTCATTTTCAGAGACAGGTGCAAAGTTTCAAGACATGAAATGATGATTTTCACTTACATACTGTTCCCAATAACAACAAGGAGGTTATTCTCTACCAAAACAAAAATTGAGAAACTGCTGATTGACAGCTTCATCTATCAAAAAATATTCCATCTACATTGATGTTTGTTTATACTAAAGATGTAACTGCATATATCATTGACTTATACTAATCATGTGGAGTCTAAGAAAATTTCTTGAAAGCCAATGAAACTGTGGTTATTATGTACTAATTTACATTTTGGTCCGTTACACATAGTGCCTAGCAAGAGATCATTTGGAGAAATGATGTTCTGAATAACATTTTAGTAAATCACAATCTTTTGTTTCAACTCATATAAGATTTTGGTTCCTAAAATGGAAAAAAAAATACAAAAATGGGGAGTCCTGCCTAGTTTATAATATGAGATGTTCCTGTAAACAACTAATTTCATTTTGGGGTTTTCAGACTGAGGGTCAAATGTACTTCATTTTATATCTATCTTTCTTCTTCTTTCTTTGCTTTACGGAATACTAACCTTGTTTTACTGTGTCCAGCTGGCACATCCTCAGCATGCTGATTTAATTTAAAAAATCACTACCCATTGTAGAAACCAGATGTAGCTGAATAGTAGTGTTTTGCTCATAGTATTGCTCTGGTGGCTGAACTGTTCCAAGGGCCATTCTTGCAAATGGAGCAGTGAGTACTTCCAGAGTAGTAAGAGAAGGCAGGAAGTGCTGCATTGGTGATGTGCCTGTGAGTGGGACTGTGCTTTGACAAGGCAGACATCTGTCATCCCATGGCTCTAGAATTCGAGATGGTTCTTCAAATATACTGTTACTGGAGGTCACTTAAGTTGTAGCAGATTCCAAGCTGGTAGCAAATTGAACAGGCTTGCAGGCATCCTCCCTGCCCAGTCTCAAACTTGCAAGTACAAGTTTGTGTCTGGGGAGGAAGTACAAGGTGTATGGACAGTTTTCTTTCAAAAAGTATAGAGCAGCCATAAATATTGTGAAGATCCCTATAAACTTAGTTTGTAGTTCCTCACTGCAATACGATCAACTCAGACCTGATACCAAAGTACAGTGACCGAAGTCCATTGGCATTAGATACACCACTTCATTTATAAGCATTTTTCATGTTGTCCTAGGAAATGAAAGTTGGAAGGATGATTATCACCAAATTACAGTAAACCTGACTGCTAGATTGTTCTATTTATCCCTTGCCTACATCATCTTTCACAAGTAGGTTGTCTGACCGTTCTTCATACTGTTGTTTGTTTGGGAAATAGATTAGATTATATAGATAGCCGGATCCACATAAGAAAACAACTGATAAGAGTAAAGATAAAACAGTCTCAGATAATATTTCCACAGCAGAAATTTTGTTTTGGAATAAAATGACAAGTCATTCCGTATCTTCCATTCAGAAAAGAGCCTGTCACCTAAACAGTATAGAGGAAATAATGGCTGCAGGCAAAAGCATGGGATCAATCATGGAAAGGCTTGAACTTTATTCTTAGCTTTGGGTAAGTCACTCCTTAATGTTTCAATTCCTTTTTTGCATTTTAATCATATATAAGCATCCAAGATTGCTGCCTGTCATGTTTAAACTTACCCATTACATTTTGAAAATGGTTGTGTCTCTCTCTTCGCTGTCTAAACAATCTCATGCTTCTGATCTTTCCTCATGGGTCCTATTTTCTAAATGTTTGATTGACCTCTTTGCCTTTCTCTGAACTCCTCCAACCAGTAAAACTCTGTAACTGCAGTGGCTACAATGGGGCATGATGCTCAGGCTCCGAGCTCTCTCTGAGGACAGAAGAGTGCTTGCTAAGGAGGCCAAAGAGTAACAACTAGGAAAAAAGGAGAGACTGTGAAAGACCTGAATATTTTCAGTACCTTCTATGGAAGTCTTGGTCACCAGATGCTAATGGTAAATCATCAATTGTAAGCATTGCTGTCACCTCATTCAAACCTTATTTGTGTACATACAAGCACCCTCAAAAGCTTCCTTTTGCCTTGCTGTCATCTTAATTGATGCTCTCTACATGACTTTTTTGGGAAACCCATGCTAAAACTAAAGTCATAAAATTATTTTGGCTCTATTAGGATCTAATGAGATTGCATTACCTTGTTCAGAAATACTCTAGGGATAGACTACTTCATCTTGTAGTGGCCTCCCATGTGGCAGGAGGCTCCTGGAACTTTAAGGGAACAGATACCAGTGAAAATGCTAATCAACTGCAGTGCCCACAGCAGTGCCTGGCTGCTTAGGATGCTCCATGCATACTGATTCTCTCAACACTATGAATATTACCATTAATTCTAAAAGTTATTGATGACACACTTTTACTAGATTGTCCTATCTCTTGTATCCCCCATACCATGTTAAGCAGATCAGGCATTACAATAATTGGTTTTTGCTGGAGTTTCATCTTTGAGATGTTACATATAGTTTTGCCCCCGGCAAAAAAAGAAAAATCTGGAGTAGCCAAAACTTTAGTCATATCTTAAAACAGAATGTATTAAGAATAAACCCTGCAGCACAATAAAATTATGATGAGTTTGGTTTTGTGGGTTATTTATTTTTCAGGTGAGATCTGCCATCTCTGGAAAAGCGTGTATCAGGCTTGAGCTTTAGAGAAAATTGACTACTTGCTCTTGGTGGAGGCTGGAGTTTTTCTGTGCTGTCTTTTTGACTAGGTGAATCTGGGAAGCTGTGGCAAATGGCAAACTTTTCCTCTGCTCCCAGTGAGCATCCAGCCAGCACTGCCTCAAATGCTGCCGCTGAGGAACTGCAAAGAATTTCCTGGTGCTGAAGAAGGGAGCAGGTCTGGTTCACTGTGGTGGGCTGACTCTGGTTAGACACCAGGTACCTACCAAAACCACTCTATTACTCCTCTCCTCAACTGGAAAGGAGAGAGAAAATGTGAGGAAAGGCTCATGTGTTGAGATAAGGGCAGGGAGAGATCTTTCTCCAATTACTGTTATGGGCAAAACAGACTCGACTTGGAGATATTAGTTTAATTTATTACCAATCAAATTAGAGTACAATAATGAGAAATAAACCCAAATCATAAAACACCTTCCCCTCACCCCTCCTTTCTTTCTGGGCTCAAATTCACTCCAGATTTCCAATACCTTCTCTACCCCAGCAGTGCAAGGGGACAGGGAATGGGGGCTGCAGTTAGTTCACCACTTGTCTGTGTCACTCCCTCTTCAGAAGGAAGACCCCTCACAATCTTTCCCTGCTCCTGTGTGGGGTCCCTCCCATGGGAGACAGTCCTCCATGAATTTCTCCTACATGGGTCCTTCCCATAGACTGCAACTTTTCACAAACTGCAAAAACAGTGTGAGTCTCTTCCATGGGGTGCAGTCCTTCAGGAACAGACTGCTCCAGCATAGGTCCCACACAGGGTCACAAGCTCTGCCAGTAAACCTTCTCCAATATGGGGTCCTCTCTCCATAGGGCCACAGGTCCTGCCAGAAGTCTGCTCCAGCACAGACTTCCCAGAGGGTCACAACCTCCTTGTGGCATGGGGTCCTCCGTGGGCTGCAGGTGGATCTCTGCTCCTCCATGGACCTCCATGGGCTGCAATGGGACAGACGCTTCACCACAGGCTGCACCACAGGCTGCAGCGGAATCTTTCCTTGGGTGCCTGGAGCACCTCCTTCTCCTCCTTCTTCACTGATCTTGGTGTCTTCAGGGCTGTTCCTCTCCCATATTCTCACTCTCCTCTCTGGCTGCTGTTGTGCAGCATAATGCTGTGTGCATTATCCCAGAGGTGCTACCAAGATAGCAGATGGTCTTGGCCTTGGCCAGTGGCAGCTCAGTCTTGAAGACGGTTGACATTGGCCCTGTTGGACATATGGGAAGCTTCTGACAGCTTCTCACAGAAACCACCCAACAGCCCTCCTGCTGCCAAAACATTGCTGTGCAAACTCAACACACTCAATACAGAGAGCATGGGGAGTCAGGCCTGTGGAAGGGATCTTGTAGAAACACAGGCTACAGCTGAAGCAAAGGGCTGGAAGGTAGGGAGCTCTGAGGATGGAGAAGGAACTGAAGGGAGGTTTCATAGCTGCAACAGAGACATAGCATTAGAAAAGTGAGCACCCAAGTGCTCTTTCCTGCTCTTGTCCCTCCCTTTTTCATTTTCTTAAAGTAGTCACCTAAAAACTGAATTCAACATCAGCTGGTGTGCGTTCTGGGCAAGTGGCATCTCTATTTTTCCCTAAACTGCTTGGACAGATGCCCTGAATTGAGTCTGTATCCTCTCACATATTAAGAGACAAATCAAGTTTGTATATGAAGGTTGCTCTCAGTGTGAGCTTCTTTATAAATAAGAAAACTTTCAATTGCTTTGCTTTAACAGGTATAACAGTTACAGGGTATTTGAGTGCAGATGATACTGGTAGAAAAAAAAATCATGCTGTGAGTCGGGATACCTCTTATATATCATTTGAGTAAAATATTCTAGTCTTCAGTCCTTACAGAGAGAACCCAGAATTTCATGGTGTAAATAGGTGTTGCTAACTTAAGGTTTGCATTTCCAGGTTTAGCTTTACCACAAAGTACTGTATATTCATCTTTTTGAGTCCACATTCTTGTTCATATATATAATATGTAGACTCTGTTCCATAAAAATAAATATTAACCAGTTGTGATCATGAGATAAACCCTAAGATATGAATTGCCTGACTTTGAAAATGACTGGGAACGTATTTTGTACTTGAGTATATAGGTATGAGACTGGACCAATGGAATAGTGAAGAGGTTAAATGATAGCCCAACTTAAAAAATGTCATTTGCTATTTTACCAGATTATCTGTGTTGGGAGAATGATTAGAGAATGGAAGAACTTCTTCATCAGGGAGCAATACAGTCCAATATACCCACAGGTGGAGAGGGGCAACAGTAGGAATGCTAGTTGCGCTGCCTCGGTGGAGAGAGAATGTCATTTCAGAGAGAGCAGGGCAGGAGGACAACAGTATGTAACTATTCCAACAGAAAATCTTTATGTTTCTGAGCACAAAGCCATTTGTAACTTTTAATATTGAGGCCACCAAGTACTGTAGGAATTTAGCTGCTTCCGATGCAGCACTCAAAGGGTCAAATTCTTTCCCCTGCTGCTCCAGTGTAGCTCTGTGGCAGTCTGCTGGGCTCCGCCAGTGAAACTGAAGAGGAGGATTTGGCTTGCAGCCTGGTTTTAATCTGCACGTATGGTATCAATTTTGGAAGCATTTTATGGTTGTCCTCACAGTTATAAAAGGGTAGAAAAATATACGTCTTCTCTTCCCCAGTTAAAAAGCAGGCTTTTGTTAACTCATTTCTCTACCTGAAAAGTGTCATACTTAGCTTCATCTTCGATTTTCCCATAGGATTGGCCTGTCTATTAGTAAGTACTTCTGCTGTCTATCCTAAGGGAAAGGCTGCTCTGGAGAAACCAGCTTGCCCAAGGAGATCCCAATTCTCTTCTGCACACATAGGTGATGCTGAGTCCATTGGGACACCTACAGCTCCCCCTTCTAACCATAGGTACTGGAGTGTCCTGCCCATCGGCCTTCTTCCTCCTTTTTCTTAGCATCCAGGTTTTTTTTTGCTTAGAGGTGAGGAGTTTCATGGTGTGTGGGATGGTGGCAATGATTGTATACATTTTCAATGGACTGCTGAAGAGGGAATGTCTCCTCATGCTCACAGAAATCTTCAGCTTTTTTGATGAGTGCAGCAGCCATCAGCCATTGATAAATGTCTGGTCCTATTAACGACCACTGACCCTCCCCAGAGCTCCATCTGTTGTAACTTTCTTCATTGCTGGTTTACTATAAGGTTTTTCTGAGGTAGTCTCAGAATTTCTTGATTTTGGTGCCCTTTTCAATGTTTGATGTCACCCTTTTCTTTGGGGTAGACACTGCTTCTTTCTGCTTCTGAGAAAGACCTGTCACTCTCCCCAAGGCACAGGACTGCAAGAAGCTGCCTGTAGCACAGATTTCAGCTCTCTCATGTAATTGCAGATAGAATCCATATTTTCTATTCAGAATCTGAGGAAACTTACATTTGAGAAGCAATTAAGCCTTTACAGTAATTTTTTTTTTTTTGCTGCTTTCTCATCTAATTCCTTATTTTTCTTCCTTTACAATTGCTTCTTCCTTTGTCTTTCTGCCCTGTTTTTCACTCTCCTCCATTTTTTACCTCTTTCATGTACCTTGACACTCAGTCAGGAGCCAAGATCAAATTCCCATGTGGCTGTACAGACCTATTATTCTTTGCTCTTTCAATAGGCCTAAAAATCTTCTTTAGCCTAAGCTACTTCGATAAATATCGTAAGATAACCTTTAAAGAAGCAAATGAACCACAGTGGCAGGCTCCATGTGATAAACTTAGCTTTGGTTATGCAACTAGGAAATAAAACTTGTGGAAAACATAGGACCTGAGAAAAGTCCGAAGTAGTGAAATGAGTTGAGGTTCCTTGGGTCCAGAGTCATAAGGGCAGCCCTGTCATATAGCAGCCAGTAGATAAAACATGCCAACTTGAATTTTTGCTGACAGCTGTCCGTGTGTGCTGATACTATTATCATAGGTTAACAAATCATTGGAAGTTCTCATTATTTCCAGCAAATTGGCACTGTAATTGCTTCTAGCAATTTTCCTAGACTCCTTGACCTGTAACAGCAGTAGTTCATAATGATTAAAACAGGAAGCAAAGGAGGGAGTTCATTATGCTTTCTAGACCGTAGAGCTTCTCTGGTACTTTATACAGAATATGTGTCATCTGTGTTGAGCTGGTTTAGATTTATGTCTTATGAAAGACAATTCTCTAATTGCTAAACTGGCTGAAATTACCTTCTAGCATACTTATCATGAAAACAAACTTTAGCACCTGCAGACCTGTATGGCTGTGTCTGTATTTCAAGAACTGAGAATGTCTGAAGGAGGTTCTTTTTTGATACAATAAAAATTGTTGGCTATCCAAAACTCATAGCTGATTACAATCATCATTACCTTATCTTCATTTGTCTGTTTTTCATGTTGAAGATGAGAGAAATCCTATTTTGGAAATACATTCCCAGTATTCAAAGTGACTATGAAAACAACTCGGGTTCTTCACTTTTCACTTGCAGCATCAGTTTTTTTAATGACAAATCAGTCATTCAACTAAGAGAATACAGGTTTCTGTGTTTATTGGATTTGTTCTGGCTATCTACTACCAATCACTGTGACAGTTTTAGTGCATGTAAATCTTTTCCTTTTTGCAGTAGTTCTACAGCAGACTGTAAGTATGAACCTCTTTACATAGTCTTCATGTTTAATTTTGGATAGTGGTAGCAACAGTGGGAAATCTTAGCTAGTCAGGCCGTTGAACACAAGCATGTCAGATGCCTCGTGTGTCTGGGGTTTATCATCGCACCATGAGACAAGCTCATGGCCATTGTGTGCATCTCAAATTTAGATCAACATAACCAATTGACAGTAATTCTGAGTAACCGTGGAATAGGTTTATGACATGTCCAGAATCTCAGCCTGTGGTGTACTGCACAACACACTGTCAGTTTTTAAACACTGATTTCCTAAGTCTCTGCATAACTCTTGCATCACTAGTGGGTTAATCAAGGCTATTGAAAAGGTTTTCCTAAGGTTTAAGGATTTTTATGCAAGGGAAATTATGACAGCATATTTAACATTTTATCCTGCAAAAAACCTGAGTTCCAAAGCCAATTAAAATGTAAAGAAACCCATAGAAAATATACTTAGGTAATGCCTTCACACATTCAGGGCTAGATCAGACAACATAATTTTTTGAATAGATTTGTCCAACGAAAATGACATTTCTGTACAGTATGCTTTGACCTCTTTTTTTCTCACACCATTGAATCGTTTACAAAAAAAGCCCACAACTGTGCTAAACAAATACAGTTGTTTTGTTGTACCAAGATTTTGTTCCAGCAGTGGAATTCATTAAAGCAGCATGTTCTGTATATTGCCAGCAGGTCATCAGTGCATGCTTGAGTCAGAATCCTGACCTTTATTTTCACTTGCCAAGCCTCTTAGATTGTCTCATCCTGGGGATTGTGAAAATACATATCATTAATAATATATCTAGCCCTATTTTTCTCATAGCTGAGAGTATCTTCACAGGAGCGCTCATTGGTTTTCTCTGGTAATTATCAAGTAGTTTATTTTATAAAGAGTCAGATGCTTAACTGTAAATAGCAGCTGAGCAGTACGAAATAGAAATATTTCCCCCTCATCTAAAGAAAATTTAAATTAAATTTGAAACCTATTTAGGATTTGAGAAAACCTTTTTCCTTCAGTGGGACAGTTGGAGGTCATCTCAAGCAGCTGTATATATTCAAGCAGCTGTATATATTCCCAGTGAATTATGTGGACTGGTAATTTTCTAATCTGATGTTCTTGTTGCTTGTATTGTCCCTAACCTCTGTGTTTAGGTTTTGTATTTCACACCTGGTTTTGATTTTGGCACTGACCATAAGTACCTCAGCCCATACAAGTCTATGTGTCAGGCCAACGCCAATGTTAGGGTTGCTATCTGGAATCCAGAAATTATGCCCCTGCCTCCCCTGTCTCCCTTGTAGACACTCTCAGAACTTTCTCAAAGCAGTTGAGTTACCACAGACCTATCATCCTGCAAAGAAGGGATTTTTTTCAGCTTCCAAGTTGCAAAAGTTTTGCAGTTGTTTAGAGTCAGTGAGGAGGCTACAAGAACCTCGCCAACAGATAGGTTCCTCTCTTTCCTATTCAGAGGAAAAAAATTATTTTGTCAAGAGACAAACTTCCTTTGAAGGAATTTTGCACAAGAACAGTGAATATATGCCAGGGCCCATCAGTGAAATGCCAAGATCTGTATCAGAGTGCTAACTCCACTGTTATTACGGTAAGGGGGCTTTTACAGCATCTAGATCCACAGCAATGTAAATACACACCAGACTTCCCTGAACAAAAGTGTGGTATTGATTTTCGTGTACTCTGCTGCACTGTTAGGGATCTTAACAACATACTGTTACTTTAAACAGCATGACAAAATCTTACTAAAATAATCTACTTTTCCTCAGTAATTAAAGGAAAAACAAAAGTTAGATGATCCCAAACAGTCTCTGATGAGAATTTCTCTTAATGTTCCTTTTGATCTCTAGTGCTCTTGCTCCAAAGTAAATAATAGAAAAGTGTTTCTCTTCTAGACAAGATTTAAACACTTTTTTCATCATTAGAAAGGATTTTGCCACTGACCATACTGAGACAGGGTTTCTTAGTAACCCCTACTATTATCTGCAACACTGGTCTAAGGTAAAAACCACAGTTTTGGTATTTGAAAAAAGGAAGTAAGGTACCACAGCAATGATGTGGACCCATATTTCTTTTCTCCATTATCTGCCATCCTGCTTAACTGAGCCGGCAACAAAAGGAATACAAAATCTGCCTGCACTGGGTGATGCAAAGATGAAGCTGAACACTTTGGACCTGTTCTGAGCTTGGTATAAAGCTTTTATATGTCCACCATACCTTTCTTCAGAGGGACACACCTTTATGTCCAGTTCTGGACATACCTTTATGTCCAGCTCCTATGTGCATCAAAGGATAGATCTCTGTGTTCCCTCTTAAGATCCTCTTTACTGGCTATACAATGCCACCAGTACTGCATGAGGTTATTTTAGTGTGGAGACTGTTAGCAGTTAAATGAATTTGGAAGTTTAATGTTGGGTAAGGGAATACAGAATGTTAAGTAGCAACGTGTCCCTAAGAATATACAATTTAGAGGATCTAGCTTTTACTGGCATTTGTTTTAGCACAATGAATGCAGTTCATTTCAGTGTGATTTCAAAAGCAGATAAGCAAGTATGTGCATTACAGGAAACACTCAAAAAAGATGGTTTGAGTTTTGAGAACAGTCATCTCACAAATGCCTCAAGAATGCAAAATACTACTTGGTAATTTAAACTTTGCCTAAATAAGGATCTATGACATTGGTATTTCTTAGAGATGATTTTTTTTTCTTTTCATGAAAGGGAAACACCTACAATACAATTAGAAAACTCAGATCTGTCCATCACTGAGATCATGTTGTGTCCTTGAGACCTGCAGTAGAATCATAGAATCATAGATTATTTTGTGTTGGAAGGGACCTTTAAAGTACATCTAGTCCAACCCTGCTGCAATGAGTACGGGTATCTTCAAGTAGATCAGATTGCTCAGAGCACAATCCAACCTGACCTTGAGTGATACAAGTTGAGATGAAGTTCTGCAGTGTTTCTTCACTATCCTGTTCCTTCTGCTATGTGTTTCTCTTAGCCCATCAGAGGAGTAAGGCATAGTCTACTGCTTTCACACATAGATTTCATAATGTTTATAGTAACTTTAGTTTGAAAGAAGACTGGGACCTTCCATCTTTCAATGTACTTTTGTTATTTTCCCCTTGTCCAGTACAACTTTCCAAATAAATATTTTTTTATCAGTCATTTTGTAAACATTGTTTTTCCGTTCCTGAGGACCCGTACACCAATGTTAATCATACACAAGCTTTTTCACACAGCCGTATTGTAAAGTCACAAAGTAGTATGAATATCAAGAAGTGACAGACTGTATAAGCATTCAGTTACCTGCCTAAACAGGGTCATTGAAGTTACTTAGCCTTGATTAAGGGTGCTAGTTACCTCAGTAAAGGTAATTGAAGGAGAATCCGATGTTACAGTGCTAAAGATCTACAGAAATATAGTGATTTGAAACTGCAAGTAACTTTCAAATTTAAAAAAAATTATAAAGGTTATCTGTATGCAAAATTATTTAGTCATTTCTTTATTGGCTAAGTAATTTATCCTGCAGGTCTTTGAAATTAAATTAAGGGAACGAATTCATAAAAGTCTTAAGGGTGCAGTAACTACATTTGAGTGCTGGGCTCTAGATGGGTGTGGAACTGCAGAAGAAACCACCCATCCTGACTCCTCACAACAGCAAATATGGGTCCTGTGGCCAGCTGAGCCCAGGAGAGTTGTGTGCTCTGCTGGCATTGGTCCAAATCTCTCATATAGCATGTCTGTGCACATGCTCCTGCTGTGCAGAGTGAAATCTGCCATGGAAAAGGTTCTATCAGTCTGGTAAGACTTGTGTTCCTCACTTGTTCTTGCTGATGAGCTGTCAATATCCTCCCAGATAGTTGTACAGTATAGTACTACAGTTATGATGGTCAGGTTTCTGTTAAAAGTACTGTGTAAAAGAGCTGAGAAATGTGAAACAGATGAAAAAGTTGTAAAACCCACATGAGATATAATGGCTGATCTCACAATAACTTCAGAAACTGATGGTGCTGTACAGTGATGTGTTAGCCCATGGCTTTTCGAGAAAACAGAAATGCAAAAATGAGTTTTCTGTTTTTCCCTAATGTTTTTTGGCTAATGAGAGCTTGACCAGGGTTTCATCTTACTGACCTGTTATTTTCACTCATTTTGGAAAACAATTGAGATTTTGATATTTTGTGTAACAGCTTTGTAACCCAGCACATACATCTAATAGAGCAACTTGCTGGACTGTTGCATCCCTCATGGCAATGTAGTCGTCACTATGCACCGAAGCAAGCACCTGCTCTGTCTTGGCTTGATCTGAGTTTCCTGCTTTGGACACATCCTGTTATCTTTGCCATTGGGTCAACATTTTCTGTGCAGCATTCCCTCCAGTGGGCTGCACGACAATGAAATGTTGTACCTTAGCTCATCTGAAATCAGCCAGTCTCTCCCCACTCCTATGGGTAGGGACAATGGTTGCTTTACCTAAGAGGGTGACAGTAACAGAGAGTGGTTTCAGCCTCCCTGTCTTCCTCTATGTAGCCACGGGGCAGAAAGAGGACTCTACATCTTTTGATGTTCTTTGGGGGAGCTTTAGGCCTCAAATATTTCCCTGTACATGCAAGAAGAGAATATGCAGCTAAAGTATGTGATTCACTGTGTTAGAACTGTCTATTCCTAGCATCGTAAGTTTTCTTTTCTTGTTTTACCTTCTTCCTACCTCTCTCCCTCTCAGCTGTGAACTACACAGGCAGCTACTTCACAAGTCTGACTTTGCCATATTTTTGTGTGCCACACCTGAAAATGTAGCTTCTCCCAAAATATCATTGCATTGCCTCATTTCCTGTGGCAAAGGGATAGAAGCCTTATTATGTCAAATGATCCATTCAAGGTATCTGGGTACTACTTTGAATGAATCAAGAGCAGTTATCACAAAATACTCTGCACAACATTTGACTTGCTTAAAAGTGATGTAGTAGTATCCAAACCCAAGAGGGGTTGTCAGGAGGAGCATTTTAAAATGGGATGGCAATTAATGAAAATATAATTAAAATTATTAGCAAAATACGATTTTGAAAGTGTATCACATTCAGTAGTGGGGTTTTGCAGCTCTCTATTTTCTTGTAGTGTAACATGTAACAGGAAATAAACATCCTAAAACACAAACCCATCTACAGACTCAAAAATGCCACTAATGTGAAAGAACAGTAACCCCAGCTCTGGGGGTTTTTTTGCGTTGTTTAAAGCCCTACATAAATCAAGAGGAGGCCCACAAAGGGAAGACTGGTTTCAGGGACTGGTCCTGATTTTCTGCTTTAGATAATCAAGATCAGGAATCCATCTCTAATTAAAGGCAAACAGAAAATATGCAGGATTTTCACATACATTCTTTTCATACTCATAGTTAAACGTGTTATGTATACAGTATTCTTTTCCTTTTATTCAACTGTCTCAAATTATGTGCAGACAGCTTCAGCTGCAGGGAAAGGTGGGAGTATTTAGGATATCTAGAATTTAACTCCTTCAATCCTACAACAGAAAGACCTGTTTCTTTATCAGAGGTATTCAATAGAAATGTGATTTCTATTTTCAACAAAAAACACCAGTTTTTCTGTGTGATTCTGTTATGTGGGGGGGTTCTGGGGAGATTTTGTTTGGTGGGGGTTTTTGGGTGGTTTTTTTGGTGGGTTGTTTTTGGTGGTTGGTTGTTTGGTTGGTTTTCAGTTTGGTTTGGTTTTGTTTTGTTCTTAACTGAATATATTGCAATAAAGATACTGGCCGGGTTTCTTTGGAAAAAACCCCCATGCTTTTAGTTTTAATAAACATAGTGTTTTTTTCTTGTCTGCTTCTGTTGTAGCTCTGGTTCCTTTTGCAGTGATTTTCCATCGATATGTCATTCAAGTGAATGAAATTTAAGCAGGATGTGGGTTTTGTCACTTTGATGGTGATGTAGTTTCCCAGATGTAAGTTTTTCATTAAGAAATTAATATTGGCAGATTGGGTAGTACAGTAAACTGAACAAGCTTGAGTATGTGGTAGGACCACATCATTTTGCATGGTGATGTTCAAGTTCCCCTTTCTCCCCACACAATGATGTCTGGGGTTGATTTACATAAATTCTTAGATTTCTAACAGCAACACCCTGTAAACTGAGCTATTCCTTATGCTTTTGGCTCCCTTTCTGAGATGTATTGCTGACACTTCCATCATTGAGTCAGTATAACCCAATGAATCAATGTCTTATGTCTAGTTTTTAATGGAGGGATATATGTGGTTGTATTTAATTCTGTGGCAATAAGATGGATGAAGATTAAAGTTTGGCTGAGATAGTTCTACCTTGAGATCCTCTTCACCTAATGCTTGGAGTACCTTTACTGACATGACTTGATTCTGTCCTTGAAACATGTTTTCCATAATTAGAGGAGCTAATGTTGGACTAGATGGTAAGTGCAGATACAGCCTTCTGATAGGCCAGTTGTCCAGAGTGGTTTAAATCATAGGCTTTTAAGAAAGGTAATACCAAGGTAATTTCCAATCAAAGAAAGGATTTGATACCTTCAGTAAAAGAGTTTTCTCAGGAAAAAAAATAATTAATAGCCAATTTCCTTGAATAAAAAAGTCAATCCTTTTCTTCCTTGGTGTTAGAATAATAATAATAGCTGTGCAAGGAATACTGGAACATTCTTTTGTAATGACTATTTATTTCTGTGGGCTGTTGGTCTAGTAGTTGGAGGCTTCCTGTAAATCATTTACAATAATGTGGGTATTTTGGGGATATGTATTTTTTAACAAGCTCGTTTAAAATAATAAAGCAAACACACACTTCTCACTTGGTTAATGCATCCTTGGTTCTGCCTTTTTCCTTCTCTTCTGTTCATATGCTCTTCACCATTTACTCCTCTAGAAAAAAGTGAGCAATAAGAAAAGACTGAAAGTAGAGAGCAGGCACCTAGTTCTTAAATAATTCAAGAAGACATCACTGAAGAGGGAGGTTTAGCTTCATCAAAATGCAAATAAATGGCCCATTCTTCCTGTATCAATTTGCGTCCCCTCAACAAGACCAAGTACTTTTTTGCTTTCTGACTGTTCTCAGCCCTGCAGCTGTTCCAGCACATGCCTATTCTTACTCAGATTTGCTAAGTTACTGTGACTCACCATGGTCTGCTGTCTCTGCTGACAGCCTGTGGGTCTTCCCTGTAGACATGACCTTGCTGCAACTCTTTCTGTCTTTTTGCCTAACCACAGTCTGCTTTCTTCTGGGCACGATTCTGGATTCCCTCCCTGGAGGGTTTGGTTGGAGGCACCAGCTCATGAAGAGGAGTGACTCCAGCTGAAGTTCAATGCTCTTCCTACTCTGTTTTCTGTCCAAGGCCGCTGTACGAATGGTTTACCTTTTTGTATAGCAGGTCCTGCATTACCAGAGGTCATAGCAGAGTAATGTTATAATGGTATGAGAATGACTTCATGAATAACTCAACCTGCATGGGTGGTGGGTGTCAGCAACCACTTTTGCAGGGCCAGCCTAAGCTGTGCTTGCTTGCATGTCACAAACCTCATGGGTGTTGAGACTAGTGGAGGTGATTAAATGTGACACTAGCTTCAGTTAAAATAAATTCTAATTTTATTTGGCTTTTTTAGAGGTGTATTTTATGGTTAGGTTTTTTTACTATATTACTCCTCAATAAGAAATTAAACTGGCAAGTGGGTAAAACTGAGCTTTGTAAGTTTTTTTACTTCTTAAATTTGACTCTAGGCAAGTTTCTGAATAAGGTACTTCGAAAAAAGAAATGTGACTTCTAACAATTAACATTATTTTGGTTTTCCTATAAAGAATCCCATTAATATCTCACTTTTTATGGATAGTGAAAAAGTTTAATAATAAAATATTCAAGAAATCTTTTTTCTGTAACTTTAAAATTGGCAGTGAACAACCACTGTAATTTTAAAGTACCTATTTTGTATTTTGACAAAGATTGTTGCAGGTTTGCTCTTCCAGATGAAGAATATTTTTACTTTTTCTCTTTCCTATTTTCAAAGACTATAAAATACTGTGAACAGTTCATTTTTTCCCCTGTTTATGTACTTCAAGAAATATTATCTTAATTATTCAAAAATAATTTAAAACCCAGGCCTCATGTTTTTTATAGTATCACTTTTTCAGATATATTAATTATTGTTTATTTTTTTTTCTTTACTTTTTTTTAGTAGTTTTTTTCTGTGAGAAACCTACCTCTCTCCTACCTACTGAATAATTGTCAATAATTTCCTAGAAACGTTGTTCCAACACCTTTGCTGTGCTAGTTGCTGGGTTTGGGAATTTAAGCTTCAGATGTGTAAATCTAAAGTCACTTAGTGTGAGACAGAACTTTTCTTTCTAGTCTTGAGTATCCTTCTACTGCACATTGCTTGGTGTGGCTGATTATCTTCATAACTGAGGTCTCCAGTTGGTCTTGAGTAGCTGAAATCCTCATGAAACCCAAAATTGATAAGTATTTCCAAATAAGAAAGAGGTATTTATGTACAAACTGTATATTCCTGAGGCAATACATACTGTTTTTTTTGAGTATGAACACACATAGGGATAAGCACCGTCCTGTACAAAGAATCCCCACTGCCTGACCTGCACTTCTCTGAAGTCCAAGAGGGAAAGAAAAGTTTGTGGAATTTAAACATCCTGTGGAGTTTGAGTCTGTTAATAAAGTAAGGAAGAAATAAGAGCAAAGTCCATGCAATTTTGAGTCATCTGCTAACTGACTATAAATCTACAGCAGTCTATTTGTCACTTCTACAGTAACAGAAACGGGCAAGGATATGCAGCTGCCTGTGCCTGTATGCAGAGCCTATAGATGGGTCAAAAGCTGAACATAAATCAACAATATAGAGCTGCTGTCTAAAAGGCAAAGCTCACAATCCAAGGGAGAAATGGAGTGGTGGCTGTCTGTGAAGCAGTCATCAGTACTGCATGGGATAGTCAGGTTCTGATAAAGTTTTAACTTGGATATTGTGCCTAGTTCTGGGTGCTGAGTTTAGAGATACTTACAGACTAAGTAGAGAAAGTCTAAGACCACTCATGAGGATGATAAGGGTTCTTAACAACATTTCTCTCAAGGAAGGACATAATGAAGTGGTTTCTTTCATGTCAGAGACAGGAAGACTGAGGGGGGAGGTATGATACCTGCTCATATGTCTGAGCAGTTCATGTATATACAGGGTAGAGCAAAATCTGGTCAGGTGCAACAATGTCAAGCTTGATATTAGGAAAAAGTTTCTCACAGCAAGCATATGGAGGTACTGGAGAAATTGTCTTCATCGCAAAAGTTACTGCAACTAGATTAGACAAACACCAGCCTGGATCCCTGCCTTTTCCAAGTGACCTTCTGAAACTCGTACCGTCCTTGAGATTTCTGTAGGAAACTGATTTAAGTTTCCTCTTTTCTGTACCTGAATACTTTTTCCCAAACCTTGCAGTGACACAGTCTAAAAGAAATGCTATCTA
Source organism: Pachyramphus minor (assembly GCA_013397135.1). Taxonomy (NCBI): domain Eukaryota; kingdom Metazoa; phylum Chordata; class Aves; order Passeriformes; family Tyrannidae; genus Pachyramphus; species Pachyramphus minor. The sequence goes on along the minus strand of VYXB01006407.1, from coordinate 270,515 downwards.
CTTAAGCACCCAGTCTTACTGTAATTTGTTAACAACACCAGGTTGTTTTCTTGTGAGAGCTTCTAAATTTTGCAAGAACTTTATAAATATCTAAAAATATACAATTATCAGTTTTAGTAACATCTTCAGAAAGGATTGTAGCAGAGACAGCTATCCTGAATACAAAAAAATATGTCTCTAGGTGTAGTTGTAGGAAGTCCTAAGGTAACTTGTGAGACCAGTGACTTTGCCTCCACCAACTCACCTGAAATAAATGAAGTGCTTACAGAAAGCTCTTGACTGTTATGCCTGATTTTTTATATTCCCTTGCCTTATTCTGACTGTTTGAATTCAGACTTCTTCTTTTATTTTTCAAGGCAAAAGAGCACACATACTTCAAATTAATAATGATGCAATAATAAAGCTCAGTTGCACTGTTCGGACAAACATGGGATGTGACTGTGCAGGGTTAGGAGTCCTGGGGTATTTGAGGCACTGTTTTACTAAACTGCAGGGGCCTCACTGTAGGCTGATAACTCACGGTGCCAGGTCAGTGGTGGGATATCTTCTTTAAGTGTTAGCCAGAATTTGTTGGCAGGCAGCAGAGAAGTGGATTGAGGCCTCAAAGGTCAGATGTTGTTCCAAGTTTGTCACAAATATGCATTAGAGGAACAGCAATGTGGGGGTGGACAGGGCTGAGACACTAGATTTAAGCAGACTGGTGCCTGACTCCACCATCATTGCAGACAGGAGTATGGATAAAAGAACACAAAACTACACTGCTATTTTTCTTCAGACCTCTTAAATAATGAAATAATTGTAAGGCTGTCCATCGTATCAATGTTAACACAGTTCTATCCAGTACGGAAAACATGATCACATACTTCAATAGTTTTGAGGCATGTCTGCTGAATGTCACACAGACTCCTGATGCAGTTGCAAGCAGGACAGATTTTCACTGCCTACAAAGAAGGATGTTAATTCTCTAAATGCTCTAAAAATCAGACCAGCTACGTTGCCCAGTACACTTCCTTTCCAGCAGCACGGATTGCTGAGACTGTGCAACCTTAGTAATTTCCTCTGTTTTTTTCCCATTGCATTGTACTGGATCCACCACAGTTGGTTTAGAAATGTTGTGGGGTCCATTTTCTCCTGTTCCCATTCTGTTTACTGTCCACAAAGTTGCACAACCCTTTCTGAATATGATGATGCTGTCTGTCTCCACTATCTCGTGTGGTGGCAAGTTCCACAAAGGTTACATGAGGTGGTATAGTATGATTTTTCATCAGAGGGACTCCTGACCCTGCCTTTCTGATTTTCTTTCTAGGAAGTTTTGGTTCCTGCCCTTGGTCACTTAAAAATAATAGCTTTGAAGCATGTGGAGCTGGGGATAGAGGGGAAGTGGGGTGGGGGGGGCAGTTTTCCTGAACATAACTGTAGACTTTTGTCTGGCTACCTGTGGGACTGCGTGGAGGTAAAAGCATCCTTATAGTCTTTTATTCACTTTCTTCTTAAAGTGGTGTCCATATTTCACCATAGTAACAAAACCAGTCAAACTATTAAGTAAAACGGATGCACCCCCGTTTCTAATTGTCCATGTTTTAGTATTTAGGCAACAAGTGTTATGTGTGCCTAAAGCTAATTCAGGTCAGAATCACATCCTTCTGCAGAAATATTGGTGGTGTAGGAGTAGCTATATAGTAGGGAAGAAATTATGATGAGTACTCCTCCCAGTATATCTTTATTTCTTGGAAGGAAAGTATTTGATGCAGTGTTGAGGATTATCCTCCATACAGGCATATCCTTGGTCTCTCAGTTGTGGGTGAAGATGGTGCAATGGAGATACTGCTTCTACCACTGCCCTGAGTGTCTGCAGTCTGCGGCAGGAGAAGCTGACGGTGAGAGAGTCACTGGGACTTCTGTATTCCCAGATACTCCTTTCAGAAAGATTTGAGCAAGCAGAAATTTCTGCTGAGAAAAGGCCCATATAGCACAAGGTTTCCTGAGTTTTTCAAGTGGCTCTTGAGTGTTCACAGGATGCCTTTATGGGCAAAATGTTAGGTCAGTCTGTTGTGTCAAGGCCAGTGGCATTCTGGCTTGTGTCAGCAATAGTGTGGCCAGCAGGATAAGGGCAGTGATCGTCCCCCTGTACTCAGCACTGGTGAGGCTTCGCCTTGAATCCTTTGTTCAGTTCTGGGGCCCTCACTGCAAGAAAGACATTGAGCTGCTGGAACGTGTCCAGAGAAGGGCAACAGAGCTGGTGAAGGGGCCAGAGCACAAGTTTTATGAGGATCAGCTGAAGGAGATGGGGTTGATCAACCTGGAGAAGAGGAGGCTGAGGGGAGACCTTATTGCTCCCTATAACTGTCTGAAAGGAGGTTGTAGCAAGGTGGAGGTTGGTCTCTTCTGCCAGGTAACAAAAGACATGACAAGATGAAACGACCTCAAGTTGTGCCAGGGGAGATTTAGGTTCTATGTTCGGAAATTTTTTTCACGGAAATGGTTGTCAAGCCAACCAACCAATGGTTGTTGGTAGTGGTGGTGTCATCATCCCTGGAGATATTTAAAAGAGAGGAGGGTGTGGCACTCAGGAATGTGGTCTAGTGATGGACTTTGCAGTGCTTGGTTAAAGTTAGGCTCGATGATCTTAGAGGTCTTTTCTGACCTAAGTGATTCTATTATTTTATGACACAGAAACGCAGTGTCTACAGTCCTTAAGCCACACTGAATTTTGTGGCATGGGAGTGAAAGAAAAAGGCTTTGACCTTGTTAATTGAGCCAACTGAATTTTCTGTGGCTGGCAATATTACATCATCTTCATGTCATTTTCATAGGACCTTTCTAACTCTAGCCATGTTGTAAGCTATGGCACAAGGTGCATTTTCAAAGCTCAAATCTGAAACCTCTAAGCAATTTCTTTCCTAAATTTGGGAGTGGTGATGTTAGGTTACCGGGTATTACTGCAACCAGAATAGAGGTTATCTCTGGATAGAAATATGAAAAACTTTTGTATATTTTGTATATTTGTATATTTTGTATATTTTTTGTAATAGCCTCAATTTGACTAAACTGAACGGTTTCATACCTGCATACCTTGGGTCAGGGAGGCAGACTGTTATTTTTCTTTTTTTTTTTTAATTGCCAATAACTGACAGCCTTTTAGCAACTTCGGAGAAGCAGTCAACGAAGGAAATAAAATAGAATTTTTAGAATTTTAATTAAAAAAAAATATATATCCCTGATCTTTCTGTATGGATTTATCTTTTTCCGCATAAAGAAAAATCTCTCAGAAGCCTGGGAGATAAGAGCAGCTGAGATGGAACATCATAATTCCTTCAGATGCAGTATCATATATTTGGGAAAAATTTTTAAAGTATGTTTTTAAGTTTTGAAAGTTAGGTAGGGAGTTCAGTATTCAGAAGAACACATATATCTTTAAACAGATACAGAAAAATTCTAAAAGAAGTGGGTTTTTTTGGTCATATACATGCAGTTATGCATATATGCAAACCCACACTTCATTTAACTTTCTTATTGATAACTGCTGAGGGCCAAAATAGTAAAATTTTGATTTGCTGCTCCTCGGAAGGCAACCTCCTCCTTTCAGATGCCTCTGGCAGGAGAGTGCATAGTTAGTGCAACAGACCACTGCCGGGTTGAAAATGCTGCCTGCACAGATGATAGCAGCACTTCGTAGCTGTGGAAATACTTTGCAGCTTGAGTCATACCTTCCCCTTCAGACATGCTCAGTACAGCTCCTCCCCATCCCCCTTCTCTCAGTCTTCCTAAAATGCCTTTCCCGCAACGGGGAGGGATCCTATGCTGAGTGTAAACATATAACTCCACCTATTTTCCTTTTTGTTTTACTTCATTTGGGGTTTTCAGTACTGTTTTAACATAACATACAACATATTGCAGAACTGGCAATCCTTCCTATACTTCTTTAAAAGTTCAGATATTTAGAAGTAAACTTAATGCTTTCTTTTACTCATATTTCTATTGCAAAAGTCCACATAACATGAAGTAAGCTATAGTTACTGGCATCTTGAATTTTTTAATAAGATCATGTCAGAGGATTCCTTCTCTCCACTTCTCAAAGTTTTCAAACTTATTAGGAGTATCAGAGGAAAGAAGAAAGTGTGCGATACCAGTTGGATCACTTATTTACAGGCTCATTGTTCTTCTATTGATTTTTATTTTCATTTTTACTTGCTCTCTCCTAGCTCCTTGCTGAAATAGCAGAAACATCTGTCTCTCTTCATTGAGGAGAATCATTTATGAGTCCCAGATTTACCAACAGTATCAGTTACATCCAGCAAACCTCACTCCTGGTCTTCTTAATTACTTTCCATCTGCTTTTCCCTCAGTCATCCTGCTTAGAAGAAAAATGCTGACAATCAACAGTAATGGCTTCGTAAGTTAGTTATTTATTAAGTCAAGCCTTTTGCAGATACAATTTCAATAAATATATATTTTTTGAATTTTTTTTTTTAGAAAGAATTATCTCTGAATTGGACCTAGTTGCAAAATAAAATACAACAATTCCAGAAGCTGGTGACAGCATGGGAGGGGGGAATGGTTTGCTTTCTTTTTTTATTTTATATTTTATTTTAAACTGACTGATAAACTTAGCCTCTTCTTTGAACTTTTGCTGAAAGAAGCACCGTTGTGGTCCAGTAGTTGTATGTTCAACTCAAGGAAAGAGTAGAGCTCCAGAAGTTGCTGTTAGAAGCAGCTACTGTGGTCAGAAGGGGATGGTCCTACTAGGTTTTGCTCTTGTCTTTTTTGTTTTGGTTTGGTTTATTTTGTTTAAGTGAACATGTATATTCTTCTTTTCCCATGACTTTTCCCTCTTTTGGCTAGGTTGCTCCTTTGGTTTCCTACTGGGAAAGCAGCATTGAACTTGCAGTGCTGAAAAGATGATTAATGATAGGCAAAACTGTATACAACATGCAGTTTATTTGAGGGGGAGGAGCATGCAGTGAAATGCTGCATTGGAGAATTCTAGGCAAATGGTGTGTGAAATTGGTGACAAATTGCCCTTATTAAATTCACTAAATGAATGCTTTCATGAGAGTATTGGCTTGATATCACCATGTATAATGTAACTTCTACTTGAAATTGCGTGTGCTGCTATTCTTATCTTTTAAACTCTTGTAACAGCTCTAACCTCCTGATAAAGCCAACCATGGTAGCTGTCTTCACTGTTCAGTACATGGGATGTGAAGGGAAATTATTGAGGGTGCTTTCCATGAGTGGTTCTGAATTATTCATTAATTTATTCATTACCATTTTGAACCCAGTCACCAGAGTTCATAAATGCCACAGAATGGATTTAGAAATGCTAAAGTTCCTCAGACTCTTTAACTTGATCCCCGTCAATGAAAGGGGCAGTAAAAAGACAAAAGTCACAGAAGCCTCTGTTTTAGAAAATGCAGCTTTGGATCCTATTTAGCCTTGTTGATGGTTGAAAACTTTAAAAAAAAAATGTCTTAAAGTTGATGGTGTTTTTTGAGCCAGCACTTTCACTGGCATATGAGTAAGGTTAGTGTGCACTAGACACTTGCCCTACCAAGTTGAATTCTGGTCATCAGCCTAAATATGCCCTGCAGGGCAAAGAATGAAGTGTGAAGCCATCACAGGGAGAATTGCATAGACTACTGAGCCCTTCAGAGATGAATGTCAGGCCACTGCCCAGTGCCCAGGCTTCTTCCTTACACAGTGTGTTTGTTACCAGGTTTTACTGTAGTAAAAGGGAAAGTATCCTTGCAAAAAAGTACCACTGTTGACCGTTTATCTTTGATTAAGCAGTTGCTCTAGCTGTTTCAAAGGTGTAGGAGATAACAGTCAATCCATATTGAAAGATGATCTATATGAGGAAATGTTAAAAAAATGCTTTCCTAAACCAAACATATACCGTGCAGAAAACGACATAAGTATTGATATAAGGCTGTCTTTGTGTTTCAAACAGAAATCATAGAAATCATAGCATAAGAAAGCAAATTGTGGCATGAATATATTGTCAACTTTTATCCACATGGGATAAAACCAGATGTGGCTGGCTGGTCCTTCTTAGAGCTTACTGCAAAGAGAGCCTAGCTGAAAAGAGCTCTAATAGAGGAAGGAAAGGGAAAACCATGTAAACAAGAGAATGGGGGACTCTTTTTCCCTCATCTTTCTTGTCTATCACAGCATGTGACTTCTTAACTCATACTTTTGCACAGCTCTGGCAACCCCCTTTTTTTTTCATTTCGGACAGGTAAGCATGGGCGAGACAAGAACATCTGTGAACTTTGAGAAAGGTTGTAAATGACTGAATTACATCAATCTCGACTGTTATGAATTGTGCTAGAAAACTGCATAAACAGCTGCAGACAGGGAAAGGTTTGTGTGGATGCTCTGTAGTTGGCCTTGGGCAAAGCTTGGGGTGTACATTAGAGTATTGTTTTGGGCCTTTAAGCTCCCCTTGCTGACTTTAAACTGAAGTACCTTGAGGAGAATACCCATGATCCTTTCCAACAATAAACACCGACGATGTGAATGCACCTGTAGTAGGTGGCTGGCACAAGCACTTAGGAACATAAGCATCTATCTAGGTTTTAGTTCATATAAATAAAATATAGCCACTTAGATTTGTCAAGCTGCCATAAACCAAGTTATTTGTTTTATTTTCTATGTTGAGAATGAGTGTGATCACATCTTTCCCACTGCCACAAACTATACAGTCTGGTTTCCCACACTTATGGAAGCCTCAGATGAGTTCCATTGCCTTGGAAAACTGTTTCCATGAATATGGTGTCTCCCTGATGTAAAAATCTAGATATTCTGTGGCTGTGATCTGCTGAGGCTAAAGCTTAGGTGGGAGGTTGCACTCTGCAATGTCATCAGGTGCTTCTTTGAGCCAAGTTTTGTCTTAATTAAATGGATTGACCCATTCTGGAGCCATCAGGGAGGGGCATGTGGTGTAGTGAAGGATGGAGTCTCACAAAACAGAAGTATCAATGAAAATCAAAGTGAAAAAGTTATGCTTAGGGCTGTTGGCTCACTTTGTAATAAGATTCCTGTAATATTTCTCTTAACATACAAAGGACATGTGCAAGAAATTAAATATATTTGAGTAAAAGTATTTACAATTGTAGGTCTGAATGTTAGAAATGAAGCAATGACACTTCATTTCCCAGAACCAATTGACTGATTTAATTAAGACAGAAATCAGCCTGCTAGGTGATGGCTCATAAAATTTCTAGAAATATCAGATGCATGCTCATTGTGTTGGCTTTACATGTGGACACTGTGCTTGTGGCAAATTTCCAAATTAGTCATAGGCATATGGAAGAAGGCAAGCTGTCTGGGCGGGGGTGAAAACTGGAGAAAGCAGAGGGCCTTTTTGCTGAACCTGATGCACTGCATGCTAGAATCACCCTGCTGGAACATTTGCCATAGGCAGATAAACTTGGTCTCTTATTATGTGAAGAACCTTCTAGCAGAGCACACAAACAAGACTGTCCTATTGTGCAAGGGGAAGTATATGTGCTCTTCATGGGCTGATGCTTGAACCGCTCCTTTGCATCCAGACAGCTGCCATTGGTGTCCTCTGCAGGTTCATGGCTGATGTTCACACCTTGGCTTTGTTTCAACAGGTAAATGCTAATGTTTGCATAGACATGTGCTTTTCCTGCACTGTATCACAGTAGTTCAGCCTGCAGTGCTGAAAGCGTTTCTTGTTCATGCTTCTTTGAGCACCCATTCTCTCTTAGAGTACACACTGCTGTTTACAAATCAAATTCTGATTCTTGGTTAACAGTGAAGGATGTGGTGAGTGACATTAGTGTTACTGACAAAGGAGTCACCATTTGTTGCCTTGGCCTTTGGGACAAAGTACATAGCTTGCTTTCAGTGGGTGCAAACTCCCTCAGAGGAAATCTGTTTCAGCTCCATCTGTGAGTTGGGTGACCCAGTGGCTGGACAAGATATGATTCTGCCAGGCCTGTGAGGAGATCTAAGATCAGCAAAGAGACTTTTTGCTGCCCCCCACTAAGCCACATGCAGAGCTATCTGTGGATTTTTCACCTAAAACTGAGGAAAATCAAGGCAGGCTCTGAAAGAACTCCAGGAAGGTTGTGCAGGGATTGACACCACGAAGGGAAAACAAGGCATTTTGGCTGGAAGCTGGACAACTCAAGTGTCTGAGAAAGTTCTGAAACATAGCAGAACTTTCTGATGGAAACTTGGTGAAACTCCCTTTCATGTGGCCTAATTTTGCTGTCTCTCCCTATGAAAAGAAGAAAGAACTGGGAGGGAATCCATAAGGGCTGAAAAATTCAAGAGCCACTGCCTGTGAAATTTCTTAGAATGTTTTGCATTAGCGTCAGTCTGAGGCAGAAGAATGGAACTGGCAGCAGCAGTGGCAAGATACCGTAAGAAAATTGGTTCAGGGAATACTCACAAAGACTGGATATAGAAGGAAGTTAGTGGAGATTAGTTCTGAGGAGAAAAATTTTGTGGAAATGTGAGAGTTTACTGGTTACCAGCTTGGGAGGTAAGTAGAGGCAGGAAGCAGGGAAGGAGGACCAGAAGGATGAAAGGAAGCTTTGTTGAGTGAGGTATCTGCCATTCATGGGGCCAGAGACACAAAGACTACTGCTTACCAGATGGGAAGAAAGGACGTGACATGAGGCATTGGTGTGCATGTGGTGTTGCACTGTTTGTATGGGTAGTGGTCAAAGCAGAAGAAATATGCTTATAGGGATACAATAGTCAGAAGAAGCTTGGTCTAACGCAACGTCCTTTATCCAGCACCTTGTGATCCTGCAACACCAGCTACTTCTTGAAAGAAGATACACATCACAAAAAAACCCAAGCTTTACCTTTCCTCAGTGTTAATTCCTGCAGACTGTTTCTATACAGGGGGTTCCAGAGTTTGTCCACATCCCTGTTTGGGGAGTGTCCAAAATGTGTCAGTTATGCACAATCCAGGCACAACCCACACCTTGCACTATTTTTCACACACCAGAGTCCAGAGAAGGAGGCCACAATTTCTTTCCAAGAAGAAGTGTAGACACAACTATGGTGCTTGGAAAGTCTTATGTTGCCATCAGTACTTCTTTTAGTCCAACTAAGAGCAATCTGTTTAGCAGACTGTAGGCTTCCAACCCTGAAAATCATTGCTCTAGATGTCAATGAGATGAGGCAATGTATCCTCTTAAGTTCATTCTTTTCTCAGTTCTTGGAGAACACACCAGCCAACACTGTGTTTTAAAGCCAATGAAAAGCCCCTGTGTTTAAATTGCAAGGTCAGACATAAGCTGTGAAATGCCAGAATTAATTTTGCCTCTACAGTCCTACTATGACTCGTTGTGCCTATGCATTAAAATGCCACAATTTACATAATTTCAAACTGCTCCTGGGAATTAAGTGGTTTTGCAGCATTGGTTGTATGCCTCAGGCTTGTCTGTTGTGGAAGGTGTATTGCGAGCAAGGCGGGAGAATTCAGGGTGGCGGTTCTGGAGTTGCACACAGTCTTCATTCCTGTGTTTTCTAGCACTTGAGACTTAGGAGCTTGACTTTTCAAATTCACTATTCTTTTCAACGGATTTTATTTGTAATGTGAAACATGTTTCAACACAGTCTGAATTTTATTTATTGCTTTTGTTGTTGGAGGAAGGGAAAAATCAGGTCTGAGTGAGGATTTTCTCCTGTAAAAAATCTCCAAAGAAAAAATCAGCAAAAATGTCTTAAAATCTCAGGTTGGTTAAAAACTTGCAAAGACTTGAATTAGTTGAACTTCTGAAAGAAGTTTAAAATAAAAATGATCTTTATTTGATAGAACTGCTTGTATTTCATCTGTTCTGCAATCCCATCAGACAAATCTATCATAAGACAAACTTGTTGGAGTCCAAAATGTCCTAGAACCTATTGAAGTCATTGTGGGACCAGAGCCTTTGCTTGGCTGGAGCAGCCTGACCTCATGCAAGTGGATGCTATGAGAGTTCTCAGCCAGCAGAAAAGGCTGTACTAAAAGTTCCTCCTTAAAATACAGTCTGAGCTATCCTTAGATCCCGCAGCTTTTTAGCCATGTAGATCAAGTCACTCATAATTATACTAAAGCTGCTAATGATAAAATGGTACAGACTCTCAGGTCATAGAGTAATGAGGCCACAACTTTTATCTATAATGATGAAGAGAATCCAGACTTTTTCTTCCATTAGGAGTTTCACAGTAGTAACTGATCATTTTGTAGTTAATGAAACAATATGCTTTTGATAATGGCTTTAAGTTGCCAGCAACATATTAGTCAAATTTCTTTTGGATTCTTTTTCACTTTACAATGCCCAAAAGCAGTCAACACAGATATTATCATGAAGCATTCACAAAATATATGCAGCCCCATGAACATGGTGATGTAAAAGTAGACTTAATTAGAAAAATATTACTTGGCTTCTGCTGTCATTAAAAGGATACTGACTTCTTTTATCATTTTATTAAAATTCAAATTGTGAAATGAAATGCTTAAAATGTTTCAAGCAGGAAAAATCAAAGCTTCCTACACAAAATAGGAAACTAATCCTAGTGTTGTTGCTGGAATTTTAAGGCCTGGCGTACAAATGGCTTTTGAATTGAACTTCAACATAAGGCTACTAGGAAGTAGCTGGGAGGGTTGTTTGGTGGGTTTTTTTTGTTTGTTTGTTTGGGTTTTTTTTGTTTTGGTTTTTGTCTTGTTTTTGTTTGGTTTGTTGTTTGTTTGTTTGTTTTTGGTGTGTTTTGTTTGTTTGTTGGGTTTTTTTCCAAAAAGGAAAGCTTAGACTGAAACTGTATAAAAAACCCCACCAAAACAACTGTGGCAAAAATCTCAGAGCCAAAATATTCAGCCTTGGAATTGTTGTGATAATGCCTTATAGAAATAGTTCTGCTGCTTTCAAATTTTTTTATTTTATTTTCTTTATCCAGAACCCTTTGCTTGGCTACTTCTTCCAAAATCACTGTGGTTTTGGTCATAGAATAGAAAATGGTTCATCATGAGACATGTAATGCACCACAGAGGGAGGCCCATAATGAATAAAGATGTAGTACAAACATTCCCAGTAATTATTGTAGCAACACATCCAAATAGAAACATTTTGGCCCATAGCTTTCTTATTCTTCCTCAGATGTAATGATTTCTAAGTTACTCTTCCTGGGACAGGATGCAAGTCTAGAAAAAATTCATTGAGGTCTCCTCATGAAGAAGGGTAATGTAGAAAGACATGTCTCATATGTAACAACAGATCTTTCCATCTTGCAAAAACAGTATCTCTTCCTATCTTAAGTGGGATTGTACTGCTTATATTAAGAGGCAAAATCCCCCCAAATTATTCTTGTCCTTACAGAAAACACTTCATCTCCTTTGGATCCTTGAAAAGATGGCGGAACTGAATGTGCTTTCAGATTCTTTGCACCATTTTGAAGGTGAGAATATCTTAAAGGATTATTGTAAACTGTTTCAGAGAGGAATTTTATGATGTGGTTCAGGGAGCTTAACTCAGTCACAGCCAAGAGGCTGCTACCATTCTTTGTATTTATATATAAGTATACTTGGTAGTTCAAGCTGAATAGACTCAACATATAAGATATGGATGAACTGGAAGACAAAGAGAAAAAAAGAAAAAGACTACTATGTAACTTTGCCAAGAATGAGTGAAACATCTCTGAAATTGTTAAAAGAAAATATCTTCTTAAATCTCATCTGCAGGCACCATAATGGTACTAAGTCCCAAATCATATGGCTGGGCATAATTGGCCTCCCAGGCTCCCACAGTGAATTCCACAATGAACCAAGTGTTTGATAAATACTGAAGGGCTATAAGATGACTTAGTCCTAGCTGGAAATTGTAGGCCCTCTTTGAACTAGCATTTCCCAGCTTCTCTGCTCCTGTTGATGCTTTGGGGCTTATGAAGCTCCAAGACTGACTGTCAGTCAGTTAGCCATTGTCAGCAGTATCATCTGTGACGAATACATTTCTGCTGAGTTTTATGTCTTTGTACCAAAATGAATTTGGTTCTTCACTGCTTGTCCCTGTGTGCTCCATCTCATCCTCCTATAAAAAGAGTCTAACAAGATGTGCAGTTTCAACTTTTAGTCCTTCATCAGAAAGCTCTGCTCAGATTTCCTAAACCAAGACCTTCTTTCCCCTCTGGGCTTTTTTCTGGATGTTTTTTGTTTGTTTGTTTGTCTTGGTTTCATTGTTTTGTTTGCTGAGATTGTTTGATTGGTTGTTTCAGCTTTTTTTGTGTTTTTGTTTTTCTGTTTCCCCCCTTTCCTTTTGGTTCTGGTCATGATGGAATATTCCTGGGATTTGTCATAAACTTGATAGAGTGGTGACTTGTTTGTCTAATCTCTTTATTCGTTACAGGGCTCCCTCGACACCTTAACTTCCTGTCTCACAAAGCACCAGTCCATTTTTGATAAGCAAATACTTCATGGGAAGTCTAGTTGTGGTGCATCAAATGTTGAATTTGGAGGGAAACTGCTATATTCCCTCTCAGGGAGAGTTTTTTTCTGAATTATGTAAAATTATTTATGTACAGCTATGCATTTGGGTCTATGTGAGGTGATGTTTCCAACCGGCCTGAGAAATTTCTCTCTTTTATGCAATAAAGGCTGCTACAAGAAATGCACAGCTTTCTAGGAGTTAGAAGTGGGATCACTGGCCTTCCTGGCCCTATGACCCAAACAGGAAAACTTTGAGGTGGTTGACTGCCACGGGATACAGAGCACACAACGTGACACAAGAAGCTGAGAGGTTGCCTCAGGCGTTGTTTGCAGTGAGTACTCCATCACTGTATTTCAGGCTAAAATTAAGCACAGCTGGGCTGCACATGGAGCAGGGACACATGTTGTTTTCAGCCTGCATGTGCTCTCCCTCAGCTGGGGAGCAGCATTGCCTCACAGTATTGGCCAGGGGGAAGATTGGGTTGTGCCAGACACAACTGCCCATTGCTGAGTTGCTGCCCATTTCAGCCTCAGGTAATTAGCCCACCTCTTACTGAAAATGCACTTTTAAAAAAACTTAACCTCCCATGCCCAAAACTTCAGCTTCTAGACACCATCTCTGTAGTGCTCTCAGAGATGATACTTTTGTCTCTGCAGTTTCACATGCCGTTTGTGTATGTTGGCAAAGATGTAATTTACTCAGAAATATCTGTTCATGCAGTAAGCCATATGAGTGGCTGGGGTCACTTGATCTGTTCAGCCTAGAGAAGAGGAGACTGAGGAGAGACCCCATTGCAGTCTGCAACTTCCTTGTGAGGGGAAGAGGAGGGACAGGCACTGATCTGTTGTCTGTGGTAACCCATGACAGGACCTGAGGGAATGGTGTGAAGTTGTGTCAGGGGAACTTTAGGTTAGACATGAGAAAAAGGTTCTTCACCCAGAGAGTGATTGGGCACTGAAACAGGCTCTCCAGGGAAATGGTCACAGCACCAAGCCTGACAGAGTTCAAAAAGCATTTAGATGGTACTCTCAGGCATATGGTGGGACTCTTGCAGATGGTCCTGTGGAGGGCCAGGAGCTGGACTCAATGATCCTTGTGGGTCCCTTCCAACTTGGCCTATTCTGTGATTCTGTGAAGCTGTAATTATCTTGTGTGTGTTGTGATATGTTTAGGAAGAGATGTTTTTTCATACATAAGATCATAGTGCAGGGAAAACTTCCCAACTCATGGTTTAAAACAAATCAGGATTAAAGCAGTTTTGTCTTTTTAACAAGGATATCTAATGACCTGGCAATCAATAAGCTGTATGCTGAGGACCAGTGTCAGCAATACAGCACATAAAACAGAATAACAGATACTTACAAAATGTCAGCAAAGAGTCATAAACTCCTAAAGATCCTTTTATGACTAATCCTAAAGAGTCTTAGTCTCACATATGCATGGCTATGGGCATGCCACTTCCGAAGCTATGTGGGTTACAAGTACACATCCCTCTTCTGGAAGTGTGGGTCCCCCTTTTTCCACACACCTCTTGCAGGTACCTTTGTAACTCACATTTCAGGTATAGTTACATTTACCTGTGCTGCTCCCTATGCTAATGTATGTGACACAACACCCCCTGCACACCTGGAGTGTGGATCCCTGCTTATTGCACTCTGACCTGCCACCAGACAGAGAGGCGGCACCATCTGCCCAAAAAAGAGGTGAGATACCGGTGTCAAACCAGGCTAGACTGCTGCTCTGTGCCTGCTCCAGGGTCTCTCTCCACCTATTTCAAACTTTCATCTTTCTTCTTCACTTTTTTCAATCAGACTCTTTTTCCAAAAAGCCTTTGGTAAACCACTGGTAATGACTAGTAATTATTGTACATACAATGACCAGTTAATCTTGGTAACCATTATCTGCAGAAAACTTCATTGCTGTTTTTGGTAGCCTATTGAAGGCAAGCATCCTCTTAGGACTGGCAGTTTCGGTATTAACCTGTCCACAGGTTACCCTCACTTCCCAATCGGCAATATCGCTTGATATCCAGCCCCTTTTACGAGGCAGAGGTGGTGTGGACTCCTGTGCACTAGAGAAAACCTTGCTTCCCAAGTCTGTTGTTTGGGTGCTCTGCTCTCTGGAAAGGCACTTATCCCATAAATGGTGTCCACTGAGCACATTCCACCATTTCAGATATGTGAAGTCCTATTAGATGACGTTGGTAATGGCAGGTGAATCCCTGTCAGAGTTTGTAATAACAGCCCTAACATTTGAGCTGAATGGGCATACATTGCTTCTGATTTCCTGAAAATCTCAGTGGCCTTGGGAGTTTAGGAGTCTGTCTTTTGGGGTGAAAAAAAGAATCTGTCTTTTAAGAAAGCTGAAATAAATAGAAACACCTCTTCCCAAAGTGCCAGCCCTAAAGCATACCTGGAGAACTAATTTTGGGGATGTTAAACAGTTGGGTTTTTTCCCTTCGATATGGCGGCAAAGGCCGGGAATGATTCACTGGAGTTGAGTGCCTCTGGGAATACTATTTGCAAGGCGAAAATGGCTCAAACGCCAGGGCAGCCGGAGAGAAGTAGAAGTAAATGGCCCGCGTGTGCGGTTTCCTTCTACACATGGTTACTTTCTGACAACTCCCGTGAGTTGCACAGGGCTGGGGGTTGCCGCGGAGGTTCCCAACCCTGACCCGTCCGTCAGGAGGACACACGGGCAGTGCTGCCCCGGGCGGGTCTCTGCGAGCCGCCCCTGGCCCAGTGCCCCACCGGGGCGGGGCGAGGGGAGCAGGGCCGGAGGGCAGCGGGGCCGAAGCCGCACGGAGAAGTGCAGGGGGGTCGGGCTCCCGGGGCGCTCCGCTGGGACACATCGGGGAAGGCAGGGGGAGAGTGACTAGGGGAGCCCCCGCCCCGGGTGCTGTGTCTTTAAAGGACGGGGCCGCTCTGGGCTCCATCCCCCTCCTCTCTCTCCATTTTCCATCCCCTCCCTCCCCCTGGGCCGGCGGCACTGGGCGCCGGGAGGAGGCGCCTGCCGCCAACAAAAGTCTGCGGCGGAGGCTCTTGGTTTTCTCCCTCCACGGGCAACAAGTGGCTGGCGGCGGCCTCCCGGCGGAGGCGACAATAGCGGCAGGACTGCGAGGAGGAGCAGGAGGAGGAAGGCGGAGCGGCGCTGAAGCATCGGAGGAGCCCCAGCGCCGGCCGCGGGGCGGTAGAAGCAGCGCCCGGAGATCGTCCCGCCCGTCCTGCTTGTGGATTATAACTGGAGCCGCCTCCCTTGCCCTGACCCCCCGGCTGGAAACCGGGGCGGGGAGGGCGCCCCGAGACATCGTCTTTTTTATTCTTTCCCTTTTTTATTATTTTTTCCCTTTTTTTTTTTTCCTTTTTTCTCTTTATCTTTTTGGAGGGGGGGAAGGGAGGGTGTCGGTCACCCGAGAAAAAACGGAGGAAGTTACAAGGCTGCTTTGAACATGTCGCCGTGAAAACTCTTAGGGGCTCTTCCCCCAGCATTGCCCCAGGGCTCCACTCCATCGCCCGCGGTCGCTCGGCGCCCCGGGGCAGAAATGCTGAGCGGCGGCGTGGGAAAGCGGCGACGAGCATGAAGCCGGGAGGATGGGCGCGAACAATGGCAAGCAGTACGGCAGCGAGGGTGAGTCGAGGGGGGCGGGAAGAGGGGTGCTGGAGTAGCAGCAGGAGTCGTCCCGGCCGCCGACGGGGGAGACCGGGCGAGTAGTCACTCCCCTGTCCGGTCGGGACGATTCACGACGCAGTCCTTGGGCTCCCGCTGCTCTACGACCCTCAAAAACACCCCTTTTTTTTTTTTTTTCCCTAGATAAGACTTAAGTGCTCTCCCAGTTCATGCTGTTGGGGCAGCGGTGCGGCTTGCGATGCGAAGGCAGCTCAGGGGTTATGGCCAGCGTTAACTTCGCTAAAAACTTTTAGAGCGCTCTTTGTAATCCTATTCTACTCGTCTTTATATCCCAGGATCCTTATATTATGCAGTATGGTATATGACTGCTTCCTGTCTGAACAGAAAGAAAAAAATTAACCCCGGCAAGGGTTGGGGGGAGAGTTAATGTTCTCCAGCTGTTATCCATACATTGTACTCCTGCAATTTCGCTTCAGTGAAACTTTAGTGGGTTTGGTTTTAGATATACAGGGCTTGATTCGTTCTTGTGGAAACCTATTAGTCTCGCTAGAGTTGCATCAGGGATGAATTTCAGCTGCTTTGCTGCTGGTGTGAAGGACTACTGGAAGAGTCAGCTGGTGTCTGGCAAACCAATGGCAACTACAGAAAGTTTGTCTTCCTGCCAGTTAGTTTTAAGCTTTTTTTAACTTCTAGCTGTCTTGTGTATGTGTTGCCCTGCAAGTATTTAGGCAACTTTATAGAGTATGTGACTTCCCCTCGAACTATTGGGCAATCTTATAGGATCACCACCGCCACCTCCTCCCTTTATTTTTGTTGTTGTTGAGGGCTTGTAGGTGGAGCGAGGGAGATGGTCCTCAGGTCTGCTCCATTCTTTGGGAGTTCAGACGGCAACTGCCAAAGAATACACCTCTAGCATCCAAAATATGCATGAAGATTGTGAAAAGAAAAGGGGGAAAACACCACTTTTAGAGCAGATTCTATAGTTCCTTTCATTCAATGAGCTCTGCTTTCTGAAGAGTTGAAGAAGTCAGAAGCTTTAAGCTGAAGATATTCTTGCTGCTGTGGGGTTTCATTCACTTGATACCATCACTAGAATAACTTCTGCATATATGGGGTGTACCTCGAAGTGGCAATCAAAGCCTCTTTGGATTCTTTCTGAAAAGGGAAATCTTACTTTTTCACCAGAGTTGAAAGGATCAGTGTTGATAGTTCTGGTCACTGGCAAAAAATTTGTGTTGCGAGGGGCGTTTACCTCAATGATAGGAAGGCGTGGATGCATCCCTGAGCTTTCTTGTGAATTCAGAGGACTGCTCACTTCAATAAATGTACAACTTCTCAGAAGGAATGTGACTGACACTGAGTGTTTTGCAGCCCTTGGTGACGGGAAGAAGAGCTTTACTGTTCCCCAACTACCTGATAGGGACTGTGAGGAAAAGGAGGATTGGTGCAACTAGGGTGTTCTTAATTCACCTCTCTCCTCCATTCACAGTGGAAGTTGGATCCTGGGAATGCAGACAACGTGTGGAATATTCATCTTAGTACACACCATTACCTGTGTTGAAAAGCAGGTAGAAGAGTGGTTTTAAAATAAAATAAAAAAAATCTCAAACCACATGGCCAAAACTTTGATCTTCCAGTTTAGGTAACTTGTCCAAGGCATCATTAATGCACTTATAGATCTGTGTTTCTTGGCAACTCCTATGCATCATCAATTGCAGAGAATTGTTGAGAAGCTCGTTTGCTACTTTCTTTCTGGGTGATGCAGAGGAGTACAAATCTAAAACTGGTAAAGGGAGGCCTTTTTTCACCGAGGGCTTTTGATGCCTTTGACAATTGAACTGCTTAGGTGCTGTACCACTTTGCCCTTTAATAGGACGTGATTGTGACGCCGGGTGGAGGGGTAGCACTGAGAAATCGCCCAATTGCTGTGTACCTTAAAAGCAACCTGAATATCCGGGTGGAAGTTCATGGAGTGGCGTCTGTGGCACGTAGTTTGCATCATAGTGGGCATTGTAGGCTGATGTAGTACTATGGTGTGCCACTTTAGGGATGGAAAAAGTACCTTTGTTAGCTGAGCTTCTTGAATGTTGTTTTCTCTTTCGCTACTTGCTGATCCCTTAAGTGAGATTTCAGGAAGACAACTACAAATAGTATTTAAAATGGCTGCTGTTTTTCACACAGCCTTTCCATCCACTGTGGAACTGCAGAACATCAGGAATTTGCCCAAATTGCTTCTCATCTCAAAGCTGAAGAGATAGATACATTAGGGCAAGGATAGCTCCTCCTCAAGATGAAACTTTTAAATCTGGAAATAACCTTTATTTTATTACTAGGAAATGAGGTGTTACATTCTTACACTGAGTACTAAACATTTTTTTTTTTTTTTTAATTGACAATTCTCAGACAGCTAAGTGGGACTTGTCACATAAAGGCAATACAGTGTAGTTTATTTATTTGTTTGTCCAAGGCTTTATTGAATAGAATTTTATTGGAAGCTACAATTGTCATCTTAAGATGGACAGGAAAGTTGATGTTTGAAGAGTCCAATCTTAGTTTGTTTACAGAGCCTGATGAATCATTTCCAGCACCTTTGAATGTATTTGTTTTCCATTAATTTAATTTTCTAACACAGTCTAAAACTTGCTCTGAATGAAGCTTAGATGTGAATAAAATTGCGTATCTGAAAAATCATGTCATGCAGATGGGAAATGAACGTAACATTAAAAAAATGTACCAAATTTTGTTTACAGGAGTTTACCTCTTTTAAAAAGTAAAATACTAAATACAAGTTTACTTTCCTAGTTTTCATTTGGACTGTTAAAATACTTTTTCTAAGGCAGATTTTTTTCTGGAATTTTTTTTACCTAAAAAATATATGGATCTTGAGATTTCAGGCTTGTTGTAATATGCAGTACGTTCAGACTGAAGTGTTAAAGCTTGAAATTAGTCTTTCTGAATGTGTTTCAGTGGTTGTGTTTCAGCAGCACTACCAATGCTAATAAATCACTGGACCAAGAAATCCATTTTATTATGGAACAGTATTTGTGAAGCATTAGAAATGTATCATCAGTTACCTTAGAGTGCTTATTGCTGTCCTTTCCTTTCTTGCCGTGGGGATAAATCATTCACCTTTCTGTCACTGCTTTAGTTCTTTGCTTGTTTTTAAAAAAGCAGAGGCCTTGTGTCTGATAGTGGAAGGAGCAGCCTTTCATTGTAGAACCTATCAAAAGGTGTTTGTTTAAGGACCTCTCTTAAAATGCAATGCTGTTGCAGCTGGCCAAACAAGACACTACTCATCATCATAGATAAGGGGGCTTAATAGAAGTATGTTGTCCTTTAACTATTGCCAAGTTGATCAGACACCTTGGCAGTTGCTGTTTGTACTTTGCTGGGCACTGCTTCTGTAACGCTTCTGCCCAGAATAACCTTGTTATTACCTGGGCATGAGGCTGGGTGGGCACTGACCGTAGTGCCAGCTGGTGGGATGGGGGCCAGCTGATATCTGCCCACTTTCCTTGGGAAAGTACTGGATTCTGCACCTGGGATGGGGCAACCCTGGTTGTATGTACAGACTAGGGAATGAGATGGTGGAAAGCAGTGCCATGGAAAGGGATCTGGGAGTCCTGGTCAATGGCAAGTTGAATATGAGTCAGCAGTGCCCTGACAGCCAGGACGGCCAACTACGTCCTGGGGGGCATCAGGCACAGCATCGCCAACCGTTGGAGGGAGTGATTGTCCTGCTCTACTCTGCACTGGTGCGGCCTCACCTGGAATATTGTGTGCAGTTTTGGGCACCACAATATAAGAAAGATATAAAGCTATTAGAGAGTGTCCAAAGGTGGGCAAAAGGATGGTGAAAGGCCTTGAGGGGAAGCCATTTGAGAACCATCTGAGGTCACTTGGTCTGTTCAGCCTGGAGAAGAGGAGACTGAGGAGAGACCCCATTGCAGTTACAACTTCCTTGTGAGGGGAAGAGTGGGGGCAGGCACTAATCTCGTATCTCTGGTGACCAGTGACACCAGAGGGAATGGCCTGAAGTTGTGTCAGGGGAGGTATAGATTAGACATGAGAAAAAGGTTCTTTACTCAGAGGGTGGTTGGGCACTGGAATAGGCTCTCCAGGGAAGTGGTCACAGCACCAAGCCTGACAGTTCAAGAAGCATTTAGATGGTACTCCCAGTCACATGGGAGTACCCCCACATCACTCTCGCAGATGGCCCTGTGGAGGGCCAGGAGTTGAATTTGATGATCCTTGTGAGTCCCTTCCAATTCAGCATATTCTGTGATGCCATGAAGAGGTAACCGATGCTGTCCCTCTTACCACCTGAGGCAGTTTGTCTTCCACAGGGGGAGGACTTTAAAACAGCAGGCTTCTGCAGTTTATTATAAGGAAATTGGCTTTGTGATATGGATTGGAGGAACAACCTGTGTTCTTATGTATGAAGGTACACATAAGGTATGTGACACTGAGGTGCAGTTGGTGCTTTGCAAAATAGCCATAACTTTTCAATACTTGTTGTCTTCCCAGGTGACTTCATTAAATTGAGACTGGAGAACCAGTCAGATTTGAGAGGAGCTAAATAATGGTACAAAATTTTGACAATACCAATGTTCAGGCCTTATGAAGGAATATCTTTTTTAAGAAGTCAACTGTCCAGAATCCTGCAGTTGTGGATGAAACTTTCTTTGGATATCTCCTGCACTTCTTCCAGAAGCTGGTCTAGAGAGGATTGGTGACAGTGCAGCAGCTCCAGTTGATCTGAAATGTATTATGAAAGACTTGATATAATACAGGATCCTGGTGCTGTGGAGAACAGGGAAGGGCAAGGGAGAAATAGATGAAATGGCACCTTAGACAAGGAAATCAACATCCTTTCCATATTATAAGCCTTGCTGACAAACTGGGTTTTTTTGTTTTTTCTTTCTTTTTGAATCTGAATATTTAATTTGGTAAGATTTTAAAGCAAGCTCTTTAGGAATAACTCAAACTCAGTTCTTATTTTGAAAATATTCCTTCTCCAGTTTTTTATTTGTGATGGTTTCTGTTCACAAACTGTGAAGATCCCAGTGTCCTGCTAAAGTAAGCACCAGTAGTAAACCTGCCTCTGTCATGGGATATAGTTGCTACAAAGCACAGGCAACATGTTTCACAGAGGTGGCTTTAATTATGATGTGTGACAGGTGTACAGTAGCTAAAACTTTCTAGGGATTGCCAGCATATTGCACTGTGGAGAAATAGGTCAGTCTGTGTTCGTTTTGGAGTATGTTACTCTCTTAAATCCCTCCCTTCAGCTGGGGAAAACAGTTGAAGTCTACGTTATAGACCTAAGCTTTCAGACTTGTGTCCTTTTTTCTTGAAGGTGCAATTGGACACTAACTCCTTGTGAATGCTGCTTTTCATTTCAGACTAGATCTCTGCTAATCCAGTGATGGCAAGTGTTCTGGCCCATCTGATGTTGTGTCTGGAAATCTTTTAAATCCGAAAGTTCTGGCATTCAGAACCTATAGGTTTTTGCATATGTTAGGATTTGTTTCCCCACAAAGTATTGATGGATTTGCTTAACACGCAGTGCTTGTGTCAGCTGTGAAGGACAGTATAACGTGTTAGTCTTGCACTAGAGAAACAGTATTAGTGATAGGTAAGCTAATTTGTTGAAAGAGTTGAATCATAATCATTTACCAGTTATTTGCACTGGTTGTTAGAATCTGTGAAGCCTCACAGGATATTTTAATGTGGATGAGGGGGTGGGAATGGCAGTAAATTAACTTTTACTGCATTATTTAATTACAAAATTGTGACATGCTCCTGAGATATCTTCCCTGTGTACTGTATCTTCATGAGCAAGGACAGTTTTTCATTCTGGTATTAATTTTTTTTCTTATCAAGTTGGGTGCTAAACAGGTCCTGGGCTGTGCTTCTTTTTCCTCACGTTGTTTTGATGTCTGGGTTGCCTTTACACATTACTATTTGACATATTAAACACTTACTGCTGTCTCTCTTTACTGTTCAGATATTTTTTTTAAGTGATCTGTTGAGATAATGTGCCTTACTGCTCTCACACAAGTTGGTTTTTTTTTTTTTTTTTGGTTGTTCTGGCAGGACTAGTCTTCTTTCATACACCTCCCCAGTGTGTAAGAGCTGCAGTTGAACCTTAGCACCCTCTGTAGGACTACTGTAAATAAGGTGGTGCTACTCAATGGTGCTTTTTGTCTTGCTTTTGCTTAGATGATCGTGTTCTGCTTTTTGGTGCTTAGCCAGGGTGGGTTCTTGCATTTTACCTGTGGCTGGATTTCACTCTCCTACATTCAGAGCATTTAGACTTCTTAACAGCAAGATTGGGACAGGAAATATGGCAATATTCAAAATGTCAATCCTTCAAGCAGTGGTGTGTTGTTTTTTGTTTTTTGTTTTTTTTTTGTTTTTTTGTTTTTTTTTTGTTAGTTTTGTTTTTTTTTTTTTTTTAAAGTGAGGTTGTACTTTGACAGCAGCCAACTGCTGTTAACAGAAAGTAATCTTCAAAAATGCTGCTTATGATACTCATTTTTTGTGTAACTGTCAACTGAGCAATGTGAAATGATTGTGCGTCTGTCTGTTTACTCAGTTTGTCTCCAAAAAGTAAATTTACTCTAAGCTCAGTGCTTATGTTGCATGTTGTTGTCCAGATCACGTGGCAGTGGCAGGAGGAGGGTCGGACACAGCACTTAACTGAGCTGCCCTGCTGCTCATAATACAGAATTTTTTTTTTCTGATAAATGAACTGCCTGTGTGTGTATTCACACATACATGTTTATACACGCACAAAGCTACAGATCTGTGTGGGATTTAAGCTTTAAAAAGTTGCTAATGTTATTGATACTTTTTTAGAAAATAACTTAGTGGCTAACATTGATGTTATTTCATAAAATGTTATTCTTTCATAACGCAGTTCTGGGGTATGGGAGGGTCTCTAATTATTTTACTATTTTGTTAATAGAAGCTAACTAACTGTACACTAAGGAGTTTTCATTGACTTGGATGGTAGCTTTGCTTGCTGCAACATTAACTGGATACTCTTCTGTACATTTTAAAAAATTGCTAACTGGGTGCCAGTCAGAAGCCTGAATAAACTTTGCTGTGGGTGCATGACAGGGAAAGCTTCCAGCAGACCCATCTCAGTAGGAGTCCAGGACTTGCACATTGTAGTCCTTCTTTTACCCACTCCCCATAGCCATGGAAGGACATGAGATTGCTTTGGTAGGTTTCCTAAACTGAAACAAGTATTTTTTTTTTTCTTGGACATTCTTATACCAAATTAGACTTCAGTTTAGGTTTTATGACATTGATACTGTGTCGTTCTTTGGGGGCTGGGGAATCAAAATGTATTCATAACTGGGTGTGTGGTTTTGAGTCTAAACTGCTAGCCCAAAAAACTCCTGAGCGAACTTGGTTTTCTGGCAGATTCAGTCCTTTGGCCACTTCTGGATTCCTCACTTCTGTGAACAATTCCTAACTAGGAATTGGTTTGCTTCTTTGTGGGTCTTGTTTGTTTTAGGGGAGTGATTGGCAGAAGGCAGTGGATGACATTTGAAGGTTGAAATGCACAAGTGGTTTATTTCTGCGCTTTGTCTTATAGTCAGCTATAACGGTATTTTTAAATACAGGACATGTTCTTTGCTAAATTAGGGCAACTATTTCCTTAAGGAGTACAAACCTTCTAAAGCTGAAAAATGGGTGGTGGGCTGTTACTTAATGATAAGAAAAAAAGTATGCAACATTTTGTGTATGTATAGATGCACAGCTTGTGACTGGATAGACGGGATGCAAGACTTTGTTACTCAAGTAGCATTTAGATTAAGTACTAGTGGTGTTGCTGATCTTGCGGGGAAAAAATGGTAATTCTATCTGATCATACTCCTCATTTTAGTTCCAAGTCTAGCTGTGTGCCTTCTAGCACAGACTTTGCATTGAGGACAGTTTTTGCAGTGAGACCTCCTTAGAGGAGTTGAAGCATCAAGGAGGTGTTATCATCTTGATGGAGTTGGCTTGTTTGAACAGATATTTAAGGAAAGATTTCCAACTTTCTGCCAGCATCCAAACTCAACAAAAGTAGTTTCCTGGTGAAGTAGGTCTCTTCACCCTGTAACTTTTGTAACCTCTGCCTTAAACAAGTAAATGGTGAAAAAATGTGCTTCTTGGAGGTTTTTTACCCTTTTTTACCCTTCTTGAAGTAAAGCAAGCGACAGGAAGCTCTCTTTCATGTCCATGTTTTGAATCAGGAAATTCCTGTCTGCAACACATAAATTTGTCATATCAACATCTTAAATTCTGTGACACTCTTCTTTCCCAGGGATTTGTGTACAAATGGATATAGTGGCTGCAGGAATGCTATACTGAAGTCTTCCCAAGCAGTATACTAACTTGGAGGAAGGTGTTTAAATATTCTTTTCCATGAATCTATTTTAAAATTATCTTCCTCAATTTCTTTCTTTGTTCCTGTAAAAAACAAAAAAAAAATTAAATTTGCAGATGGTATTATAAAAGGATCAGTTATGAGATCAAGTGTCAGTTTTTTTAAGAAAGAAAGAAGAGAGGCCAGAAACACTGGCATAATATCATTGATAATTAACTAGAAAGAACCTCTTTTGATAAAGAGTCATATAGCCTTGTCCTTGTTTGACAGTAAAAGGAGAATTTGGATCAAGCCTAGCTGTCACGTTATTAGTGTAATCTTGTCAGTTTGTGGGGAGCCCAGACTTTATTGCTTGTATGACTGCATGCATTGTGGAGAAGCAGGTCATCTATTTAAGGCTCTGATATTATTTTCTTGCCAGATTGCACACAATCCTCTTTCTGTCTAAGTGACTGCATGGAACAGAGAAACTCGGAGGGATTTTTTTCTTGAATTGTGTAATAATTACTTAATGTGGGTATTTTGCTTAAATCCCATCCTTGAGAGATAGTAATGCTATTGTGGGAACTCAAGTGCACGTATTTGAGAGTTTCTTATGGTGCTCGTGTCATTCTTAGAATGAAATATGTCATTGTTTTATGACTGGTGCAATCAGGGTAGTACTTGATCTAGTTCACCACTAGGGCAAGACAAAAGGCAACAGCTGGTAACCAAGAGGAGTAATGAACAGATCTTTGTTTTTTCCTGTAGTACGTAGTAAAATGTATTTCTGTTCTCCATTTACCCTTTGCGTCTTCTCTGACATTTTATAAGGAATTTGCTTGGAACATGGAATCATAGAATAGTTTGGGCTGGGGGGACCTTTAAAACATCTTCTACTCCAACCCGCCTGCAATGAGCAAGGACATCTTCAACTAGATCAGGTTACTCAGAACTCTCTCCAGTTTGACTTTGAATGTTTTCAGGGATGGGGTATCCACTGTCTCTCTGGGCAACCTGGTCCAGTGTTTCATCACTGTCATTGTAAAAATTTTTTTCCTTATATCTAGACTAAATCTTTTAGTTTAAAACCATTACCCCTTGTGCTATTCCAACATGACCTGCTAGAAAGTCTGTCCCCATCTTTCTTATAAGCCTCCTTTTAAGTATTGAAAGGCTACAATAAGGTCTTTCTGGACCCTTCTGCAGGCTGAGTAACCCCAACTCTCTCAGCCTGCCTTCTTAGGAGAGGTGCTCCAGCACCCTGATAGTTTCTGTGATTCTTCTATGGACTTGCTCCAACAGGTCTGTGTCTTTTCTGTGCTGTTGTCTCCAGAGCTGGATGCAGTACTCCAGGTGTGGTCGTGTACTATTGATGATGGAAACAATAAGCTATTTCTGAAACATGTGGTGAACATTGTTGATATACTATTACACCTCGTGCTTTTAGAATTTTTGGAACTTCAGGATATACTAAGAGGCATAAAAAAAGCCTTGAAGCAGGAGGATTTCAATTCCAATTATCCATGCTAAGCTGAAGCTAAGAATATGCTGTTTATGTGAAGAAGATCTAGTAGCTGACCTTTCTTCTCAACTTCACGTATGATTGTACTCTTTTCTAGGCAACAAGCTTGAAGGTCCTCATCTGTTTTTAGCAGGGTTTGAGAACATAGGTGATCTTACTTCAGAGCCTCTGGCTGAGGAATTTTTCTTGTTTTGGAATACTAGATTGCCAGTGGAGTTCTGTACAGACAGTAAAATGATTTTAGAACATCTTCCAATTAACTCCTGGCCATATCTCAATGTCTATTTATAGAGCCTGAAGTACACATGTTGAAAGAGACACCTCTGGAGATCTCTAAACCAACACACTGCTCAAAACGAGGCCAACTAGAGCACGTTGCCCAGATCATTGTGCAGTCAGACTTTTTAGCACTTCCAAAGATGAAGATATTACAATATCCCTGAGCAGCCTGTTTCAGTCACCTGTAGATTTTAAAAGTAAAAAACAAAAAGCTTTAGTATGCTTAGATGGAAATGCTTTGTCCTGGGTTTACTTGGGACTAATTTTTTTCAAACTCCACACACACACAATTGCTACAAGTTGAGAGAGGTTTTATACAGACAAAATACAGGCTTGATGTGGGGAAATAATATTAATATTTATTACTAGCAAGATAAAGACTAAAGAATAATATATATATAATAATTCTAATTAAGCTTGCTTATCTTATGAAAAAAATATTAGGCATTTACAAAAGCATCTCTCCCCCCTCTATCAGTCCAGGAGGAGAAAGTCTCTTCTTTTTGAAGCAATTCTGCAGCACTGTAAAGTTTCTCTTCTCTTATCTTTAAGGCGACAACTCTGATTTGTTGTAGTTGGAGATTTCTCTGTCTCTCTCTCTCTCTCTCTCTCTCTCTCTCTCTCTCTCTCTCTCTCTCTCTCTCTCTCTCTCTCTCTCTCTCTCTCTCTCTCTCTCTCTCTCTCTCTCTCTCTCTCTCTCTCTCTCTCTCTCTCTCTCTCTCTCTCTCTCTCTCTCTCTCTCTCTCTCTCTCTCTCTCTCTCTCTCTCTCTCTCTCTCTCTCTCTCTCTCTCTCTCTCTCTCTCTCTCTCTCTCTCTCTCTCTCTCTCTCTCTCTCTCTCTCTCTCTCTCTCTCTCTCTCTCTCTCTCTCTCTCTCTCTCTCTCTCTCTCTCTCTCTCTCTCTCTCTCTCTCTCTCTCTCTCTCTCTCTCTCTCTCTCTCTCTCTCTCTCTCTCTCTCTCTCTCTCTCTCTCTCTCTCTCTCTCTCTCTCTCTCTCTCTCTCTCTCTCTCTCTCTCTCTCTCTCTCTCTCTCTCTCTCTCTCTCTCTCTCTCTCTCTCTCTCTCTCTCTCTCTCTCTCTCTCTCTCTCTCTCTCTCTCTCTCTCTCTCTCTCTCTCTCTCTCTCGGCCGCATGTCGACTTCAGGACTGGACCTGCCCCTCCTCTATTCGGGCGAGGTCTGAGGGGAGGCTGCTAGCTGGGAGGGGCACACCCGGACTCCATGTGGTCTTCCATGGACTGCAAGGGGACATTTGCTGCACCATGGTCTGCACCGCTGTTACAGGGGATAATGGCTTTTGAGTTCTTTCCCCTTTTCTTGTGGGGTCCCTTCTGTGGGCTGCAGGGGGACAGCCTGCTTCACCATAGTCTTCACCACAAGCTACGGAGAATGGCTTTGAGTCCTTCCTCTGCTGCGTGGAGGTCCCTTTCCACAGGAGACAGTCTTAAATAGACCTTTCCTTGTGGGTTCACCCAGGACAACAGCTCTTTCATTCTCTGCTGTCCTTCAGGGTCACAACTGAGCTGCACCAGCATGGATCCTTCTCTGGGACTACAAGGTCCTACCTGGGACAACTTGCTCAAGCATAGGTTTCTCTCTCCATGAGCCACAGGTCTTTGCTTCATCTCAGGCCTCTCATGAAGGGCCACAGCCTCTGGTACTCACTCATCTGTTCTGGCACAGGCTCCTTCATGAGCTGCCAGGGGGTCTCTGCACTGTGGAAGCAGCACTGGGAGTCGAACCCAGGATTTCCTGTTTATCAGTAATCTTCTACAGGTGGCAGGGGTTTTCAAGACTTTCAGTCTTTCACCTGCTGGAGGGAGGTGGTGGGGGGACTCCCCCGCACTTCTGCTCTCCTCTCTTACTACACTGACCGTGGAGTACTCTGCTATCTCATGTTCCCCTGCTCTGTGCTGGGCTGGAATTCCTTCTGCATCATGTTTCAGCCAGGCAGTTTCTCTCTGGAGTTTCTTCTTCATTCTGCTACTTCTGCCAGGAAGGTTTCCGTGCCACACCTGCCCCTGGCCCAGGGCCAGGGGAGAGGGGGCCTGGCCCCCACTTGGGCAACCTGCCATCTCCTCCTGCATGGCTCCTTAATTTCTTCTTAATCCATCTTCTCTTCCATTTTCTTAAATATGTCATTAGCAGAGTCATTACTAAAACTTTTGACTGGTTTTCCTCTGGAAATCCACCTGGACTTAACTATTTCAGCCCAGGGGGCTGGTAAACCCACAACATGCTTGCATTTAATTTTGTACCCGTTCCGTCTTGTCTGTTCACTGGCTGTCACAGACAAGAGTTTGTCTTCTTTATTCCACTCTCTTCTCTCCTAGTATTTATACGCATTGAAAAGATTCCATTTGGGCACTCTCTTCTCCAAAGTAAACTGTCCTGGCTCTCTAAGTATCTTCCTGCCTGGCAGGTTAGTCCATTTTCAGTTTTGTCTCACTGTCCAGTTAGCTTGTCTGTGCGTCTTCCGTTTGTCTGTGAAGGTGCTATGGAAAACAAGAGTTGGAAAGACTTCCTAAAGTCAGGACAAACCACATCTGCTGTACTCCCCTCATTCACTGAACCAGTTGTTTCATTATCAATGTCTGTCAGGTTGGTCAGGCATGACTTTCACTTACAAATCCACGCTTTTGACTTCCGATCCCCTTCTTGGCTTGGAAATGTTTACTGGGAAGCTCTGTCAACTTTTCCTGGATTGAGATGAGGCTGACCAGACTGTGGGTCCCTAGATTGTCCTCCAAGCCCTTCTAAAGGTAGGGATGTGTTTTGCTTTTGTCCACTTCTCAGGAACCTCTTGTGATTGCTATGAGCTTGCTGAGATAATTGGTGACCTGGCCATGGCATTAGCCAGATCACACAGCCCTTAGGAGTGCATCCCATTATGTCTCTTGAATTTGTCTGTCCAGTTTGTTTAAATGTTTTCTAACTTGATCTTCCTGTACTTCTCCTGATTACTTAAGTTTAGAAAAAGTACTACCAGGCTTTCAGAAGTAATAGAGTTCAGCTGTAGCAAGTTCTGGCAAGTGTTAAGGCTGTATTACAGTAGTTGAGTATCTCTAAACAGTGCTTTGTAAACTTGTGTCTACAGCTGGTTTGGAGTTTTTCAGCTATAATTTATTTTTACCTTATATTATTAGTGCTAAAAAGTCTTCATTTCCACTGTATAAAGAAACTTGCTCTGTCTCAATGGCTACACTTTCTCTTGGCAGAGAACAGATAAAATAGAAGAATCCTCCTAAGAGTTGTGGTGGTAGAATCTGGCTCTGGGTTTTCTGTTGCTGTTTCTGGCAGCAGTAGTGGTCTGCACTCTTATGAAAAGCTTCTTCAGCTTGTTTCAGGATCACATTTTTTTTTACTCTTCTAGAAAATGAAGATTGTTGCTTTAATTAATAAAGAAGTTGTATTAGTCATCATAAGAAATAATTTCTGCCATTTTCAAGCCATGACTGGAAGAAAATACAGTAATCCTTATCTGCTAGTGTAAAAATTTGCTTCTTTCCATTTGCTCGATAACGAAATCAAAAAGGATTTAAAACCTTCATTTAAATTATGGTACAAGGGATAGGTTATTATTCAGGTTTAGAAGAAATGGCTTACTTTTCATAAAAGAAATAATAAAATGTGATTGCATTCAGAAGAAATTTAAGACAATCACTCTTAGATGACACAGTTAATTTTTAATCCTCTAAAGTGCTAGTGGATCCTTCTCAGTTTAGAATCTTCTATTTAAAGTTATGTACAACACAATGGGTTTGGGGTATTGCTGTGTCTTATGCTACTTGGCAGTTGAATTTACGCTTTGGTTTTAGTACCAAGAAGCTATCTTTAGGTTAATTCACCTGTTAACATTTGTTCTGTGTGGGACAGGAGGTAACTTTCTAGAAAGGTGGACGGTTAAATGTCCTGTGACGTGAGTCTATGAAAGATTTTTTGGGATCAGAGCTATGTCCACAGTGCCTGAATAAAAACGTTCCAACATAAGATTTTAGGGGCAATTTTTAAGAAGTTTTTCTTTCCGTTTGTATGTATAGACCAGACAGCATAGTCCAGTCTGAAGTTTTCTTTGGCATTCATTAGGCATGAGCAGAATATTTTGCTTATGTCTTCATTTCTCTTGGGAAATTATTGCTCTTTACTCCCCTGTGGGTGTACCTTTTGTTGCACTGTGTGGTTGTCTTTATGGAGAAACATGAATACTTTTTGTGAGTATTTATTTCTCTTGCCAGGAACTACTGGAACAAAGGTGAATGTGAGACTTCCTCTCCCTCAAACAATTACTAATTTTTCCCGCTTTGACGCTGGTTTTTAGAGACTCTATGCGAGAGTGTATCTGAGAAATTATCCAGCTGTGAATAAGCTTACAGTTTATCAAGAGGTAGTACAGAAGTGTTGTCCAGGAATTTATTGATTCAAGTATTATTTTGATTTAGAGCTTTGGTAATAATGTAATTTGCTTCTCATCATGGAAGTACATAGTGTGTCAAGCTGTAGTTGTGTCTCCAAGAGCTGAACTGTAATGACTGCCCAGCATCCTAAAAATGGTACATGTTTCTGTAGTGTGGGTCAGGTAACAAAGTGGAATTGAGCAATCTTATCACTTTCAACTTTTTGAGCACAGAGTTGGCAACAGAAGTTGGACATGTGAATGTCGAAGACCTGTTCCTTTCTGGGTTTCCTGCTTTCATTTTGCCAGACGTCATCTTCTGTAGAAAATAAATTCTTGCCCTTCTGTGAATAAGGCTTTTCCTGCCCTTCCCCTCATCATGTCCATCACTGAAGTGTTTCTTCACTGAGACCCTACATGAGCAAAAACATTCCTAGAAAGTAAAGTTGTGTCGTTTGTCTCTATGTGCCTTTTAAGCACCGATTAATCCTGCCCCTGTTTTCCTCTGTTTTCTTCCTAATTGTGGTATCGGCACTTGGCTCGAAGGAATGGGGTTGGTAGGACAGAGAGCCTGATATTTTCATTAATCGAGTCATACTGGTAACAGCCTTGTGTCTAATGCTTAGCCATCCATGGTTTTGAGAAAACATAAATTCTGGAGGATTCTGTAAATTTAGGAGGTATTTTCAAGCCAAAGCCAGGTGTCTAACTGTGCACTTGGGAGAAGAATCTTCACACAATCTTGCTTTAACCTAGGCATTCTGACTTATGGGGTAGGAAGTGGAGTGTGAATGAAATCCTTGTAAAACCAGTAGAACTCAATCTTCCAAGTTTTTCTTTTAGTTGAATAAATTCTGTATTTACTAAGACCTGAAAGTGGTGGTACACGGCTACTGGGCAGGCCTGTAAGGAGAGCCCTGAAGTCTGCTGGCCTGTATCCAAAGCAACTGTTTTGCAGAAGGTGAGTTCTTCATCATGCATAGTGAAGTCTTCAAGTGGATGGCATTCTCCAGAAATTGTGAACATGTTGGAGTATAAAAACTCTCTGTAATGAATAGAATAGATAAAGCTCATACCTATTGGTATGTAGTTATGTAGCCCTGTAGTCCTAGATGGCTGATGAGGGAGGCTGTTTTGTGTATCCAGGTAAGGAGGGGCAGGGTGGGGAAGAAGGTGGTGTCACTGGAGTTCCTCAGTTTTTCACACAAATTAACCAGTAGGAAGATGACCACACTTTAACACGAGTGCTGTGTTTCGGTATTTTTTTCTCCTCACTTTTACATGACAAATCTGCATTTGCTTTTTGTGTTTGCAACATACTAAGGGTACAGGTTGAGCAACGTGAGAGCTAAAGGGCAAATGAAGAGAATTCTTGGGATTTCCATTGCTTTCTGTTCTCCTTTGATTTAACATTCTCTCCAGATACTGTGTGATAATGTTACAATGCTGCTCTGTAAGACTTTTGCAGTCAGCTTTTTTCAACTCTTCTATAAGCCCTTTGTAACTTCTTCCATCTCTCTAGAGCTTTACCTTTCCGCAGGAGTAAAAAGTATGCCTAGTTTCATCTTAGTTCTTGCAGATGCCTGCTTGGCATTTGATCTCTTTGAGGTTCTCTAGTGTTCAGTGAAAAACCTTTGTGTTATGAACAAGAAGTGCTGCTATCCCTTTTCCATCCTCATATGTTTGGATGTGTGTTGCCAATACGGATTATTGCTACTTGAATAAAGTAAGGTTGTAGGGGAATTGGGAACTGCTCTTTAGCTGGTAGAAGTGGATGCCAGAACTAAGACAATAAAATTGTTTCACCTTTTCTCCCCTGCTCTACAAATGGCAGGCACTCTAGGCTGATTTGAAAGTTGCTCCTTCACAGCATTTATTTGATTGCAACAACATATGAAGTTTTTTCTGATGTTCTCTTCTACAGCAATATCAAAATTGAGTTTGTTTCAGTTTTGAGAAATGAACCTTATGTGGTGTGGCTGAACTTATTGCCTCTGGAACAAGAGCTACTTCTTTTGAAAAATGGATCTTTTTTTAATAAGGACTGAGTATCTTTTTGATGAAGGAGGATTTGCTGAGGGGGCGGAATCTTAATATGCTAATTCTTGCCTTCAGGTTTTGAGTTTGTCTTCCAAACAGCTGAAGTCCTGTGGTAGTGATACGAGGATTGCAACACAAGTAATACCGCTTTGCAGAAATCCAAAATGTATGATGCGATTAAAAAAACCTGAACAGCAGGATTCTTTAGGAAACTGGACTTAATTTTAATTTCTATACATCTATTAGAGATGTTGTGTACTCATACTACATGGTGGTGTTGATATTTTGGCCTTTTTGTTTACTGGCGTAGTGTATTAAAAAAAAAAAAGGCATTCACATCTTTCTTCAACCCTCTAGTTCTTCTTAGTATATATGCTAGGTTAGTGGAATTTCTAACATTTTAAGCTCTAGAATTCCCTTAAGAATCCTCAAAGAGTTTTTCAATTTGGTTCTAGCAAAATGATGTTGAAGAGTTAAGACTAAGAATATGAATTTCAATATTCTGTGACCAGCATCAACTCTGTGGTCTAAAAAGGATAGCTTATTTCTGAAATACTTCCTTTGAGTAATTGAACTCTATTTTTGGTAATTTTTTAAAATTAAAATGCAGTGTTTGGATAAGGACAGTCCAGTGTACTATTGTGTCTTAAGAAGATGATGCAAACAACCCAGCACAAGTGATGTGAGAGTCTCTTTAAGGAGACTGGAAACCAGATCACTGTACTTTCTTTGAGATTGTCTAGCAACATCAGTTACACAGGAAAGTCATTAAATCCTGGCTATCTTCTGAAATGCTTCAGCTGACTCCTGATAATTCTACTTGCCAGCAGACCAGAAATCAACTAATGGCATTTTTTATAAACAATTTACTGTAACACTAACACTTTGTGTCAATATGTATTAATGTAGTGCATTGAGTTGACCCAGTGAAATGTAACAACCCTACTCTTATTTTTTGGTAAAACTATGCCCTTTGGAAAGTTGGTGAATTAAAATTCTTTTATTGATGTAATGTGTTCTGAATTTGCTGCTTACCAGGTGCAGTAAGCTGAGTATTGCCCTGGAACTTTTTGGCGGAATATTCTGTGATGGGGGAGACAGGGATGCTGCATCTGAGCAGTGGCAGAGTAACTCCTATCAAGTAGAGCTGTGCAACGATAACTTCTGTGAACTTTAACAGATTTGTTGCTGTCTTCCATTTACTAAAAGACTGACTTTTATCTTTCTCTTTTCCAATAGGTAAAAAGATGTTGAGTAGCTTAATATTATCTCTCCGGTTTGACAATAGTCCAAGGGATCTCAAGGACCTGGTGTATGAGATCATCCTTTAGTGCTTTCCAGCCAAGTTGAAAAGATTATTACTGGTTTGAGTTTTGGTTTTTTTTTGAGATTGACTCTGTACAGCAGACATAAGAAAACTTCTCTGAAGAGATTGCATCAGTTTTGAACAGTAAATGGACAACTCTTCCTATCTGATGTCTTGTCACTGCTTTGCCACTTATAGAAAGATTTATTCTGAAGAGTAATGGATTTATGATTTAATAACATTGTACGGATAGATAACCATTTGCATGAGTGGCACAAAGGCTTTCAAAATTTTTTTAAGAAAGCTTGCCACTTAAATTACTTCCTGTGCTGTCTTGCACTGTGAACTATGAAGCTCTGGGACAATGTTAGGGACGTTTAAGGATAGGTAAGAAAGATGTTTTTCCAGGTAGAGCTTTGAATGTTTGAATGAAGTTGAAAACAAAGCAGGCAAGGAATCCATTCAGAAGCTGCCAAAGGAATTTGTTTGTAAATGTGGGTCAAATCTGGTATTGTTCCTTCAAGAGTTGCTTCTCAGATTGTTTCTCTGCAGCTGAAAGCCAACTTCAATCTAAGATTAGTCTGGATTCACCTTAATGTGTTTGAGAGATGAATATCATTGGTCGTGTCTGATTCTCTCATCGTTATAGTCGGTTAATCCAGTTGCCTGATACCTTCTTGTAAAATCTGACAACAATTCCTTGTAGTTCAAAAACTGTCTGCAAAGCCAATAAAACCTTGGGTATGCACCCATGTGGAGAGGGTTGGTGGCCACTGCTGCTTGACTCTATGCAGCTCAGCTACATACATTTTTCTGTATTGGTGTAGTTCACAGTGTCCAGAAGTTTTTAACATCCTGAAGAATTTTCCATTACATATCCTAATAATTTTTGAGTAAATTAAGAAGCTATTCTTCCCTTGTTTAATGGCATGCTTTTCTTTTCAGATGAGTATTTCTCTTCTGCTGTGGGATTTTTGAGGAGAGGTGTGGGAGAGTAGGCACTGCAAGTGCTTATGTTTTGAAAATGCTTCTTGGGATCCAGACAAAAAGTAATGCCTGGAATATTTCTGTTTGTTGTCCGTGAGAGGCACAGGAAATAGAAAAGACCAACTAAATTATAGCAGCCAACAAACTCCTGTGAAGCAAAGGAAAATTTAGGAGTACAGAACTGGGCCTTGCTGCCCACTGGGTCTGTGTTGCACATTCCTCATAAATCTAGTGACAGAACTGGATCAAGGCTCTTTCATTCCAGAAAAGCAGAGGGGGAAGTGAAGCCAGAGTTTCAAAGCCAGTTTATCAACTAGAAAAGGGAGAAACCTCTGCTCCTCTCTCCGAAAATTTCCAAACTCTATAGGTGAGTTCTCAAGTCCATACCAGAGCTGCGAGATAAATTTGTAGGCAGGAATTTTCTTCCACTGTCACTTAGTAGAATAAATGGCCTTGATTTCCTTGTGGTAGTTAGAGTTGCAAATGATAGTGGAGGATGCAAAGGACAGATATTCTGTCTAAGTGTGAGGAAATTGATGTAAAATACTGGACAATCCCATGCTGTCTCAACTAATTGGGAATCTCCAGTCTTGGCAAAACTTCTTTCTGTAAAGATAAATGACCTGCCAGGTTTGAAAGTTCCCTCTCCTCAAGGCAAAGTTGTTCACATTTTCAGCCTTCTGGTTTTTTGCAGCATAAACCGTCCAATTTTTAGGTTAAACAGATGTGTGAAAAAAAAAAAATTAAATCTGGGCATTTGGCCATAATAAACAAACTAGAATTGCTGCTTCTTTGAATGTTTAATGACAATAAAATAAATTGTTGCAAAGTACTTTATGCCTCATTTACAGCAAAGTACTACCTTTATCTTAAAATGGTGTTTGCACATGTGATATAAAAATGCTATTTAGACTTGAACATTTTTATTCTTGATTTGATATTAAACTCAAATGGTGATTGATTCCTTGGGACTCATTGGCATGCTTTCTGCTAACCCAAGATGTGTACTTGACCTGTGAGAGTTTGCTGCTTTGGGACTACTTGCCTTCCTCTGTAACGTGAGCATCTGAGTATTTGTCTTTCAGAGCATAAGTTTTTTGTATGGGTTCTCATCAGAGGGAGACTCTGCATGTTGTGCTGTTGCATTTCTGTCGTAGAGTTAAACACTAATACCTTGCTCTTATCCTAAGAAATGTTGTTTATTGATCGTGCAAATGATGATCATCTCTCTAGGCTTAGAATTCAGGGTTCGTATATGCTTCTGTGTGTCCCCCATGATTTAAATTAAAATCCTAATGGCAGTTCTCAGCAGTGGCAGAAGTAGGAATTGGAAGAAAAGGACTATACGGGCAAGATCACTCTCTCCAAAGACATTGCTGGGAGTACCTTTGTACGTAGCCAAAAATACATGAACTGACTAAAACGAGATCTCTGTAGCCTGGTGTCCCATCCTTTGCAGTAAACCATAGTGACCTATGAAGATAAAAAGTTTAATGCAGTCATGTGAAGAGTTAATTGACAGAACCCATGAACTGTATGGGTGTGACTAGTATCTGAAACAGGAATGAGAGATAAGTGATGTGCTTTTCTTACTGGGTGTTCACTGCACCTTATTTGAAATACTACAATTCTCCTGGCTATACTAATCAGTAGATGTGAAAAGCTGCAGTCATGTTTTGTGTTTAAAAATTAAATCCTTCAAGTTGTAAGCATTCATCACTACAGTTAGCTGAAAATGTTTGACACCTTGTGGTTGAGTCTGAGAGCAGCAGCAATATGCAAAGTTTTGTTGCAGAGGGTGAGTGTGTTTTTTCCTTGCTGTATGAAGGTTTGGAAGGAAGCTTAAACATCATCTAGTTCCAACCCCCTTGCCGTGGAGAAGGACGCCTTTTACTCGACCAGATTGCTCATAGCTCCATCCAACCTGGCCTTCCAGGAACTTCTCTGGTCAACCTGTTCCCGTGCCTCACATTAAGAATTTCTTCCCTAATATCTAATCTAAACCTACTCTCAGTTTAAAACCAAGTCCCCATGTCCTGTCACTGCATGCTCTTGTAAATAGTCTCTCTCCATCTTTGTTGTAGGCTCCCTTCAAGTAGTGGAAGGCCACAACTAGGTCACCCCAAAGCCTTCTCTTTTGCAGTCTGAACAAACCCTGTTCTCTTAGCCTTTTGATCTGATGGATGGACTGTCAGACAGACCGTGCTGCCAGCCCTACTCCAGTAGTGCAGCCTTGTTGTGTGACAATGTATGAACCTATTGTGTGAACTCCCCTCAAGATGATAAAATGAATTGAAACACCAGGAAACTGCATTGAACTATGAAGGACTATTCTAGGGGTTTCCAATTTTGTCACATGTATGGAGGAGCACTCTAACTGTTGGATTTATGGACCATAAGAAATAAAGCTACTATTTTCCAAGCTTTTCCGTTTTCCTGCATAAGCATTTTTATTGTTCATCTGTTTTCAATAGCTCTCAATAAGGGATGGGTTTTATAAACATTTTTACAGTAAAAGCTTTGAAGCATATAGTTATTTGAGTTCATCTTACCCTGAAATAGCTTTTTCTCAAATACTTTGCTCATATTGCACGGGATTGCTGTAGCTCTAAACCTGACTTGGTGGGTCCGACTGGGATGACTTTCACTGACTGCAAGTCTAAGCATCTGTTTGCATGCAGAACGTATGCTGCTCTTCTGGAAGTCTCTACTTCAGAACAATGAGACTACCTTTAAAACTGTAAAAAACTTTAAAAGCTGTAAGCCCCCTTACTCTTAGTTTGGTTTATACAGACAAAAGGGCATTTTCAAATGTGGTCTGTGGTGGTTTCCTTAGATCAGGTAAAGTATCACTGGAAAATGCATTTGGAGCTAGTATAGTTATCTGAACTGCGATATTCCTCGGTGTAGAATCTTTACATGGGAAAAAATTCTGTTGCTCATGGACATTGCTTTTTCAGCAAGTTTCTAAAGTTGACCTAGCCTGTGAATTTTAAATAACTTGTGCAGAATTCCTTTATGGACTTGAAGCCATTCCAGGCATTTAAAAAGAATTGCAGGGTCTGTTTCCTCCTTGGTAAGGATAGAAGACAGGCAAATGGATACATTTACTGTCTGTGATTATTGGCAGAATCCTTCAAAAAGCAGATTTTGTAGCTTGATAACATCTCTGACTCAAAGCTGCCTAACTTGCATGTCTTTCTGTTTGTAATTATCTAATCCTGCTTAGGCTTGCTTTTCCTGAATACTGTTTTTTGTATGGTGAGCATTTCCTGCAATAGAGGACTAATACAGACTGAGGTCCTTTCCCATCACAAGGTAGGATGCTCCATATCTAAACAAATGTCTGGTAGTGGTGGCTTAATTTCTTCTGACTCATTCTTTAGGTCGTATATCTCTTTGTGCCTAATGAGGAGTGTTGCTGTCTTCTGGTCTATACTCTTAAAAGAAGAATGCTAAGTACTCCAAATATTTTAGTTACTTTACTAAAAGTTGAGTACTGTCAGCACTGCTCTTCTTACTCAAGAATTTTTTGTTACTGACCTGTTTGTTCATGTTTTGTATCTACCAGCAGTAACAGCTTCTAGCTGCATGTCAGATACACGCAAACATGTCAACATGGCTCTGCTTCCTGTGTCAGGCAATTGGTGTTAATACTCTGTATTAAATGGAGCAGCTTGGACATGGAAACACTGACTGTTCTGTGTGCCATGACCCTCATCTTAAATTGGCAAACAGCTGTAAAAGGTGATTCAAACTGGGGGAAACTTTCTTCAGGGAAACTTTTTCAGGGTAAGCAGAGAGGAAGCTTAGGCCTGTGGAATTTTTCATCCACATATGTTGAATTTTATGTATACTGTTGATTTAGTAATTTGCCAGTCATTGATTGATTCATCTAGAAAATAAAGTTTTAATAAAAATCAATATAAGAATTGCCAGAACAAGTTAAAAAAAAGAGTAATAGTAGGATGTGGGTCTTACTTCATACACAAATTCAAAACTGCAGAGAAACAATTAGAGGAGGAACTGAAGTCGCTTGGCTTGCTCAGCCTGGGAGAGAATGAGAGGAGACATCATTGTGGTCTTTAACATCCTAATAAGGGGAAGGGAAGGGGCAGGTACTGATCTCTTCTCTCAGTGACAGGACCTGAGGGAATGGCATGGAGCTTTGTCAGGGTAGGTTTAGGTTAGATATTAGAAAAAAGTTTTTCACACAAAGGGTGGTTGGGAACTGGAACAGGCTCCTCAGGAAAATGGTCACAGCACCAAGGCTGAGAGAGTTCAAGAAGCATTGGAACAATGCTCTAGGCACATGGTGTGATTCTCGGGGATGGTCCTGTTCAGGGCCAGGAGCTGGACTGATGATCCTTGTGGGTCCCTTTCAACCCAGAATATTTTATAAAGCCTATGGAAAATGACACTCTAAAGTAGACATAGCAGTGTGCTCCCAGTGTGGCTAGGTCTTCAGAAACATTGTTTTCAAACAGATGGAGAAAAATAATCTGCTGTTATTAACTGTAACAGGACTATTTGAGTTCACAATGTGTACCAGCTTTCAAGGTGTCTCCTTGTGTGTTTTGAAATCATTACAGTCATATGAATTTTGACATCCTGCAGGCAGTAGGATTTTTGTGGAGAATTTTAGCCTCAACTTGTTAAAAATGTCTGTCTCTTCATA
Organism: Pachyramphus minor; assembly: GCA_013397135.1. Taxonomy (NCBI): domain Eukaryota; kingdom Metazoa; phylum Chordata; class Aves; order Passeriformes; family Tyrannidae; genus Pachyramphus; species Pachyramphus minor. The sequence continues at coordinate 230,865 of VYXB01006407.1, read as the reverse complement.
GTCAAAATGATTATGCACATAACTTGTGTGTCATATCAGATTAAATTTGAAATTTAGCGTTTGCTATCACGTCTTAGAGAAATACAGTCTTATCATGAGAAAAACTCATGCTGTATACAGCATAGAAACTTTTAAAAGCTTTCAAATTCCCATAAATTTTTGATTGAATGTGTAGCGTGCTTGACAATCCAACCTCACATCTTCCCTCTAAGGTACTTTGGAAACTGTTCAATTTAAGGGGCTCTCAAATATAAAATTTTTCATGTATCTGAAGGACTACAAGGCTTGTATACTATGATCAGGTATTCTTGAAAATATGAGTAAGACTTTTTTTCCTGGTTGTTGGGAGTTTTTTGTATGAGTGATTTTTTTATTGCTTAGCTTTCAATTTTTACCTGTGCAAGTATGAATCTTAGTTGACTAAATAAGAAGTTGAAGTTAATTTTTATGGGGTTTTACCATAACTCAGCCATATGAGACTTCACTTGACCTTGTGTTCTTGTTGGCAACTCTTATACTTTTTCTTTTAAAATTTGGAATTACTAATATTTGGAATAATTTTTTTGTTTTGTTTTGTTTGTTTTTTGTGTTTTTTTAGGCTGAATTGAAATAAATTTTGTTAGGTAGAGAAGACCTTTGAAAATGGGCCAGAATGGCAATATCAATCTAAAGCAGAACATATGTAGGAAACTGCTATTAGAGTACTTGGAGGAAGTGGGAACTCTACCTTCCATGTTAGACTTCCTTTAAGACCATTATGTTCACGACTGTGAAACTAGAAACATGTCTTGTCTCCCAGGGGTAGAACAGATGTTCTGGGTGGATATGCTTACTGTGTGCTTCTGGGGAGTCATCCTTGGTTCTTCTACAAATGTTCAGAGGGTTATAAATCATCCATGAGTAAAAAAAAGATGACAACTGAAACTAGAAGTTGGAATGCTTGATCGCAGGAATAAAGGTCTAAAATTATCCTTTAGACTGGGAAGCAGAGGAGGGAATTGTATTTTAAAGCAAGAGTTTTTTAAACTGTTGTAATGGTCCTGGCCTTTCTTTGGTAATATCGGGAAAAAGTCACTTTCTATGTAAAAAAAGACCAAAAAAATCCTGACCATCATGCTTGCTATTTTTTATCTTCCTGTTAGGCCTTACATTTATAAGTGTCTACAGAAATATGGTGACATGGGTACTCTGTGGACCCTTGCTCAGAGGAGAAAGCAATTTGGAAGGACCCTAATCATCTTTTCCTAATACTAGCTATACAGCTTTCATGGCCTGAAATCAGTCAGCTATGATTTTCACTGCTCTTGGAAAATGAGAGTGGTTTTACTCCTCCTGGGTGTAGACCACCCCATTTAGCCTGATTTTAGGTATCTAGTGATGTGAAATGTTGTACTCCTGGTAGATCAGGACTGCTTACAAAGTAGGCACTGGGCCACAGGGAAAGCACTCCTATGGAGCACATCATTAGGCCTCTCTGTCTCTTGGTCTGCCCTGCTGTGAGCTTTGCTTCAAAAAGTGGTTGTTTAATTAAATACCAGGACTCTTGCCAAGTTGCAGCATGATGTAATTAAAACATTCTCCACAGACAAGCTCTGACCAAGCATTCAGTGGGGGTCAGAAACCTGATGCACCCTGGGGATTGTGTTCTCCAGAGGGCGTTGTTCTAGTTTGAACGGAGACCAAAAGGGGATCAACAGATGAGGAGCAAACAAGCTCATCTGCAGAACTGTAGAGTTTTCAGTGAACTAAATCTTTTCTTGCCTCTGCAGGAGCCGTAAGTAGCCATTTGCAAGTACACAGCTCAATCATCCGTCACTTACTGATACTTTCGTGAATTTTGACGATGTTATGATCATAAGTCTGTCTAGTTCAGTGCACTGTATCAGTGCAGACCTGTTAAATCAAGGATGACATGACCACCTACTTTATCCCCTGATTCTTAAAACTTTTTAAAAGAATAAATCATTGTGGAAGATCACGTGTCATGACCCTGCATTCCTTCCCAGGGATACTGTTATATGTCACTTGGCAGTTTGTTTTACCCACTGTGGTGGGTACTTGATCAACTTGCAGAGGTTTCATTCTCTGCTGTTCTTTTCAGTGAAAATTAGAAGATTAACTGCTTGCTCTTGCCAGGAGTAGGAGAAATAGCTTTCCCTGGACTCTTCCAGAATTGAATCATTGGTTGGGTTGGTTGTTGCTGCTGCTGGACTGCAGCAATAGAGTAAAATTTCAGTCCTGCAGAGCATATCTTGTGTGTTAAAAGAGTCAGTTGGATATAGGAAAAGCAGATTTAAGGAAACAACTAGTATTTAATGCTACTTGTCTTGATAGATATTTGCCTACCGATCAGTAGACTTAAGTCATGAAGAACTTCAACTGAGAGGCTCAAAGTGGGAGGTATCTTTAAAGAGATTCCATGATCTTGAAAAGCACATGGAGAGAGTACCTAAGGATGCTGCTAGGGAGTGGATGGAATGGAAGACTATGAAGAAAGAGGTGTTTGGCTGTTTTCAGTTGGCAGGATGGGGTACAGTAAACAGTGAATAATCCTGAATCCAACAGTTGTACCTCCTTTGCATGAGGTACTTCCTGGGGATGGTTTTCATTGTCTTGATTTTTAAAGTGAACAGTGCACACAATGTTCTTGCCATAAGATGTTTTTTATCATAAGTGCCTATTTTGGAAAGGGAAACTGCCAAAGTTCTTAAGAAGGGTTATTCTGCACTGTTTTACACTGTGGGAGTGGGATAATGAAAACTGAGGTTGTGATTTATCCCTCTGAAATAGGGATAGTCTTATATAGTGAAAGGTCACCCTGGTGACAGGTTGAGCTTTGTATGATTGTTTACTAAAAAAAAAAAAAAGAAATAAAAAAGTTTGTTTTCGAACAGGTATTTACTAATGGTTGTTACATGATTTTAAGATGAGAGAAAATGAAAAGGGTGTCATACTAGTCCTTTCTGAGAGGAAAGGACTCTGGTTTTCTTCAGAGTCAGATATGATAACTGTGCCAGAAATGTGTCTGCTCTCTGGCATTGTCAGCCAGAGCTTGGGAATGGATCAACCTTTCTGTCTGACCTAGAACAGTAGATGCATACTCAGTATCCATCTCTTCCTTGTGTGCCAAAACCACTTTGGCAAAGGTTCTTAAATAGTTATGTCTATTTTACATGTTTTAGATATTAGATTTAAAATGTATTTTGTTATTTGTGAGTGGACTTATTTACTGAAAAAGTTTGTTTTTTATAAATGCCTCTATCTACAGCTTCAGATTTTGTGGTGATGCTTTCTGAAGTTGTGTTTTACTACTATTGCTCAAATTAGACTGTTTTTTACTTCAGTGCAAGTATGCTGCATTGCCAAGGAATGTTGTGGATGGAGAACTAACCATGAAGAAAGCTTGCTGTGAGACTTCCACTGACATCTGAAATACAGATCATGAATTTCAAAGTAGTAATACTGGTTCAGTTGTTGCATTGTACACCTTCCATTTCTGAAGTGATCTTAAAAATGGACACTATTATATTTCTTGATTATATGTGTTTGTGTGTGCATTTATATACAGAAATGAGGTACTTCACTGAGTTTTTAAGTCAGCATGGGTGTTCAAATAGCATGTATTCTTTTGGTTAAATTGGCAATTACTAGTTGTGCCATGCTAATCAGTTGCAGCAGGAATCTGTCTAAAACTTAGTTCCCTATGGCAAGGTCCTTTTGGTAGCTATTGATTTTTATTTTAGAGGTGTAGTATAATCGTTTGGTAGTACAGATATCTGTGCCACACTGTTGGAAGCATAGGATGTTTTTTACCTTTCCTACCCAATATTTTACTTACCTTTCTACTTGTTTTCTGACATAGACGTGGGACAAGTTTCTCTTGTATTTTTACTTCCTTCCTTCCTTCCCATACAGACTGTCGCTGTGTATGTTTTGAGCAAGTAACTTCCAATGAAGTTTTCTGCTTATTTTGACAGAGGTTATGACAAGCAGTAGAAAAACAGGTGTGTGATTTTAGTCGTTTATGCCTTCTTTCAGGCCCCCTGGTAGTGGATGAACATGCGGTTATTGGTGGAAGTGGAAAAATCAGCCTGTTTGGTTTAAAATACCTCTGAAGTTGACCTGAGCTAACATAGCAGAACTTTGCACTGAAGCACTTACTGTGCAAGACTCTGATCTGATCTGCTCTGCTTGTGGCAAGTATTGCTTACCACTGGTGCAGGTGAGGCAATAGCTGAAGGGACGGTATGTATAACACAGACTGCTGCTGTGCTGGGACCTGGTCTGGGGTACTCAGTGTGCTCCCTGGACAGAGTTACTGGATTTGCTTCTTCCATGCTGATGTGGGACTGTGATCTTTCTGCTACTGTAGCGTTTGTACTTATGTTCAGAAGAATGTTAGCCTTAGATTTCCTTTACTGGAGGTAAGGAGTACCTTAGGAAATAATACATGAGAAATAGTCACATGAGAAATCACTGCTTTGATATTTGTTTCAGTATGTTGTTTAGTTTTGGAGAATTCAGCTTTAGTAAATGAGTGATTGGGTTTCAGTGTTAATTGGCAATAATTCCTTGATGCATGGAATTGTTTGAATTTCAATTCAATTATATTTTACACCGCATACTGACAAACTGGTAGAGGAGTATCTCAAAATCTTCTGAAGGCCCTTTCTATGTTAGAGCAATAGTTCAACTTGTAGATTTTACCCTGAAAAGCCTAGAGAAAGAGACAAATCAACAAAACTTCTAACTGGGTTGGACAAGCAGTACTGCTCCTGTTGTCACAGTACAGATGGTTTCTGAAGACTAAATTTTAAAAGAAGCAAGTCAGGTTCTTGGCATGGCATGGTGTGTTTCTCAAACTGTAATTTTATAGTGGCATTTAGTTAAAACATATGTTAGGAAAAAAACCATATGAGCAGTTAGCAGCTCTCTTAAGTGTAGTTAGCAAAGGATAAGCTGTTCTTTTAAAAGGATATTGTGGAAATGAGCACCAGAGCAAGCTTCCTGCACCTGTGTCCCTTTGACATTGACTGTGTTTTTATCTGATATGCGGCCATGGACATGCCAAGACCAGAGAGATGCAGGTGTTTCCCTCTGACTTGCATAAACTATATGCTTCCCTGGAAGTAAAATGCAGCTTGTTATTACCTACAACTACAAAAGTAGATGCTTACCAGTTAGGGAAGTGCTTGGGTATGAGAGGCGCCAAATGGCACTAGACAAGATTTTTCAAAGAGGAGGAAGCTGAGGAAATGCACAACTGTTGTAAGTTCCTGGGACATAACTTGTCTGCTCCATTCCCTCCTTCTGCATGCCAAAGTACAGACTTGCTATGTCTGCTAGCAAAAATATACTTATGTGATTGTAAATCTTATTAAACTTGCTAGAAATCATCAGACAGGTTGGAGCAAATGCAGGAAGATGCAAAATAAATCCCAAATGGATAATTTGTTGAACATCACTACTCCACACTTGAAAGACACTTTGGAGAATGTTTTTTATCAGACAGATTGTGGTCAAGGAGTTGGAATAGTTCTTACAGAAATGAGTTAGTGGTGATGACTGCTTTCAGCAAAATGAAGCTAACCAGAGAGACTGAAAGAACTGGAAAAAGTTGAGTTGCATTGTTTAATGGCAGAAGTATTCACTTACATTTGGCTGCTCTTGCCTAAGAGGTCTGCCATAAAGGCTGCTGCTGTTCTGGGCGTTGCTTAATTTAATTTGGTTCCTCAGGCCACATCTTTCAAAGTCACTAGGAATAAGTAGAGCCAATCGGGCCATCTCCCTTTGTTGCACTGCACAGGTAGCTTTAGGGTGATACAAAAGCCATTAAAATGACAAATTGAGTGGAAGTTTATACAAGGAGAGAACCAGAGGGAGCTTGTAGATAGTGTACTTAGACCTTATCCTGTTGACCACAGAGCCTGGTCTGTGTTTACCATTAGCCTCAAACCAGCTGACAAGACCCATTTGGATTTCTAGTTTCATTGTCATGTTACTGACCTAATTCTTGACAGCGGGGTTCTTTTATAATAAGGTGTTTCTTCTGTAATTGTTGCTTGTAATTGTTACATTTCCATAGGCAATTGTACTGCTTTATGTGCCCTCTCTCAACTTTTAACAGTTACTTCAGTTATTACAAAGCTTAATAATGATTGAATGGTTAGTTGGGGGTTTTTTGTTGGGGGGGGGAATCTCTAAAAAGATCCATGTTTCTTTGCTGTGGCTTCTGTTAGTTTTTTACCTGTACCGATTAATTAAAACGTGTAAAAGTGGGATCAAGAAGCAGAGATGATTTACTGAGGTTACACTGGGTATTTTAGGGTGCTCACATGACATTGTAGTAAGTCTGGTGAAAATTTGGTGTCAAATGACAGAATATTAATGCAACCATCGTGTCCTCATCTGTCCTCCCGTCTCTAAAGGTAATGAATTGGGTCAGAGGAAGAAACTGAGCATGAAGAAATGAACATGGCAAGAATTGGTGTGGTGCAGGGCAGGATGATTTGAAGCTGGAGACTGGACCTGCTGCACCATCGCTGAGGAAGGCAGTAATGGCCCTGGGAGGCAGGGGGTCTGTCATGGGGCCCTGGGCTGTGGGCTGTTTGAATCCTCCTCATGGATGAGCAAGACTTGGCAATTTTGCTTTTTTACTTGGCAGTTTTTGGATGGAGAGAGGAGACATGACTGAGGACTAAACACTGTTCAACAAAAGGTTCTGCAAAGCCCTGCAGTTACATCTTTAAGTGTTGATTAAAACTCCATCTATGAGATTGATCATGTCTTATGAGCTGTAAGCAGGATAGCTGGGCCCTGATGGTAGAATATTCACAACTACGTTTGACTGTGAACACAGGAATATTGGTGCAAGTACTGGATGCATTTTCAATAAATGGATGAAAATTATCATCAAGAATATTGTAGCTTTTGTACTTTAAGTAAAATGAGCCGTTAAATTGGTAGCGTCAGTTTCATATTAACCTTTTTTGTTCAGATGTTGGAACTACTTGTTGTGAAAAATCTAAATAATGATCTTAAGAGTTAATGATATTATTGTGGAAGACAGACCTATATTTGGTGGTTTTGATTTTGGACAGTATGTTACTATACAGAATCATAGAATAAGATGGGTTGGAAGGACCTCTGAGATCAAGTCCGACCCTTGATCCACTACTACTGCAGTTACTAGACTATGGCACTAAGTGCCACATCTAGTCTTTTCTTTCTCTATAATGAAATTCAGATCTATACCAAATACCTAATGCACTCCAGTGCAACAGCAGGTTTTGCAGCCACTTCAGGATCTATACTGGAGTTTGTGCTCTCAGGCTACCTCCATCCTCTGGCATGGCTCAATGCAAATGACATCTCTATCAATTTATGTTTGGTATTGACCTGAATATAAAGGTCAATAATATAAATATATAATATAAAAGCCACTGACTTTTCTGAATATAAAGGATTAGCATTTTGTTTAAATTACAGTGGAACTGGGGAAAACCAAATTCGAAGCGGCCATTAGTGGAGAACTTGGCAATGAAGTGACATTCTCAGAGAAAGTATAAGGCCAGAAAAAGGATTTTGTTTTGGCGACTATGGCACTATTAATTTCTTCTGTTGCTTTAATAATTATTTTTTACTATTGCATTAAAATAGTAGTTAAGATTAGCTAATATCTACTAAGGAAGTGTTGTTTCTATCTAAACATTAGAACATCGTGTCTTGAGTAAATGTGTGTTTTAAAATATGTTGGTGATTGGAAGATAATTTATAATGAATGTAATGGTTTCTAAGAAAATTCTGTGATTGGTAGGAAGGCTAAAGTTTTATTTCCCTGTTTCTTAATCAAAGTAGAGCACTACAGAGTAGGAACCACTTTTGGAGTACAGGCTAAGCCATTTCAGTGAAAGATAGTATTTTAATACTTAGTCATGAGACCTGCTAGTCTGGTTAAGTAATAAAGAGGATGTTACAGATTTCTCATCTTTTTTTCTCACTTTGAATTCAAGTAAGAAAGGTACTTGCATTCTTTCCTTCTCAGGCAGCATTAGTTAAATAATATTTACCTCCTAGACTAAACAGTTCATAGGCTTTTATCAGTGTGTGAGATGTAGAGCAAAGTTTGGCTGCCAAGTGAGATGGTGCAAAGTTTGGCTGCAAATTGTCATTACCTTCCGGCATGCAGGCTGCTTAGTACGTTTCAGAGAGGCCCTATACCACGGTAGTTTGACACGATTTGCTTCTTTATAAACTCAGCAGTGGTATGTGCAGTTTGTCCCTCCGTATTTTGAAATGCTTTTATAAGCAGAGTTGTACTGTCTTCAAAAATGGTGGTGAGTTTAGTAGTCCCAGTTAACAGTTCTTGGTTAACAAGCCTCATCAGTCAGGGCTGAAGTTCTCTAGAAAAGGAATTGATATTATCATCTGTTACGTGGAAGCAAAAGAGTGAGACATAAAATGTGCCCTGCCTCTTTTTAGTTATTGGATTAGATGAGTCCACTTGAAGACTTCATGAAATAAATCCTTTAACCAGTTTGAACTTGTAGTGGGTTGTTTAGCACAAAGATGTGAGTTGAGGATGTCCTGACTACAATCACAGTAGGCTTCTAGCAAGGCACAGCAACTAGAATCTATGCCTGTGTGAACAATTTTACTTAGGCTGGATTAAATAGTGAAGCTTTTCTGAATAGTCTTGCCTTGCTAGTAATAAACATCATTCTGCTAAATGGTTCTGAAAAATTTGATCTGACACCTGCACTTTTATGTATGTTCTTCAAGTTCAAACCTTTGACAGTACAGTGGATAAACCACTTTGTCTTGCTAGCTGCAGAACTTCCACAGTCAGATTTACATCATAATTAAATAATGCTTATTGCCCTGATGTTATAGTGTCACCTTTCAAGTGGTTTATTGCATCTTGTAACACAGATTAAAATAGGTGATACTAAAGCCTCAAGGCTTTGCTACTCCAAAGTGCCCACTCACCCATGGCTGAGAGGGTCAACTGTGCCTTGGCTGGGGCTCTTTTGGAGCTGACTGGTACCCGCACCCACTACAACTTCCTGAAAGAAATAAAAAATTAATAAGGTGACTGACTCCCTACCAGAGATACTTTAGTATAGCCTGTTAGCTGTTGCAGGAGGTTTTGTAGTGCATTGTGGTACTTGAAAAGTTGAAGCAGGCACTGAACAAAGGTCACACTGGCGAATTTGACCAGAGTTGAAATTTAGCTTAAAACTTACAGAAATGCGGCAGAACTAAGTGTACTATTTCATAGCTAAGTTATGCCAAATTTCACAGCCAAATTTCACAATCCTAGAAGCTGGAGTTGTGGTTCAAAAATAAAAAATTAGTGTAAAATGCTTGTGGAGACTTAACTTGTGAAAGTTTTGGAAATATTGTCCCAAAGGGAACAATATCTGTAAACTCTTCAAACTTCAGTATACTTCCTGTGAAACATTCAGTTTCTCCTTTCCTTGGGGTTGGAGTTTGTGCAGGTTACTGTTTGTTGTATCATATCCTGACAAATGTTGGGTGGAATGAAATTTGGAGCCCATGTGTTATGTTGACACATTTTAATTTGTTTTGGGAAAAAACCCAAAATCTCTTGAGAACCCTACTCCTAAGATTTTTAGGGCAGAAGGTCAATGTGAATTTGTAAATGAACATGTTTCATCCTGAAAGCAGTTCAGTGAGTGACAATGCTTGTAGGTAAGTAAATTCAACACTGAAACAGTGATAGTTTTCTCAGCAGTTTAGAATTAATAGCTGAAACCCATTTTTATGACATATAATTTCCATTGGTGCAAATATAAAGTCCAAGGAGAATGATTGTCCAAAGTGTGTAGTCCAACTTAACTTTTACTTTGGATAAACGAATTAATTTATTGCATCGTTAAAGAATGCCATATATCCACAAAAGCTAAGTCTTGCAGTGGGCTGATGATTTCCATGGGGATTCTTGGAAACATGGTAGGAATCTGCAGTCTCTGGAGGTGCAGATTGAAAAGAGATACACTTGAGGTTTTGGAGACTTGGACCAGCATAATGCATGTCATGGAAACAAGAGAAGGAAAAGAGATTTTTCTTTCCTTTTGCATGATCCCTGATGCTTTGAGGTTTGGACTGGTTTTTTTTCTGGATCTATTCTTTATGTAGTTGGCATATATTTGATTTAAAAAAGTGTGTCTGAAGATATAAAAGAGAAAGAGTAATGATCATCTGGTAGGAAAGCCATGAGCATATGCCCTTTCATGCTGAGAAGTTTAATTTGAATAATGTCATTTGTATAAAAATTGATGGCTTAAATAAACAAAATTTTCAGATTTTTTTTTAGTTCAAAGTGATTGTAGTATAACACTTTTGGACAGTTAAAAAGATTAATGGCTATTATTCTGGACTTAATTGCTTTTTGTTCTTTTTTTTCTTAATGATTGTTTTGTTTTTCTGTTTCAGCATTTTGTCTAATATTTCACTTCAGCATGACAAACAGTAGATTTGGTCCTATTATCCATTAACTCCTGAAGTACCTGCCACTGCTTGCTGAAGGCAGGTGTCATCACATTAAAACTTGCTGTCAAGAGTAATAATGCAGTTATTTTCCAGGGTGGCATGTAAGAACCAATGTCAAGTCAGCCTGTTTGTATGGGATCTTAGAAGGGTGTGTAAAATAGGGCACAAAAATGCTCATACACCAGAATCCAAGAGTAAATGTGCTGCAAAAAGCCTAGTAAAATTGTTCCAGAGCAAGTGAAAGGGTCAACCCTGAAACCATGTGGGATCTGCTGTTCCAGCTGGATCGCTACAAATCTATGGGGCCTAATGGGATTCATCCAAGAATCCTCGAAGAGTTGACTGGTTTTATTGCAAAACCTCTCTTGATCTTTTTTGAGCAGTCTTGGGGATCTGGAGAGATCCCAGCTGACTGGAAGCTGGCAAATATTGTCCAAATTTTCAAGAAGAGCAAAAAGGAGGATGCAGGAAACTACAGACCTGTCAGTCTCATTTCAGTGCCTGGTAACGTTATGGAGAAGGTTATTCTGGGAAGTAATAAAAAACACCTGAAAGACAATGCAGTCGTTGGTCACAGCCAGTTCGGCTTCATGAGAGGAAAGTCCTGCTTATCCAACCTGATTTCCTGCTATGACAAAGTAACCCACCTAGTTGATCAAGGGAAGCCAGTTCATGTAATCTTTTTGGATTTCAGTAAAGCTTTCAATACTGTCTCTCACAGGGTCCTTCTGGGTAAAACGTCCTGGATACAGCTGGATAAACACATCATGGTGTGAGTGAGCAATTGGCTCGTGGGTTGAGCACAGAGGGTCATAGTGAATGGGGTAACATCAGACTGGCAACCTGTCATTGGTGGGGTTCCACAGGGCTCCATCTCAGGCCCTGTACTCTTCAACATCTTCATAAATGACTTTGATGTAGGACTGGAAAGGATACTAAGCAAGTTTGCAGGTGACACAAAACTGGGAGGAGCTGTTGTCTCCCTCAAAGGCAGAGAGGCCCTGCAGAGAGACCTTGACAAATCAGAGGGTTGGACAATCAGAGACCATATGAAGTTCAACAAAGGCAAGTGCTGGATTCTGCACCTGGGATGGGGCGGCCCTGACTGTGTATATAGACTGGGGAATGAGATGGTGGAAAGCAGTGCCATGGAAAGGGACCTGGGAGTCCTGATCAACGGCAATTGAATATGGGTCAGCAGTGCCCTGGCAGCCAGGAGGGCCAACCATGTCCTGGGGGGCATCAGGCAAAACATCACCAGCCGGTCAAGGGAGGGGATTGTCCTGCTCTGCCCTGCACTGGTGTGGCCTCACCTTGAATATTGTGTGCGATTTTGGACACCACAATATAAGAAAGATGTTGAGCTGTTAGAGAGTGTCCAAAGGAGAGTAACAGCAGAGATGGTGAAGGGCCTTGAGGGGAAGCTGTATGAGGAGCGACTGAGGTCACTTGGTCTGTTCAGCCTGGAGTAAAGGAGACTGAGCAGAGACCCCATTGCAGTCTACAACTTGCTCGTGAAGGGAAGAGGAGGGATAGACACTGATCTCTGCGGTGACTGGTGATGATCTGAGGAAATGGTCAGAAGTTGTGTCAGGGGAGGTTTAACTTGGATACTAGAAAGAGGTTCTTCAGCTGAAGGGGGTTGGACATCCCCAGGGATGTGGTCACTGTGCCAAACCTGAGAGAGTTCAAGAAGAGTTTGAAAGATACTCTCAGGCATATGGTGTGACTCTCGTGGATGGTCCTATGGAGGGCCAGGAGTTGGATTCAATGGTCCTTGTGCATCCCTTCCAACTCAGCAGATTCTGTGATTCTGTGGCTCGCTGCTGGGACACATTTTCATCTATCACATAGGTCAGTGAGCCTTGTGTATCTTACGACTTGTATCACATAACTCAAGCAGCTTCATTGTTATGCCGGCTGGAAGTGCAGTAAATGACGAAAGTAACAAAATGCACCAGAAGAGGTGGCAGTCATATAGTCAGAAACACTGTACAAAATATGCTTTGCATTTGTGCTTCTGAAAATGGTTTTTCCACTCTCACAGTTATAGACTGTGTTTTCCCAGGTAAGTTTAAATTGCATTGATTATGTTCTGACTGACTTGTTATGTCTTTGACACTTCTCATCAGTGAATGTGACCAGCAGAATCCAGTTTGCTCTTCACGAGTTCATGCTGTTTCCTTTCCAGTATTTATCAACTGCTGCCATTTGGCTAAGATTACTTGTGTGTTTTGTCTTACTTCTGTCCTGCAAGTTTTGACAGCCTAAAATATATTGATAGAGGCGTTTCAGGCTCTAATTAATAGGCCTTTGAAATAAAGATTATAACTGTCAATGCAAGCAGCAGCGAAAAGCTGTTGCTTTATTTCAGCAATATTTAAATGGGGAGTAAGACCATCCAGTTCCATGCACAATCTGCTGGTGGTGTTTCATTAGTTAGTACATGGCATCTCTTTTATTATCATAGGTATTTATTCTGTTCTGATAGCAAAACTGAAGATGCAAATACTTTTAGAAAACAAACCTGATGTTTTAGTTAGTATAGCCATCTGTGATAAAAAGAAAAAGAAACACATTATTTTAATAGTCATGACTCAGAAAGAGACAAGCTAGATTTAATAAGGCTATAGGGTTATTGAGTAGAAAGACATCTATGACTAAAAGATTTCCATGGGTTCCAAAGACCTGAAGGCAGAGACAATGTTCAGGAGAAGTATCTGTTACATGCTTATCTTATTCTAACTTTCTTTCCAGCAGGATCAAAATATCATCTGTAGGAAAGAGCATACTAGGTTAGGTGGCTGGACTCTTGTTCCTATGGCTATCATAAGACTTTGGCGCTAGTAGATGGAAAAAAAACCCCAACCAACATAATCTTGCTTCTTCGGAATTCAAAATGATTTGAATTGCAACTGTGCAGCTGTGTGATCTTAGCTCATGTAGTGCAGTATATGCTGCCTTCACTCCTGGTGTCAATTATGTTGTATTCTAGGAAAATAGCTTTCTTCTGCCATATCTACCTACTACCATAGTACAGTTTCTTTTTTTTTCGATTGCAGCTTCTGGTTTAGAATTAAAGAACTGTTGACTGTATTAGAGGAAAATCTAGATATAATTGCAGGAAGAACTGTACCCAACCAAAACAGTAATCACTGTGGTGGGTTTTTTTCTTAATTTTTTGTTTTAACTTGTTGCAATGAGTTAAAAGATTTTGAACTTCAAGTAGATTTAATTGGTAAATATCTAGACATATCTGGAATTTCACAGTTTCTATAGAAATGTGCAATTGTAAATATGTTGCTATTAGGTGCCTTGGTACAGTGGGTGAAATATTTGTTGTGCTCTTGGAGACGTGCTTATATACGGAGTAAACAGAACTGCTACTGATGTTAGTAGCAGGGGGAAGTGTGGAGCCTGAGAAACATTCACTTTGTAAAAAACAACCTATGCCACAGATGACCAACTAGCAACTTTACTGTTATTTAGTATCCTTGACTTCCTTCCCCCTCCACCCCCCAAAAAAATTCTTTTTTAAAGGAAATCCTGTTTATTTGCTTTGAGGAAATAATTTTTCCAGTTGCTCTTTTTTGTTTTCTTTTCTTTCTATTAATGTGTTAAGGAGGGCTGATACTCCTTGGAATTTTGTTTCCTGCCTCTGCAGTTGCAGCTTTTGATACATGAGGAATTGCTGGTAGTTGCAATACCATCTAAGTATCTTTCTTGTCAGTAATGGTTTGATTATCAGCTGTTGCAGATGTTTCTTGTTCTCTGGCCTCTTCCTGGGAAAGAGCATTTTATATCTATCCTTTTCTCATCTTTCTTCTACCACAAACTTAGTTGCCTTCACTGGAGAGTATTTTTGAGTCAGTAATTTCTATAAAGACCACAGTCCATTACTCCAACTCATGTCACAGCTTGAGAGCGATTGAAGTGATATTTTAGAGGCACTGCTGCTTGGTTTTGCTTAACTTCTTAAAGGAATGTAAAAAGCAGTTAGTGCTTTATCTCTGAAAATACCCTTTTTTCTTTCTCTTCACCCCAACCAACTACCAGCTTTAGCCATTTATTTTTTTACTTCCTTCTGGCCATTTTAATATCCTTTCTTTCCAATTCAATTCACAATCATCTCTCAAATGTAAGCATGTTAACTTAAGCAACTTTATGTGGAGAATAATTCTCTAGGGCTGGCTGACGGATTAAGTGGCAGTACCTTGGTTGTGAAGCAACCTACATTTGCACATTCTCCAGTCGTTTCCCATTAAAACTTAAATCCTTGTTCTGTTGTGGCACCTTTAAAAAGCAGACCTCTCCCTTACATCTAACTGTTATGAAAACCAGGCATACTGTAACCCAGAACCCTAAGGAATGCTTGATTGAAATAACAGATCAGAGAAGTCTCTTGCTAACATTCCTATGATTATAGGTTTACTCAAGTGACAGAAACATGGTGTCAGCTTGCTTTCTGCATACAGCCTAATTTTGGTCCAAAAGCTAACATAGCTCTTAAAGGCTTCACTGATTCAGTGTTTGTGGGGATAGATAACTTCTTAAGATGGAACAGTATTCACTGCATTTCCTCTCTCTAGAATTATCTTGTGTATTGCTGATTGGGTGGTTGATCTGGTTCCTGCTGTGGAGTAGAATGTATTCCCTGTTAGTAATCGCTGAGATTGAGTACAGTGAGTGAAGGGGAACAAAAGTGACTCCTTCTTAGATCCTCACAGGTAAACGAAAAGGTTTGGTTTAGCCAACTCTGTTCTTCTGTAATATCCATCTTGGTTCATGTTCTCTTTGTATTTGGATTTCTTCCATTGGTAACTTGTACCTGGTTTGACATCTCACAAGTAGATCTGAGGACATTGATGTAGGAAATGCAGGGGGGAAAAAAAGAAAGAAAATAAGAGAAGAAACATCCATGGGTTATGATTTACAGTTACACACCCCCCCCCAATTAGTTAGAAGGTAGATAGTTTTTGAACGGTGTATTACATCAAGCAGTGAGCGCAGTGCAGGAGAAAATAACAGATAGCTTGCTTTCATTTTTGTGTGACTGAGTGACTTGAATAGATTATGTGAACACATAAATCTAAACTCATTTAACACATTATGAACTTAACCATTTGGTCTGATCTGTTTGAGGTATTTGAATGAGTAAAGTGAATGTGAACGTTCCCTTAATGCTGTTAATCACAAACTTTTCATTTACAGTGAAGTTTAGCAAATAACTAATAAGAGCCCCTTTGGCACAGGAGGCTATTTGCAGCCTTAATACATGTGAAAATACACATGCTAGAAGTTATGGTGCAGTTAACTCCTACCCTGGTGTGTACAAAATGAACATGAGCTGCTTTAAACATAGTTTAAAGCTTCCTGGAATTGTTCCAGGTTCAGATATTGAAGGTCTTTCTATTTCACTGTTGATACTCATGTTTATTCTCTCTCTCTCCCACCCTCTCCACCTCCTTCTCTCTTTGCAGGCAAGGGCAGCTCAAGCATCTCATCCGACGTGAGTTCAAGTACAGATCACACACCCACCAAAGCCCAGAAGAATGCAGCTACCAGTGAAGGTAGGCAGCTGGTACTCATTACCCAGATCAGGCGTCCCCACAGAATCTTTGTAATTTCCAGAAGAGGAACCCCTCCTCCTCATTCCTTTTGTGTACACTACCACTGGTCCACTAGAAATTTAAAACCAGTTTTTCCTTTAAACAGTTTTCACTCCTACCTGGTGTAGTTTCTGATTTAAACTTGTGACAAAAGATTTAAGATACTTCTGTGGAATCCAAATGTAGAGGGTTGAGAGTAATTTTTCATGTCACTTTTTCAGCAAAGGCTGAAAAATTTTATATGATCTGATTTTTGCAGTTATTTTTGTAGAATATACTTAATGGAAGTTTTTTTAACATACGTTCTAGGTCAGTTATCGCTCTCTTCTTTTCATACTGTGAGCACCATGAAAATGTGAGTTGTTTGACCAAAGTTTTTTGAAAAAGTGTATCTATGGACATGAAGAGCTGGCACAGCTCTAAATTAGATCAACACACCTCACCTACAGTTGGAGTATGTCATCACCAACTAGTAGATTTTTAATGTTTAGGGGAAGGAAGGAGACGTCTTCCCTATTAGTACAATGTTGTGCTAACTGGCCTATGAACAGAGAAATGCTGATTTTTTTTCCTTGCTGCCTTCTTATATGCACGTAGGTATGCTGTGTTAAATAGAAGCCTTTTGGCTTTAGTTTTCACAAATGTGTCTTCTAAGGAAGAGAGGAAATCATTATATATAGTTTAATGAAGTAAGCTGAAAGGATTTTTTCTCTGTTGTATAATTATGAACCTTAACTAATATTTCTGCTCAGCTCTGTCATAATGATTTTGTTATACTTGCTTGTTTTCAAGTAATAATTTTGATTTCTTATAATTCTCTCACTAAAAGTTAAGTTACAAGGTGATTGTTCTCAGTTTACCTTTATTTCTTATAGCTAAAAGAAATCATAGACTGTTGAATAGTTCTAGTTTGGCAAGTCTGACTATGGCTATAGAATCTGTTCAGCAAAAGCAGTTCATGTAAGTAATAAATAACTGCATATAAATCACCAGAGTTTTATTGTTAGGCATGCATAATCTCACACCAAGAATGAATATTTGGTGAATCATGAGAGATACTGGTTTAGAATCTCTGCTTTTCAGTCCAGGCAATACATTTAACAGTAAATAAATAAATGGTTAATAGTGTTGAGTAGTAGACTTCATGATTCTCTAAGCCTTAGATTCAAAAGTTTTGAGGTACCTGAAAAGGTGAATTGCTAAGACACAAAATAAATTTAGGAAATATATCCTATGTATGACAGGCAGGAATGAAAAAGAAAAGAAACCACAAAGGATTAGGAGGAAGTCAGTATGTAACAATTGCTTCAAATTTCTCTTCTTCAGTCTGTAAAGCATGTTTTTTCCTTACTTTTAAATCAGATAATGCAAAATAATCCTTTACTAATCTCTAGGATTTATGTTCTTAATGTAGCCCATTGTAGAACCACTGGATATTACTGTCGACCTGAAATCTTCACCACTGGTTTGCAGCTGATTAATTCATTAGTGAGGGAGGCTTTAATGCAGACCAGCAGATGCTGTAGTGGAGATGTTTTTATGAGGTCTTATGCAGATTCAGAAAGAGTTCAGAGCAGTGGAATTGTGTATCCTATACTTGGAGGTAATTTCAGATGTGAGCCTAATATTTCTGTGCCCTAGAAGAGTGGGATTCGGTAAACACTAATTTTGACAACAGCAGAAGTAGCTTCTTCCTCAGCCAGTGCTACTACTACTTTCCTACTTTTTTTTTTTTCTCCTGAGGAATTACTGATGTGGATCAGTTTTAACATAAATTACCTTAATATGGATTGCTGCATAGTCTGGCAGATATTCTGAATGTCATAACCAGGAAGCATAGGAACTCTGTAAAGGCACGTGAGACCAGAGACATGGAAGTAGTGTTGGGGAAAACAGTCACTGTTGAAACCGGTGCTGTTACTGTAAGGCACATTTATCAACTGTTATATGTCTGGTTTTTTTACTAATGCTGCCTCTTTTCCCCATGTATGATAGACTTATGCTGAAGGAGGATTCAGCTGATCAGAAAGACTCATACCTTTTGCAA
This sequence comes from Pachyramphus minor, assembly GCA_013397135.1. NCBI lineage: Eukaryota > Metazoa > Chordata > Aves > Passeriformes > Tyrannidae > Pachyramphus > Pachyramphus minor. The sequence continues at coordinate 212,694 of VYXB01006407.1, read as the reverse complement.
GACGACTAGAGTTCTGTGCTTACGAGACTGAATGCTTTTCTGTTGTTCAGTTACAGAGCAATGCCAGCTAAGTACAAGAGTCTGTGTTAGATGCTGCACAAGCAGGGACACTTAACATTGTTTTAAATGTTAGCTAAATTTGCCTATTCCACTCTAGTGTTTGTTTGCCATGATACAGTAGTATCTGCCCACCTCAGAGATTGGTAAATATATCTTGCCTTTCACCATGAGACTGGTTTACTGCAGGGACAGAATGCTTCAATTCTGCCTATACTGCAAATTCAAAGCACTGTGTGCTGTCCTGTGATCCTGTGAATGCACCATGTGTTACGTGTAGTGAGCTGTATGCATCATAGCTACGGAGCAGAAAGTACTATGAAACATTGCAATTGAACTCTTCTTCATCTACATTGTCATGGGAAATGATCCTAATGGAACAAGTGGCAGACAGCTTCTTTGCATCCTTTGAATTTCTATTGCCAGCTGAATTTCTAAGTGCTCAGCTCTGAAGAGCATAGAATTTGGGGCTGAAGGCCTCTCACACCCAAGTAGGAGCTTTCCAGCTTTTCAAACAGACCCAGCTCTTTCCAGTTCTGCACAGCTTGTCTTATGTTTCTGTGAGACATCTGACACAACACTTGTTGAAGCTGAATCAATGGAATGCCTTGAAACAACTAGAAACGAAATTTGTGGGACTAATTCATACAAGCTCTGTGGTACTCTACAGCAGAGAAGCAGTTGTGTAAAGTGCTACTTAGGCAGGTATAGATTCCCAAGGACTGCAAAAAGATGGCAAGCAGGACTCGTACTTGAAAGAGCAAACCATTTCAGGAAGTATCTGACAGCAGGTGTTATCCTGCCATCAGTTCAGGTAATCACATAAACCACTCTTCATTTTGACTACTGCAACCATGTTATTTGTCAAGTTTCAGTCCTGTGGTGTTTTTCTATGGAATGGGTGTCAGAAAGATGCTTGAAGTGGCTTATTTGTTCTTCTGGCCTTAGATATGCTGTTAAGGTCACATCAGTTAAATTTCTTGGTGGGAATGGGAGGTGTAGTTATGGCCAAAATAATGGTACCTCACTTCACACTGTGGACTAGGAGCATCTGTAAAGTTGTGGAATATTTTGTGTTTCAAAGAGACAAAGTGTTTGTCATGCTATTAAATGTGCCTGGGTGAACTGCACATCCTCCAACAGAGAAGGACAGTATGTGTTAGGATCCTTGGCCAAACAAGCTTCACTCAGTGATGCATCGGAGAAGTAACTACTACTCCGTCTCTGTGCAGAGGAAAGCATACAGTACCTGGCAGACCATGCAGCTTCCTAAATTCAAACTTAGAGATATCAATGATGCACTTGAGAGGGGTGCAAAGGTGAGGCTGTGCTAGTGCTGAAACTGGAGTCCAGTTGCTCTTCTTGTGGCCCTCACTTTGTGTACTTCAATGAAGGGCAAGTGGCAACAAACAGTTGTCTGGTACTCTCTGTAAATCACAGAGTAAGGACTGTAGAGACAGTTTATTTGTCTACAGCTTGGCTCAGAAGGAGGCATAGTAGCCTGTGGGTGTACATGCACACTGATGCCTTCACGCTGTCTCCTGTTCTGAGGATACGTTTTTCTTTACCTTTGAATATACACTCTGCCTTTTACTTCTTTTCCAGTCTTGGACATAGTCTGCAATTCTTTACCCTATCAATCAATTATAGTTAGAAACTTGAGAACACATGAGTTTTTGATACCCCCTATTGCTCTTCTGGCAAGTGAAAGACTAAATGGATTTTTGTGGGCCATTTAAATGCAATTTGCTAGACACAGTCTCAGCTGGAATATTATTGTCTAGAACTTGATTTAGAGGATTAGACTAAATGACTGGTTTTGTATGGGCTTACCTTGATCAGGGAGTTTTCTTCTAACACTTACCTGCAGGGCGTGGAATGTTATGTCCAAGCTGAATGCTTCATATTAACTTGACTGACTGTTTTTCCAATAAAAAATCAATCCTGTTTGCACTTCATGTGTAGGGCTGTTAAGCAGTAATCCAGAGGCAGCTTTAAACTGAGAGCTCATGTATGAGCTCCATGTATAAGTTCTAATTTATTTCTCAGTTGCTATAAAATCAAATTGAAGTATTAGGCCTGAAGCAAAACACTATTTTAGCAGAGCAGCTCAATGCAGAAATACCTGTGAATATATCCCGTTAAATCTTTGTATTTTGCGTTTTGCAAAAATACAGTGAAGCCAGCTGCTGTATTCTGAAGTTAAAAATTTATCTGCTTTTAGTGATGTTTTAGGGCCTTTAAAAATAAAGTATTTTACTTTTTCTCTGTCTGCAGTACTCTGAGAATTCGAGAGTACATTACAATATATATTTAAGGTGGAGATCAAATGCATTTGTTTTGGCAGTACCTGTTTATATGCATCTCAAGAGGAGAAGTATTTCTTTTTCAGTTTAGGTGTGTACTCAAAAAGTTCCCCAGTCTCATAATTGTATCCTCCTTTCTGTTTTGTTTGGGCTTTTTAGTGATTCTGGTGGACTTGATGCTGGTGTGTTTGTGGTTGGATTTGATGACTGTAAGGGTCTTTTCCAACCTAAATGATTCTATGGTTCTTGGAGAAGCAGGACCTATAGCCTGGTAGGAATAATTTCTTTCATTAGGAGCCATTCCCTCCATTAAATCAGTTAGGGGGCAACTGTGTGAAAATGTAGCACTTTGAAACTATGTAATGCTTTAATTACTCATGTAAAAATGCTACTTTATGGCCTGTGCGAGATGATACTTGGCTAAGGTTGTTCAGGCCCTGTTTCTGTGGCCATCAGCCATCCTTTTATTGATGGCCCTAGCCAATGAAGCATCTATAGAGAAAAATTACTTTCTCTGGAAAAAATTGACTTCTGTATCAGAAATCATTTATCACTGCTCTACTTGGGAATATGTATTTCCTGAACACAAGGTTTATATGGATTGTGTGCCTTTCATTTCACCTTACAAGGGAGGGAAAAAAGTACATGTTATAGGATATTTTCAGGGAGGATGTAATTCTCTTAATTTGTCTTGGCTTCATAATCACCTTCTTTGAAAAGGCAGCATATCTTTTGGCTCTGAGTAATTATTAATTTATTCAATTAATTTAAGAGGAGGAGTTCTCGCACTGTGCACAGTGAGGGACACTATGAAAAATTTGGGAAGATGGAACAGGTTCTTTGCTACTGAATGCGTTTGGTATTTAAATTTTTCCTGATAGCGAATCAGCTCAAACTGAGATTCAGGTGAGTGCAATCCTGATCTTTTTCTGGAGGGAGGTAAAAATCAGAGAACCAGTTTGCAAATAGACATCCTTTCTGTGTATTATGATTCACAAAAACAAGTAGGTAGCTAAGTTTAGTATACTGGAGTTTCACTGAAGCTTCTGAGTGGTTTGTGTAACTTCTTGGGGCGCTGAGCTAAGTATTGTAGCAAAAGACTGTTGCACAGAAGTTTTTCCCCTTGATTTTCTTGATGATCCCTTTTGTAGAACTCTTTTGATCCTCTTAAGAAATCTTTTCTCACTTCAGTTCTTTACTATTTTTCCTTTTATTTTCTCTTTTACACTAGAAGCTTACTAACCCAGTATCAGAAATGAAAATCTATAGATATTCTTTCTGGATGAATTTTAAACATATATAATTTCTATTCTTTTGATGGCAGTTCTCTTTATCTCTGTCCTCATGTCTTTGCAGCCTCTCTATTGGGTATTTGGGCTTTTGGTTCTACTGTCTAAGTAGGCTTTCTGTACATCAAACTGTGTCTGAAGTTGATATGAATGCCTGAATTTGCCCCTGGTTGCTTGGAACTGGGCAGAGATCCAGTTGGCTTGGAGGGAACTGTGGCTGTTTCGAGTCAGTAGTGAAACTGGAGACCAGGTAAGTTTCCTGGGGTTTTGTGTTACTTTTCTAGCAGGAGAGTTTTATAGAAAAGTGAAATGTTGTGCTGCTGAATGTGCCAAAACAGAATCATTTGAAGCCAAAAAAATTGGGGAAGAATAAGAGAGGGGTGAGAAGCGTGACAGTCAATAAATCCAAAACTATAAACACTTTGGCAGAATAGACAGAGCTCACTATTTAAATCCTTTAACCAACATATCTGAATGCATACGCAAATATAGTCACCCCAAGCAGTATGTGGAAGTACAAAGTAGTGTAGAGATTGCTGTTAGGCACTATATTTTTTGTGTTTAACCACATTTTGATATGCTTTTGCTATCTAATAGGCAATGTTCCTGCAAAACTGTTCTGCTAATTATAACAATACAATTACGATCAGCATTTAAATCAGAGTTCAAATATAAGGCAAAAGTAGTTGGGACATTGGCAAGGTTAAAGCTGCAAATTGAAACCTTACGTTATTCTGGCTAATTTGTACTGAAATGTTATAGCCAAATGTTTAAAACTTGCTCAAACAATACTAAGAACAAATTGTAAAGGTACATAAAACTGCAGTCTTATTTGATCTGCTGCCTGAAATGTGAGACCTACCAGAGCATATGCACTTACAGTACAGTTAAAGAGAAATGATCCCAATTTAAAAACCTGGCATTAGCTTTTCTAAGTGAGATCTGATGCCTGGTAGGAGTGATTACAGCTTATTCAATTACCTGTAAATCTGATTTTAAGGAATCCAAGATCCCAAATGTAATTCCTTGGGTAAAATGCTGTACCAAACGACTTAAATACTGTTATCACAGGGAGGTTCTGACACTTAGCTGTTCCTTCTGTTACTGCCTATGGCAACTATTTAAAGTAGTTTCCTTCTCTGAAAAGTGTAGAGTCATCTTGAAATATCTGATGATTGCCCAGCATTTTTTAGTCTAAAACCCATCCTTCTTGAATGCTAGACAGTCTCCAAAGACTGCTTGAAGAATATATTCAACCTGATAATACATATGTTTGGTTTATCCATTTTTTAGAATTTATGAACTGAGACTAGCAAGTTTGTCCAGATTAATTGATTGAAATAATGAAATAAAATTGGAACAGCAATTTTTTTTTCACTTTAACTTAATAATCCCTGTTAAGATGCTGCGGTTTAAATTTATTGCACAAAATATCTTGCCTTATTTTCCTGTAACTTATCTTTTTATGTCAGCTTGTCAAATGACTGCATAATTTTTGACTGATACTGCCAACAGTGCCAAAACTAGCAGCATGCTTGAGTAATATTTGCTCAAGAGTTGCTGACTCATTCAGTTCTTGTATTCTGGGTATTGTACCACAGTGGCTGTTATTATGCTTTTTCAGGTTATTCAAGTTTGGCATCTCTTTGTTTCTGCCAGCATTCCTCAGATTTCCTTTGAGAAATATGTACTGAGACAGTCTGATGAAAATGGCAGTTCAAGAATGAATAATTCTTATGCTTAATTCTTACTGCTGGATCATCTTTGGTTTAGGCAGTTACAGCAGACTAGGCTGCGATGGCAAAAAGGCACAAAAAAGTTAACAACTGTTCAGCTGGTATACCTTGTCCTGTTTGCTCTACCTGTTCTGCTAGAAGAACATTTTAGAAGCACTGGTTAATATCATGTTCTGTTCTGCTCACTGGACGAAAGTCCTTGTTATAGAAAGAATAGGAGTAGTATACACAAGGTAATACATTAGGGAAACTAGACATTTGAATAAGATATAGAAGACCCAAAGCCAAGGTTTTGCAAGCTTGAAGAATTCAGGTCACCTAATTGAACAGGTCAAAGCAAGGAAGAAGAGAAATAGACCCTCAATTTGAGGAGGAAGACCGGAATGACCACTACCAAGAGAAGAATCTGGAAAGCTCCACCTGGACTCTGCCCAGACTCTGCCTATTATCAATATGCATGATTAGATGTTGTAATCATATGAGTGTGTATGTTAATATGTTGTAATCATGAATGTAGACTGTATAAATTACCTTGTTTTGCATTGGTGCCTTGGAGCAAGTTTGTCCAGCGTGAGCTGGCTTGCTCCCAACGTTGAATAAACAAATACCTTGATGCTTAAAGAAAAAAAAGTCTCTCAGCAGTTCACATTCTGAGGTTTTTCAGCATCAGCTGGAAGAAAGTATAAACAAAAGTTATGAGCATGAGTATAAACTGATGATTAGCCATCTACATATTCCTCTAACCTTAATCAGCCACGCTTGAACATATAACTAGTGTTGTGGTGGTATGCCTGATGCATGTACACCAACTGTGCATTCTGATACTTCCTTTCATATATAAGGATACTTTTCATCTTAAACCATGATGATGGATTTGGGTGTTGTATCTCTTGAACATCAAAGTAAAATTGCCATATTAATGGTTTAAATAAAAGATTTTCTTTTTTCCCCCCAGTAGATGAAAGCAAGTGCCCATAGCAGTTTATCAGCTGCACTAAACTCGGAGATTTCTACTTGCTTACTCTGGCCTGTTGGCTGTACATAGGTTTGCCAGAAGGCAGGCAGGATTTCCTTAGAGATGCATTACAAATGCTTGTTTGTAAGATTTTGCAGTCAGTTTAAATCATCTAGGTTGTTAGCCTCCAACCAAGTGAAGTACGGAGACTTTTCATGGACATGTAACCTACCTTTGGTGTGTTTATGCTGCCTTGCAAATGTGAATGCATGAGTGGGAAGAAGTTTGGCTTCACTGGATGTCATTCTTCTTCCAATGACTTGGATATATCGTAAATTGCTATTGTAATTTTTTATCAGAGTTATCATAACGAAATTTTTGGGTTTTACCAATGCCTAATCTAGTCTTTAGTGCTTTTGGTTTTGCCTAACTGAAATCCACTTCTATCTTGTATATCTAAGAGAGGGAAATTCTATAACACTATCAGGTATCTGTTGTTTGTGGAAAGTTTTTTACGTTGTTCATTATAAGTAAATAGTGCTGTGTGGGAATCTCTGAAACACTAACGTTAAGAGATCTCAAGGATTGAGATCTCAAGTAGCAGCAAATTCTTCTTCCCAGCTGTGATGTTTGCTTAATCTGAAGGTATTTATATGTTCATGTAGACATATGTAAACATTGATTATTTGTTTATTTATTAGATACATCCATGCTCCCCCCACCCTATGAAGATAAACATATATAAGCTGTGTCAGGTAGGTTTTGAGCTCCCATTTGAGCAATAACACCTTGATGGTCCACCCAGAACTTCAGAGACTGTTCACTGTGCAGATCAGTCATTCACCTTGATCAATGAAGAACTTTATCAGTTTTCCTTATAGAACAGATACATATGTTGTCTAAATGATAAAATTGTAATTGGATGCCTTTTGTGGGCTCTGGCTTGGAAAAATATGTTTATTTGGTCCTTCTTTATTGTGGGCTGAGATAAACCGTTAGCTTGAACTCTGCTTTCAGAAACAGTTATGCTCTCTTACTCTAGCTTTTCTTTTGCTTTTGCAACAAGATGTTAGTAACTTCTTGTAATCTGAGGCAAAATTACAACTCAATCTGATTTTAACTGCGAGTGTATTTTCCTTTCATTGTTTTATTGTAGATTTATCTTTCTCAAATTTCTTTTAATACCCTTGTACCTCAGATTCAGTTGTACTACATGTTTTCTATCCAGCCTTGCTTTTGTATTTTGAAAGTTTTTGCCATGTAAATCATGTGATACTAATCAAGAAGCTGATGTGCCTAGTTTTAATGGAAAATTATTCTGGACCTGGCTAAAATTCACAATATTCTGAATATGCTTTTGCTACTTCCCATTAAAAGAATGGAGATCAGTAAGTGTCAGTTGGTGCTTTTAATTTGGCAGACTACTTGACAAATATGTTTTGAGGAAAAACAGTTCTTAAAGAAGACTTTTCTTTCTTCTGATATGGCATTGGATGAATGATAAATCTGCTTATATTCTTCAATGTTTTGTAAAGATCATTTCTGTCACTGTCTAAATAAGGAAGACAGACTCCTGTAGCATTTAGTGGAATCTGAATATTTGCTGGACTATGCTGAGACTGTCACCCCAATAAAGTGTATCCAACTCAGAATAACAGCACTACCATTCCGTCACTGGGTTCAGATTTCACCAATCATGTCAAATAGCTATGTGGGATAAAGGAGAAGTGATATCTTCTCACCTTGATGAGTTAACACTTTCACATAATTTTAATTTTTTTAGAATGTGCCTTTGTATATAGAAAAACAAACAAACCAAAAAACCAAAATACTCCCCCCCACCTAAGATTTTCATGTGTTGCTGTGATGATACCAGTTGTTTGTAAAAGTATTGCTCATAAGGAGAAGACTAGAAGGATTCGGAGGCAAACACGAGATTTGGTCCTGAGAAACTACTTGTCCAGATTACTGATAGATGTCCATTTTGAATTAGACAGCAGACAAATGCTGGTGTGAACTGAAAAACAGGGGTCAGAACTGCTGTAATTTATCTCATGTCCTAATTTCTGTTATTGGTTATTCCGGTATGGACGGGAGCCTAAAGCTAAAGAAACACAAGGGTAGCCTCTTGAATTTGGTGTTAAATTAATGCCAAAACTATTCGAGTAACTTTTTATTATCCTTCATTTATGCTTTAACTCAGAACTTTAATTACTTTTATGCTACTTAAGTTTTCATGTGCTAATTTCATAGAAATTGGAACATAGGATACTAGAGCAACTCCTTATATATTCCTGTCTGAGTGAAAGATCTTTTCTCATTTATCTTGGAAATATGATGAGCGTGGTAGGACAATATGCCATGACCTTGTTACTATTTAAGATTTCTGGGTTCTTAATTGAAGAAACCATGTTTAAATATGTGATATTCTGGATTATTTGGGAAGGAAGAATAATAAAACAATAACTAAATAGTAACTAAACTATTTGCCTGACTAAGGGGAGAAAAGAAGACCATAGTTGGAACTGCAAGCAGTAAAATGAGGTGAAAGAAACTGAAAAAAAGATATTATTTGCAAAGTCTTAAAAAAAAAAAGAGAATGTGGTTGGAAGTATGAGTGACCAAACCTTTTGTATTCTGCTGTCTATTGCTCAATATGATCTACTATGCTTATAAACTTAGCAAGCTCAGATACTGTGGAAAGGACAAAGGGTTTCCTTTGGGCCCCTTCATGGAAATTGTCTCTTTGGCTGAATGGTTAGCCAGTTCAGGCCAGAGAAACAAGCATTTTGTTGTAGATAGTCTAGTTAACAACAAATGTAATCACAGTGAATATTTGGAATCTGATATCTACCTGGAAAACTGATGTTTTTTGGGTAACTAGATAGGCTTCCTTTATCCAAAAGATAAGTCATAAACTCTATGTGAAACTTCATGATACTTATCTTTGGATTGTGAGTGTGGTTCTAAAAAAGTTCACATATCAGTCTGCAAATGTTGCTTATTATCTTGAATTAAATTATACTTCTACTCTAAATTCAAGAGTTTTTAATTTTAATTCATTAAAATTAATGGCTTTTAATGAATTAAATTAATGAAATTAATGAATTAATGAAAACATTAATTTCAAGTTCTAGGAGAGGCCATATTCCCTCACAGCTTTGAAGGAGTTCAGTCAATATCTGAGGAAGTCATTGAACCTTGCAGATATATCCCATCAAGAAGTTTGCAACTGCTTGAGCTGTTCTTGAAAAGAGCTCGCACTAGAAAAGAGGCTCTTTTCTAGATTTAAAAATCCACCCACTTTCTTAAGAAGCTGTTACTGAACTAAAATAACTCATCAAAATTTACTTCTTTGTTAAATGGCTATAGTAAATAATAGCCCTAGTGTTAGTAATAAACTATTACACAAAGTCTCTATGAAAAGAAAATAGCTGAAAATTAATTGAAAATCTGAAGTATGTTTGTCAACTCCTTTTAACCTCAGGACCAAGTTCATCTTTGATATGAATGCACTGCTGTCAGTGATACTTGTCTCCATTTATGTCCTGACATGTTTCTCTGTAGCAAAAAAAAAAGTGTGTATTTTAGGTGCTAAGATACTATTTGCATGTTGGGGGTTATTTATTTGTGTTCGTGTTCATATACTTGTGTCCAGGAAACTAAATTCAAGATTTGGATGAGCTTCAACTCTTCCCATCTGTGCGTGTATTGGAATTTTTAAGAAATTTGGCATGGGAGAATGCTAAACTGTGAACATGTTGCCAATCCTCACCTCATTACACACTATATTGCAGTAGTTCGTGGTATGTGTGTTTACTCAAAAGCTAGAAAGATTTTGTTGCCTTGGTTGCTTCTTGAAAATTAGACAAATAACATTAATTTTGTTCAGACTTTGAATATGTTTTAATACTAATGTGGTTCAAATATCCACGGAAAAAATTTGCCTCTCCTTGGACTATAATCTTTTCAATTCTGACCCAGTTTTGTGGGCAAATCTTGTGGTCTGTTAATGGCTTGCTCAGCTCAGAATTAGATCTTCTACTAGGCTTGGAAGTGATTAGGCTCCTGTGCTGTTTTATTGCCATGCTAGTTTAACTTCCTCACTTGTATACTGTGTTTGTGTTAACTTGATCCAAATGAAGGACGCTCCTGCCCCCACATTTTGGGACATTCTATGCAGAGCTCTGGAAGGGTGACATGATGATGCCTTTGCTTACCATGCCAAATGCATTTAGGATGATTCTTCTTAGTGGGGTTGTACAAGTTAGCTGAAGCTTTTGAAGCTATCAGGCAGTGGTCAGACTGACTGCCATTAAACATCTGGAAGAAGTTGAAAAATCAGCATTTTCTCTTTTTCCTCAAGGAAAGAATTGTACACTGACAGAAAAAGGCTAGGGAAAACTAGGTGTTTAACTATGTTGCACCGTCTTGTAAATGCTGCTGTGTTACACATCCAGAGTAGGATAGTCTTCAAATACAAGTATTCACAAATCATTTGATGGCAAAGGATTAAAAGTGAAAAAGAAGTTTATATATAGATGTTGAAATACATGGTCTTATTCTCTGTGTTTGAATGTTGCATGTTGCATCTTGGGCCTGGGTGAATTACTATGTAGAAAACTTAGTGATCTTAAACAGTTTTACTCCCCCTTCCCCTTTCTTTTTTTTTTTTTTTAAATGAACTTTTGACTATGGAGTTGAACCTGATAACTCCCATTCTTCTGTGTCTAATATTTTAACTTTAATGGAACAGTCATACTTAGCTCTGGTATTGAGCTTGTGACTGCTGAGTCTCAATGAGCTATGATTTAATTTTTTGCCACTTCTGCCATAAGTGATTTTGGTTCCATATCATGGAAATGCCAAACTGAATTTTATTTTGGGGAGGGAAGGGACTGCTCAAACTAAAGGCATTGAATTTAGACTGGACAAAGGAAGCAATGGTGACAAAAGATAGCAAAGATAATAAACCTGAAGTTAAAAATAAAGCTTCTGTGCTGTATAATATTAGAAAGGTAGATGTAGGTTTAGGTTTCATATGTATGGGTAATACACACTGTTAAGCAATGATAACAAGACTATAAGATAAATGTAGGCCATTGCACTCCAGCACTTGCATTGCTTTACATAAAGCTTCTGGTGGAAACAGCAATCTAATCTTGATTAACTAATACAGAGGTCTAATAAAAGGAACCTTGCCAATTCTAGGTGCGTGGAAATCTGGAAATGCTAGAAGACTGATACACTATTGAAACAGTAATAGGTTTACTTTTTGGATAACTTTAAGTTTGTACATACTGAAGAATCCTTGTGTGCTGTGAAATCCTTGGAACAGGGTCTGTGTCAAGACAAATGGCCGATTTTGTTCCAGGCAATAATGCCTTCTTAATGAATAAGTTGGAGCTTATGGTTGTAGGGATGTACCACAGAACTCAGCTGAGCAAATGCTTTTCAGCTGTGTAAAAACATGGAAGACAGAGGAGCAAAATTCTTCTATTTTTGTCTGCTTTCCTGTGGCAACAATACCTTTTTTGCATGGCCCTGTTCTGGCAGACCATTGTTCTGGCAATCTTTGGAAGATATCAGTAACCAATATACTAGAAACCTGTCTCATGATGGAAAGGCCATGGGTTTAAAGATCTGTATGCCTGCCACTTCCTCCTGTGTCACAATCACATCTTGTTTTGCTGAGCACTATCAGACTTCATCCCTCTTAAATTCACTTCTTGGAAATGTCTTGCATTTTCTTATTCCTACACCAGTCTTCCACTTTCTGAATGTGAGATGAAGCTGTCCTCACTGCCAGCTTATTTTCCTGAATATGCTTGCCAGGCTGAAATGATATACATCATAGTACAGACTGCTTGCTGCCAAACTTCAGTCGTATATATATTGCTCAAGCTGCAAACTTCCAAAGCAAACACAGAGAGGAAATCAAAATTAAATTAATCCTCTCCAAGGATGTATAAAATATGGCTACAGTGAGTTTTACATGTTGAGAGTGAGAGGGACCATCGGTTGTGTGGGAGTCAGAAGCCATTGGTGTGCACAGTCCTGTTCTGTGGCATCCCTTGCCTGGCCTGGAGTTGCTAAGTGTGAAGACTTTAATTTTTTTAATGATAGCTAGACAAATGACTTTGCTAAACCATGGTTAACTATCGAACGCATTCTTGGCAGTTTGCATTCATAGGATTAAAGGCAAATGAGTCACCAGTTTCTCTGGAGCCCTCAGAGCTGCGCATGTAATAAAGTCAAAACTTAAGCTGAGACTGTGCAAAGCTCTGGAGTCTTCAGTTTTGGACACAGTATGGAGGTTAAGTTGGAGACCTACTGTCTGCTCTACTTGTTTGAGAGGACTGGTTTAGGTACTGTGCATAGTTCTGTTGTACTGCTGGGTTTTGGCTGGCTAGCAGGAGAAGTTAGTGATCTTGGAGGCTCTGATGCCAGCTCTTTCGGCTGACATGAGGGTTGGAGGTGTGAAGCAGTCGCTGATGTCTTTCCTAAAAAAAACCNTTTGGCTGGCTAGCAGGAGAAATTGGTGATCTTGGAGGCTCTGATGCCAGCTCTTTCGGCTGACATGAGGGTTGGAGGTGTGAAGCAGTCGCTGATGTCTTTCCTAAAAAAAAAAACCCACCTACTGCCTATCCTAATCCTTTTTCACATGGATGAAAGAGTTAGTGCTGCCTGCAGGAGATGAAAATTAATTGGAATTGCTTGGCAGAACTTTGTGCAATTGCAAATTAGACTTGAATGTTATTTCATTAAAAAAAGGATTTTTTTTTCATTTTCCCTTCTTTTCTGGAGCCATAGGCTTTGGGTTTTGATAGTCTCACCTGAAATGAAATTATATTCCATATTGTACACTTACTCAGAAAGAAATGCCTTAACAAGCAATGGCAGTCGTAAATTAATTAATCTACTTCCACAAGCAGAAAAATAGGTTTGATTGCTTGAGTAACAACCATGACTGTTCTTCACCAAATATTGTGCACAGGAAGAAGGAAATAAAAACCTTGTCTGTTTTTTTCTATAAGTATAAAAGGGCCTCAGCATTGTAAATCTAGTATAGAATATCCTCAGTGATCACCATGATCTACCTGCTGTGTGCTCTGAAGCTTATTAAATTATTAGGAGCAGTTAAACTTCTGTCTTGGATAATTTAAATGTCTAGTTAAATTGTTTGGAGAAGTAAAGCTGTAACTGAATAGCTTAATCTTGGGTTGTTCTGGGTGAAAAACTTTGAAAATTAGTTCACCAGAACTAGATGAGTTCAGGTGTTGAAAATGTGCCCTGTTTATCCTTCTAACACAGGGAAAAGCATCTGATTGCAGTCTTGCAATACTACCTGCTACTGAGACTTTGCTACTATGCCATGTTGTTCAAGCTGAAACTTGGGGAGAGTAGTAGAGCTTTTCCAAAAGACCTCCTGTGGTGGGAATTTACTGGTATGTTGTCCTGCTGCAAATTATCTGTCCCATCTTTTGTAAGCTTAATCTTTGTACAAATCCTGTATGTTTAATTTCTACTGATAGGCCAACAATTTTCCACGGCTTCCCTGCTAGATATGTCGTTTTATGTTACTGGTGAAACGAGTCAGTCATTAATCAAGCGAATAGTGTAGACTGAGAAGGGAGAGTGTAAGAATTACTGTCTGTACTTCTTGATGACTGTACAAGGACTAACTGCTTGCCAAAGCGGTTAACAGAGTTGAAGTAATGTACTGTGAATATCAACTAGTTGATCTGCAGACCTTGAAATTTTTCCATGAAGTACAGAATATGTTGTGAACTTGAGCTTGCTGACAATGGGCTTCCCTTTTTTTTTTCTTTTTTTTTTTTTTCTAGTATTGATAGTAAAAGTTCTGAAACCGCAGGTAGAAACTTCTGATATAGTGACATCTCCACTGAAAAAGGCACTGTTCTGGGGACAGTGAAGGAACTTGGAAGTCTTAGAAACCATTCCTTGAAGCTGTTATTTATCATTTCAGTCCACTTCCTCACCCACGAATGAAACAGGCAGCTGTCTGCCATTGAAGGTAAACTAGCAAGATGCAAAATGATGAGGGGTTTTTTTTGTTCATTTAAGTGGTGAATATTAAGTTGTATTTTTAATGGCTCATTTATCTATACTTTGTTTTATTCTATATGTAAAAAACTTATAGTTTGAATAAACAGGTATCTGTTAGTTTGACAGTCTGAATCAAGTTAAGGCTCTGCTTTAGATTGTATTATACTTCAAAAGCTTGGGGCACAAGACTGACTTGGAGCATGTGCTCTATTTGATAGCTCGAGAACAAAGAAAAAATACAACAGGATGGGTGGCATGTGTCTTGTAGTAGTACTTAAAAATGATCAACAAAGTTGCTTTGGGAATTTCATGATCATAAGAATACAATTTCCTCCTTAAAGGTTTGTAAAGTACACCATTAAAATTATTGAACAATATGCTTATTAATGGAGATAATTAAGATATAAAAAATCATCATTCTAGTTGCCTTTTCATTCTTGCTGTTACCATTTAGTAGATATAAATGTCTGCCAAACTAAATGGGTTTGTAAAATGCAGGCCCTAGTGAAAAAGATTTCTGTAATTTTAGGTAGTTTATTATAATCCATTAATTTAATTAAAACTGATTGTAACTTAGTTGTGTTTTACAGAAATGTCTGAGAATAAAATGGAAGCTGAGTTTTGTCCAAGTTAAATTCCAAAATAGAATAAGGATTTTGCTTTAATTTTTCAAGTTAACTGCATGACAACAGTTAGCCAATTTTTTCTTATTTTTTTTTTCTAAGCTGTTACAGAAGTTCTTCAATTGGAAAACTCTTCTTATAGGAATAGATACCCAAGTGTACATATTTGGTAACTGTTTCCTGGTAGTAACTAAAGCAAGCACAGGTATTGTGAAAAAGAAATCTTCCCTTGAAAGACAGCGAAGTGTAGCTTTTGCTTGAAACACAGTGTAATTTTATATTAGTGGATATATGCTGGATATATGGTATGTATGTAATTATAGCTATTCTGTTAATATATATAAATATAATGTACATGACTGGAAGCTCTTCAGTCTTATAAGTGCTAGCAACTCTCTGGTTCAGACTATAGGAAATAAGTATATTTGCCTTTTCTAGCTTAATTGAAAATTAATCATAGACATTATGGTGACTTTTTCAAAAAAAGAGGTTTTCATATTTGGCTAATATTGTCTTATTACAAGTAGCGTGGCTTGAAAAGTAGTCTTTTGAGTCTTCTGATTTCATATGGTACTTTTTTGTTCCCCTGTCTACTTTGCATTTTTTCTCCTGCATACATAAAACTATAGTGAGAAAATTGTTAACGGTATTGAATTGCGTTACTTTTCCTTTTTCTCCGTCCTATTTTAGGGGCTGACTTATGCTCCATCTAAGTAGACTTGATAAATGGAATTGCTCCAAGTCTTGTGTGTGAAAACAAGGCAAAGACAGACTAGAGAGTTGAAAATCTGCCAAAACAGACTTGAATTTGTCCCATGCTGCACTTTCTAACACCATGGGGTTTTTTAAAGGTATTTCCGCCCTCAGATAGATGTGGTCCATCGGGCGTCATGAGACGCAAGTACCTTTGTAATCAGTGAAGTCCATTTCCACAACACTTAGGTGGCATTTCACTCATCTTGCTAAGGAGGAAGGGACCAAGGTAGGCCCAGCCATCCTCGTTGATGCACAAAAGGTTGTGGTATTTAAAGTAAAAACTGCCATTTTGTATAGTGGTGGCAACAAGTACTACAGTGTCTTAAGAAATCAAGCTCATGCAAACAAAGTTATTTGAGTTCTTTCACATTGGCATTTCAAATGCCTTCCTTCATCTTTCCTTCATTTTCAAAGCACCAAAGTATAATATATGGGTTCCTCCCTAGATTGAATTTGAAGTACTTTGCATTTTAAGCTGTCCGTTTACCTTTAAGAAGCATCTTGGTAGTAGTTTTGAGGGTTTATGAGTGTATTTCATTACAAGTGTAATGATTTGAGTAAGTTCAAGGCAATATAAGACTGAAATGAAGTCCAGAAAACCTGACCTGTAAGGGAAGTCACTGAAAGATCTGTATTTCTTTAGTCTAGGATAAGGTTGGGAAAGGAAGAAGAAACACGTGTCTTAGAATACAGACAGAAATTACTGCAAAAAGAAAGTGTTAACATCTTGTCCATGCTTACTATGAATGAGAGAATTAGATTTTAATATTAGATCACATTTTCCTGTGAGCTAGACTATGCTAAGTTCTGGTGTCTCTGCTGAGCCATGAAGGAAAGAAAGATTGGCCTAGACATTTGTACAACTAATATAAGCTTACAACTAACAGCTAACACTGCTGTGAAATAGAAGAACTAAAAATGAAAAGGGAATTTTGCAGACTCTGTCCCTTGTCTGCTGTCTTGTTGGATTTGTTCACAAATGAACATTTTTCGTGTAGTGCTAATTATAACTTGTAAATTGGAAATTGATTGTCATTTATTAATTGAGTGTACTCATACTGTTGACAGACTCAGACTATGCCTGCCTATGTGAAAGGGAACATCATTCCAATTTTACTACAAATTTCTGGATTTTCCAGAAATTTCCCAGATTAGAGAATAGTAGCCTAAAGAAAACTGGGATTTGAATTACCTCACAGGCTGGAAAAGCATCTCTGACAACGTAACTGCCAAGGTAGTTTTCCTGAAATGGCTGAGAGTTTCTGTAAAAGTGTCTCCAGGAAGCCTTCTTTTGTTCTACCTGTTCTGTTGTTGGGTCAACTTTTGTAGGCATTAAAACTCTAGTAAAATCTAGCAGAAGGGCACATGGGGAAGAAATTAGTTGGCCTTCTCTTTGTAGAAACATGAGACACAAAAGAGAACTTAGATGCTCTCCTGTATGTGGGAAGTAGCGGACCTGTTACGGAGTTCATTGAACATATGATGCATAGTAAATGAATAAACTATTTTGCTAGAGCAAACATATGTAAGTAAAAGGGATCACTATTTGCTATAGATATGAAGGTCAGGAGATACCCTGTTAGAGCCTCCAGTTAGTAAAATGAGCTTATCAAAGTTTGTAAGCTCTGACTAAAATGGTGTATGTCTAAGGACATAAATCTCACTGTAAAGTTTAATAGAATTAGAATTTGCTTCCAAATTTTAGATGCTGAATGTCATAATTTTGTTCTCTGATACATTAAAATCCTTCGTTAAACCTTAGGATAAGAGGATAATCTATGTAGGAATGGAAAACAGAAGATTGTCTGTAGCTTACTGTACATTTCTCTTGGCATTTTTTTGATGATGATTGCTATCTTGTTGCAGCTTTTTTTGTGTGTCTTTGAGGGGCCCGATCCAAATTATGTTGAGTTATAAACCCTGTAACATTCACTTTGGCTGTGTTTAATGAGAATTGTGCCTTTAAAACCTTTAGTGTCACCATGAACACAACCTAGGGTGTTTGCAAAAGTATTAGAGCTTATCAAAAAACTGCTTCCGAATTACCCGGTGTCATCCCTCTACTGCTTGCACAGATGCTGTGGTTTGGACTGAGAAAGCAGAGAAAATAAGTAAGAAAGGGTGAACAACCTGTGAAGAAGAAAAAAAACAACACAAAAATCTCACTCTCCCCACATTCACATCCCAAACCTCCAAACTAAAAAATGAGAAGACGACACTGTATGGGGAAGTGTTTGTGCTTTACAGCCATCTGTGAAAAGGAAGCTGAAGGTATCTGAAGGGAGAAGGAAGATAAGAATAAAAATGTGAATGGTAAGAGTCCTTGCCCAGTCAAGAAGAGTGAGACAGGGTAGGAAACCTCTCAATTAAATATAGTGTCTTCTAAAAATCTTTGTTTTGGAGATTTTCTGCCTTAATTGATATTAAAACCAGATGGTGCTTGTTCAAGGAGCTGCTGTTTATTTTTTATGATCGCTCTAGTTGTGGTACCACTATTTCACGTGTAGTCCTCACAGCATATTTTAAATAGAACAGTGTTTGCCTGTCTTTTTGATGTATCAAGACAGCTTTGGGGCAGGTTGCATGTAAGCACTCTTCAGTTGCCTGAGGGTTGTTAGAGGTGAAGTGATGACATAACAGCCAAGTAACTTTACCATTGTCAAGTGTTCTACATTTTACCTTAATTTTACCTTAAATTCTATGTGGAAACACATTACATGTGTGCAGAAAGATGGCTCACAGTTTTAGGGACTTTCTTAGGGGATGTCTAGACTCCTGTGTTAGAATACTGAGCATCACAACAGCAAACTCCTGTTGTGGATTTTGCTTTGATTAAATCAGCCTGTTAATAATCTCATCACACAGTTCTCTTTGGGTGATGTGCCTCATGCGTGTCATGTGGACTTCTCTCTCTTGAATGAAGGGTGAAAAAACCGAATTTTTTGTCTTGTAAATGGCTACTGTTTAGTATAGTCCAACTTTGGGGAAAAGGAGAAAAACTAATAGGGCTTTGATGTTTACTTTCCAACTCTGGAGGGCTTGAGTTTACAACTATACTAATATATTTAAATGCAAAAAAAGCATATGATTCCAGTTGCGCAGACAACTGACTGGAAGAGTTAACCCCAAACTTCTGGCATGTGGATTCAGCTCCCAGCTTTGTTTCAGACTAATTCACATTTCTTGATTTCTGCAACTCTTTCCAGTTTTCGCATGGTTATGGGCTTAAATTTTTGAACTAATTCTTAACATACTTTAAATAAATATATATATATATTTATATATGCTGGGTTTCTTAAATGCCACATGTAAAAATATTTTGGCCTACCTGAACCTCTGTGTCTCCTGTAAATTGTATTTGGTTTTGGCCCTTAGATGATAGTGTGTGTGAATTTATTCTTATTCTGTTGTGAACAAACAGGAAACAAAGTGTATCTGTAAACTTCACAGCCCTCTTCCTTTCAATTAGCTATGATTTCTGTGAACGTAGGGTCCTATTTGCTATGACTTTTCTAAGTAAGAGAAGGGGAATGCATTTGTAGTTTGCCTTACTACTGAACTCAGGCCAAATAGTGACTAATGAACATAGCAGATGTTTCTCCTTTTGAAGGCTTTTTTGGAAAGAACTTTATTAACCAATTTATCCTTCCTCCCAGGAGATAATAGGACAGCAGTGTAGCTGAGTTCTGACAATTCATTACATGAGAAAAAAATATTACTGTTGACGCTTGCTATGTTGACAGTAGGATTTGAATCTGGCCTTCTGTTCTTTTTGCTCAGAAAAACATATCCAAGTAGAGTGTTCTTCAGATCTTCCAGCTACTGTGCTACATTGTGATGTTAGCCACATTTTTTAGCAATTTGGAATACAAAGAGCCAGGTTTTGTGTGCAAATCCAGGGTATCTCCATTGACTTAATAGTGTTACTCCAGATATTTATTCCTTTTACCATGATATTGTAATCTGACCTTTGATTCTCGAAGAACGAACAACCTGTATTTGATTTGGTTTGCCATTGTGATAGGAGGGCTGTTATGGAGCTGAAAGGTTCCTGCAAGTTCCTTCTCTGCCTTTGTTGAGGAGCTATCAAAGGCATTTATCTGTAGTTAATTAATACAACCTTTTGGGGTTGTAGGTAGATAGATCCACCCAGGGTATGGTTCGGTGCGGGATTGTAGGCTCACAATGGTAAATTGAAGTAAGTGCCTTTATTAAGGTAATCCCAGCACGTGTGAACCTGAGGGTGTCACGAGGGTGAACTGAAACTCAAAATAGCTCCTCTCTTAATTTAAGGGGGGAGCAGGGAAGGGTCTGGAAGGTAGGTGGGATTTTACAAATAAGGAGAGCATGGGAGGAGGGTGAGACAAACTTGGACAGCATGGGACGGCCCGTAACCATAAAGGGAAAGGAGGGGGGGAGTATAACCAAACAAGGGAATGCTCCACTGCGGCAAACTTGGACCAATAGGAATGGAGGGATAAAGTGGGGTATAGAACATGGGAAAATACATATAACAAGATTTGTAAAATGCAGCATTTGACACCAATGAAGCAATTCTTGGTCTAAAGCACTTCTTGGTCAGTCTACTCACAACACCTGTCCCATCTTCACATCACCTCCTCTTCTCTTTTCCTTGTCTCCTCTTTCACTGCATTGAGCCATCTCTCAAATCGCTGCTTCTCCACTTCTTCATCTCCCACAGTTAATTATATTAAGCATGAGAGAGGATGACTGTTGAAGTTTCTTAACAGAAAGTGCAAGGAACTTTTTGCAGGCAACCTAATTTCTAGTGTTCTTGTGCTTCAGTGGATGTTCCACCTTCTCTCCCTGGCAGGATGGTAAAAGTAGCAGTTGTGAGAACCTCTGTGTTGGATATCCAGTGAACAGGAGATTGTTGTAGTGACTTTAGTAATTTTTAGTAGTAGTTTAAGTTAAGCAAAAAAATAACAAAAAAGAATGCAAGCAGGGAGATATCCTCATAGGCATTGTTCTTTGCAGCTCTTCCCCAGGGACTCACTCTCTGGGTGAAAGGAAGCTTCACTTCTTAGTACCTTGTCCTGCAGGGCTCAGGGAAATGAGGCAGTTTCTGCAAACAGAACCAGGTTTTGCATGGCTCCTCTCCCTCCCTTTCTCTCATTATATGCAACCATTTCCCTAATGCCCAGCACCCAGCTCCTACTCCAAACGCTTAAGTTCCCTCATCCTGCCCTTGAGTTCAGGATACGAAGATATTTTGAGCACCTCATGCAGGTGGTCTGTGTGTCAAGAACTTATGACCTTGAAGATTGGTTTCTTTTGATTACCCTCTGTTCTATTGTTCATGAAGTATGCTTAACTATGAGGGATGAAGTCAGGAATGATGTAATAGTTATGGAGCCATTAATCAGTACAGTCATTGTGAATATCCAGGTGGAAAATAGTAACAACAGTTAGTTATGCTCACATCTGCATAGAATATGTACAAGAAATTATGCACAAAATCAAACATCTTTTAAGTGAGCAGTGTTATTTATGGCATGCTTCCAGAAATCAGAAGAACCAAACCCACTTGATAAGCAGGTAGTTGCATCATTTTTACTGATTGCTTGCAGATTTCTGCTTGAGTCAAAAGAATGGAGTGATGTGGGTTCACAAAACAGTTTGTTGTCATGAGCCACCCAGTTAATGTGTGAGTAGTCTCCTCAGAAAGCCTTTTTTTGTGCATTTGTACATCGTGATCTATGTAGTTTGTTCATTTCACCTGTAAGACTCAGGAAGTGTTACGCTTAAAGGCCAGTAGCTTTCAGTGTTGATTTCTCTGTTACAACAAATCCTGTGCTGTGATGACTGTAGGAATTAAATGTGAGAATGAGCTATGTTTGAATTTCTTTTGAACATCAAATTTTAAACAATAGGCTGACACTTCTAAAGGATGATTTAAAACCAAATAGAGGCTGTTATTGATGTTCAGATAAATCTGATGAAGTCTATACAATGTATCCATATCTCTGTGAAGCAGCATGGATTTCAACT
Organism: Pachyramphus minor; assembly: GCA_013397135.1. Lineage (NCBI taxonomy): Eukaryota > Metazoa > Chordata > Aves > Passeriformes > Tyrannidae > Pachyramphus > Pachyramphus minor. Next base: position 190,890 of record VYXB01006407.1, on the reverse strand, counting down.
TGGAAAAAGCACTAGAGAACTTAAACTTCATTTCTAAGCAGCAGAGTTGCTTTGCTTTTGTAACTAGGCATGTGTTCTCCTGTTATAATATCCCTGTAATTATTTGCGTGTGTGCTGACCGATCCCATATGCAATGTAGGCTAGCTGAAAATTCAGGAGTTTCCAGTGTACATCCTTGTTCTTCCATGCAACATAGAAGCTTCTTACAGGGCTGTGTTGATCATGTGCCCTGCGGAGGCGTGTGGAAGGGTAGAGACAGTCCTATTTCTGTGGCAGGATGCTCCAGCTCTGAGTTGGAGAGAGAAAGAACAGAACCAGACCTGGCAAGAGACTGAATCTGGTGTTTCAGTCCGTGGTCACTGTTAATACAGGCTGTTTCAGTTTACTAACCTACGTGCCAGAAGGGTGCTTCTATCTAAAACTAGGAATTTTTTTCCTCCCTCATTCTTGCTTTGTTGCAGAACGTGGTCGCTGCTTATAGATTGGTCAAATAGTAAGATTTAGCTGTGTTTCTTCATTCTTGCTCATATGTTGAAATGAGTGTTTATATCAGTGTTAAACTGTCATTCTGAGCACCTCCAGTCTGATCTGGGCCTTATTTTACGAGCTAGTATATGTATGGGCCACATAGTGGTAACTTTGTGCAAAGAGCTTCTGAGTTACTGCTGTTCTTGTGTGGCTTTGGTGTGTTTCATGCAATTTAAGGTGGGAAGGAGGCTCTTGACCTAAATATACTATATTAAAGTTTCATTTGTCTTCTTGTTAGATGCTTTCATGAGGTTGTAAGTGTACTGGAAGACAAGAAAAAGCTTATAGATGAGTTCTGAAATTGTTTAGCTGAACTTGGAATATCTTTCTTGGAGTGAGACAGAGGAGGAAAGAATAGTGGAAAAAAGGCAGCAACTGAAGGGGGGAAAAAGTTGGATGGGTTTTACAACCATAAATGGTAAAAGTAACCTTGCTCTGCTGCCAGCAAGCAGAATGATGGAATAAGGTTTTGATTTACAGGAACAACTCAGCAAGGGCCTTGTAGAGTGCTTCATGCCTGCTATAAAAATGTGATTAGCTATAAAATGGGAGAGATTTAACAAGAGACTTTAAGCATCGGCAACAGTGCTGTTTCATGCAGAATGTGGATGCCTGCTTTTAGGATTCTGGGAACACAAGCAAGTTTGGAAAACATTAAGCTTTCCAAGAGAGAATGTGGAATATTTTTACATATTACCTGAACATGCTACATTTTGATTCTTTACCCATCCATCATGAAGACTCTAAAATTAAGCAACATTTATCCATATAATAATTTCTTCAGATAACTGTCTCCCAGGAGCTAGGCTTAAATGAGCTGCCTAAGGACACATAGGTAGGTGTGAGATGCTTTCCCTTAGTTCCAGTATTCTATCTTGTTGTTACATGGCCTTTATGGTCTCTCCCTACCTGTATATTAAAGCTTTATTCAAGAAGGTAAATTTGTCAGCTTTAAGGTCATGTGGTCAGTTGACATGTAAAACTTCATGGTTGTGGACAGCAAAAGTCCCCAAATCCCCACTTGACTATTCCCCAGCTTCCAGCCCTGGAGTGATGAAAGAGCTTAAATTTTCTTAAGTCATTTGCTCATGAGGTTTTTGTTATCTCCAGATATGCCAAGTAACATTTGGGGAATAGGGGAAGGTGAACAGTAGCATTTTTGGATGCTTAGTGTCATTCCTTGTGAGGATTCCACTGGAGGGAAGAGGAAAAGAGGATGTGGGAATTTATTTCTGAAAAGTGAAGTATCAAGTTGACTCTGAAGCTGTTCCTGTTAAAATCTGAGGCCAAATGTTTCCTTTACAGGATTCACTCTTAGTCAAATGCAGAAGAAGGGGGGACTCAACTGTATAGCTCTGTGTGATTTAGGCTTATGATTAATGAGTGCTAAGATTATCTGTCACTCTTAATTAAGCAAGTGTAAACCACCTTCATCTGGTTCAATTGCTTTGTCATAATACCACTGCATTTCAGTTCAGAAACAACTCCTTTAAGAATGAATACATCCCTGAAAATGTGCAAGAAGCAAGCTTGAACTATTAATGCGAATTATTTTCTTTGCACTAAATTGGGTAGCAACCTGAAGATTGTGGGACACCAGTGTAATAGATATAATTTTTTTGCTATCTTAAGATACTATTTCGTTTCTTTTCAAATCAAAGTCACTCTCCATGACCTTTAAATGTTGCAAATAATAAGCTTTTTTTTTTTAACAAGCACAAAAATAAATGCAGAAATCCTGAATGTGATATTACACCATCTATTAATTTGACTTGAATTATATTTGCTCAATAAAACCAAATTGGTTTAGAACTTACTTTTCAATATATTTTCACTCTAGGTTCAAAAAGCAATAGTTTCAAACTATTAAGTAATAAACCTCCTTAACTTAAAGAATAACTGAGAGGATGCATATAAGCAAAGTTTTGATCTTCCATAATATTGTAATTAACCTAAAATCACTTGTTGAGAAAGGACTGCTAAAATCTCTCTCTCAAAAAAAAAATTATTTCTTTTTTCTCCACTGCAGGTATTGTGTTATTCCTTAGTATCATGATACACTGACAAACTATTGCACTGTATTTTATGGCTGTGTAAGTGTGGTGTGCAAACATGAGGTTTATGATATAGATGCCGAATGCAGAGTTGAATTTGAAATATATTTTCTTTAGTGAAACATAAGTGTTGCTTTCCTCCCTGTGTTATGTACTCAATAAATAATGAGTTGAAATAAATAAAAAGTTGAAATTAAGCCCAAAATTGGTTGTGGACTAATTATTTCGTAAATGTGCAAAAGCCATTTTGCATAGACTCTTAATACAATTCTGGTTTTAACAAGGAAAAAATTGTAATTGAATACAGTGTATTCACTGTCAAGGAGTATTTAATCAGTTCAATTTTAAAGGCCTGTTCCTTTTTCCTTTTCCTTTTCCTTTTTCTTTTCCTTTTTCTTTTCCTTTTTCCTTTTCTTTTTCCTTTTCTTTTTCCCTTTCCTTTTTCCTTTTCCTTTTTCCTTTTCCTCTTTCCTTTTCCCTTTCCTTTTTCCTTTTCCCTTTCCTTTTTCCTTTTCCTTTT
>VYXB01006407.1:145202-187128 GCA_013397135.1 Pachyramphus minor | reverse complement strand
CCTTTTCCCTTTCCTTTTTCCCTTTCCTTTTTCCCTTTTCCCTTTCCTTCTTCCCTTTCCTTTTTCCTCTTTCCTTTTTCCTTTTTATTTTTCCTTTTTCCTTTTTCCTTTTCCTTTTCCTTTCCTCTAGTTACAGACCTTACGTAGGATCAGGTCAGACTTCAGGGTAGGGAATTAGCTGCTAAAAATAACTGTGGCTTTGTCCAAATTTGAGAGTTTATAGAGGTGCAAAACAGAAAATGCAATTCCTGAACCGTGATTAAAATCTGATTGTGGTAATTCCTACTCCCCCCTGCCCACCCTGCACCCCCCCTACTAATGAAAAACTGCTGAGCAATTCATAGCTTGACACCTGTACTTCGGATTTACTATTGCTGTGACGTAGCTTTGTGCATTTTAATCTTCAGGGCTGGCTGTTGAGAGATGCATAGTCATGCTATGGTAAAAGCTGGTATTCATGGTGTAAGGGCTAAAGATGACTTCTCACTGTAAAGAAAAAAGATTTTGTGTTTTTTTTAGTTTTATTGTGTCTGTAAGTAAATAGTTCACCTACTATCTTCACCTACATGAAATGGAAATGCAGTCATTAATATCAGAGCCGAATCTTGCAGCATGGATAATTAGTTAAGGTTGTAATCCATGCCAGCACTTTCTTAATGCTGGTGCAGAGTTTTCTTTTCATAAATCATAGTTCAATCTCAATCATAGTCAATGCAGAAGAAATTTTGCAATAGTAATAATTACCTGGTCAATGTTAAGATGGGTGGACACTTGTGGAAAACAGGGTGGAAAATAATTATATATTTGGTAAGACAAATAAGCCTATTTGCCTTACCAAGTCTTAAGCATGACTTATCCTATTGCCTAATGTCTTACTCTTTGCACCTTTGCAGGTGTTTTGTCAAATGTGTTGGGCCTGCTTTTTCAGCTGTAAACCGATGCCTTAAATATATTGCTGTGACTAATCTTTGTAAACATGAGTATTACTACACAGGATTGCTAGTTCATGCAGTTCAGAATTATTCTACTGCAGCGATGCTTTAGATAATACTGACTTTACTGTAGGCCATGTTCATTACTTACGTAAATAAAAATAGTTAGATATTTCTGGTATACACAAAAATGTCTGTTTGGCACAGCAGCATTAATCTCAATATTTTTATGCTCATTAAATAATCTGCAAAATACAAATGTGAATTAATGTCAGGCAAAAGTAATATTTGTAAGCTTTTATTATAAAGGCTTAAAAGTAACAGTTTTATTTGTGCACTGGAAAATACAATTGCCACACCACAATAATGCGGCTTAAGTGTCCAGTATTAGAACTTTGTCTCATGCTCCTTTTTTATAAATTTGTCTCATTTGTTCCTATACTTAGCACTGTAGGTTTAGGTTTTTGCACTGAACATAGAAAACTATTTCACAATGCATATTAAAATATTTAAAATTCTTTGTAAGCAATACCATATGCTTGACATTTCATATAAATTAATGAAAAAAAAGAAAAGGAGTGGTGATCACCTTCAGGACTCAGGAATATGAAGCTGAAGAGAATGGAGCTGCTCCTGCTGAGATACAAAATCCTCCATGAAATTTGTTATAGGGTGTAGTGGAGGAGATTTGGTTGTAATTCTCCCAAAGTTTAGCTTTTATCCTAACCCAGTTAGGATGTGTCCTCTGGCTAGTAACCTGCTTGTAAATATGCTGGAATTAATTCTACTGGACTCTGCACAGAGTACTTAGGGTGGGGCAGACTATCAGTAACTGTGTAAAAACTACTGAGTAGTTCCATATGTTGAATTTCCTTTCCCTTGCTATTCACATGACCACCAAAGATTCTCTCTGGCAAGCACATACCTGCTTTCAGGTATTTAGGCTTGGTGTTGAGAAGTAGAATGTAACATTGTTTTCCCTGTCTTCATTGCCTCTGTTTTTCCCTCCCATAAATCTTATATGTTTACTGTACTCAGTTGTGCCCTCTTGGATCCTTAAAACTCCAAACTTTATTTGTTCTTGTCTGCATTCCATCTTATACCCATAGAAATTAATTTCATTTCCTGTGCATACCTATCTCCCCCCCTTTTTTTTCTTTCCCCGATCTGCAGCTTTGTGTTATTTCTCATTATCCTTTTTTGTGAGGCTTTGAGCAAATTTATGAAGTAGAGGGGGCTTAATCCCCAACATGATTAATTCCCATTACCCAATTCCCTCTACCCCTAAAAAACAACCCTTCTTTAATAGCCAGTTAGGCAGTTAACTGTGATCTAACATTTAAGGACAAAGATTGCCTTTTAACTTTTAAAGTCAAAACTGATGCTTGAGCAGAGGGAGTCTCCTCTGTGGTATTCCTGCTCCTTGCCTCTCCTTCATCCGTCTTTCTTTGTGCAGGAATTTGTGAAGCTATATAGAGCTGCGTTTCTTGGCAAAAGGACAAGCATGGTATTACCTCACAAACCGTGCTTTTACTTGGTTTCTTTTGGAGGTGGCAGTTCTGTGAGATTTTACGGGGTACCCTGGGGTAAAACTGTTTTTTTCAATAGTGCGGGTTCTGCAGCATAACTGGGGTTTTTTGTTTGTTTCTTCTCTTAATTTTCATGGTAGACTTAAGCATATTCCACATAAACTTGTGACACTTTCATGGCCACAATGACACCCCAAATGTCTGTAGATGTAGAAAAACTGAATGTTCTTCCTCCAGTGGTGATGTATATTTGGGCCAGCTGTAAAGAATTCACATCCAGTGTGAATGTATTTTTCTTTGTGGCCAGTTGTCATGAAATATGATTTTGAAATGAGTGTACTTCAGAATTGAGATCACCAGGCTTTTGTTAGTGATAGGGGTATTGAGAAGTGGTTGTGGTTAAGCTTTTGAAACACCCTCTTTTGTCTATAGAACTGAAGCCATGAACCTACTTATTGGCTTGCAAATGTGTGCTGTTTTAAGAACCCAGTTTGTGAAATTTCATTCTGGGTAGATTTGTTTCGGATAAAGCCAAGAAGTGAGATTTTCTCAGGAATAGCAACTCTTGAGTTGTTCTCAACTCTGTTTATACCCTCTTCGGACAGTTTCCTCTGTGAAGGCTGCATTTGTAGGAAAGGACTTCTGATCTGATAAGGATAATATTATAGTTATTAGTCCGGAGACATTACTCTTCTGACTGTTAAGCTAAAATAATAAGCTAAAAGGACAAAAACACTGAAAGACTTTAGCCAGGCATGACTGGTAGTGTTACCCATAAAATTGAGCTGACAGGAAAAATAGTAGGCTACATTTGCTGCTACTGCATTTTTCTTAGTAATAGTCAATTCTTCTGCTTTTGAGAAGAATTGGACTAGGACTTAAACAGAAGGATTTAGTCCACCAACTTGCCATGATGCTTTCTGATGGGGGGAATCGCTTCACTTTTTTCCTCACTTGCTCCTAGAAACAAAAGAGGTAACAGCCCATCCTGGTCTTCTAGCCTAGCTACCTGCGCCTGGAAAGTTGTGCCTGGAACATCTTTTGTGAAAATGGGGTCATGTTCTTCCTTGATATCGAGTGGAATGACTATATAGTCTCTTAGCTGCATTCGGTTTTGCTATCATTCTGTTCAATTTAGGAAAATCTAATCTAAGTTCTACTAGTGGTTGAAAAAGTAGTCATTGCTTTGTAGTGAAATTTCAGACAGAGAAGAGGGCTGTAACTAATGTAACCTCCTGATTATTTTCTGGACAACTGCACGTGTTCTGCTTGTCCCATGATATTAATGGATCTATATTTTATGACATTCTGTTCTCAATTAAATTTGTTTCTGTCCTTCAAGCCTTTGCCGCTGATACATCTTAGCCAAGTTACTCAAGCTTTTCAATAACAGTCTAGTACAGGAATCCTTTGCCATTGCTCTGATATGAATGCAGTTCAGAATATTTATGTCTGTGTAGGCACAAGATCTGTGAACAGAGGTTTGGCTTACCCTAGGTAATCTTTGTATGGTTACTGCTTGGTGGTTGCTTATAAGAACAGCTTTAGGACCAGCAGAGGAGAGGTGCTGTGCAAAACCAGCACTTCTGTTTTCAGTTAGCAGAATTTGGCTTTTAAGAACATTTAGGGAAAAGATGGTCCTTGTAGAAACTAGCTTCTGATTTTTGTCTTTTAGGAAGAACAATATGATCATTACTATGACTCAATAGCTGGGTAAGACTTTGAAAGATGTTCACATTCCTCTTGTAAGTGCTAGAAGAGTGCCAAATGTGAACTGTATTAATGGTGTTTTTTGGAAAAACTGTATATGCTTTGAAGAGCTTCTTTCCTGTAAATGTGTGTTCTTACACACACTTAAATTTCACCTTCTTCACAGATGGTTGGTTGTGGAGGAGGGGAACAAAAAACCCAAACAAAGTAACAATTGGGCATTTTGGTGATAATGTCACAGAAATGTGACAGAAATGTCTCATTTTGAAATGTTTTCCAATTTAGAAATTATTGTTTTCAGCTGTGAAAATAACAGGCTTTTCCTGTAGAGAAAAAGAAGAGGGAGGATGCATTTAAGTATTTAAAATAAACATCAGTTCTCTTTTGCAAATATGGAAAAATAATGACTCTTAAGATCGCATAGGGACTCTATAAATATTGCTTGCATTGTGGATAAGTCATTTTATTAGGTCAGGTCAGAGAAGACCTGCTTGAAAATGTATCTCTTCGTAATGTTAATGCTGAAGCTGTGCTGATGCCATTTTGGAGCAACCTCTTCAAAAAGAAAATACCTTAGGGGCTGTATGTAAACAGAAGCCTCAAGTGAAGGTTTTTTACTGGTTGCACTGACATAATCTAGCAGTGATAATTATTTCTGCAGGGCTCGCTAACTGCAGTGCTTGAAGAGATTTGCTGTGTTTGACTTAAGAGCTGCCAGTCTAGCAGATAATGGGACATTTTGAACACTGCCTACCAGGTTCATTTCATTTCTGCCACTTTTTAGGGAAAGCAGCCTGACGTTTATTCATGGTGATTTTCTCTGAGACAAGAACAACTGCTGTTAAGGCTCTTTTTCCCAAGTATAGTCAAATATTTTAGAGAAACTTATTGTGACCCAACAAAGCATGACATGGTAATCTGAGTGGAAGCCTCCAGAGAGTGTGCAGTATTGGATAGCTGGACAATAAAACTTCTTGCTGGCATGCTTTGACCATTCAGGCATTACTGAAGGAGAAAAACAAAGCTTTACACAGGGGGTCTAGGTGTGCCACCCAGTGAGTTTCAGACGTTTGGGGTTTTTTCTCTTTCCTTTAAGAGCAAAGGTCAAATACCATTTGCCTGGTCTCTTCAAGTTCTCCCACTTTCCACAGAAATTGGTCCAATCCAGTCTGAGACCCCCACTGAGTGCCTGCTCTAAAAGAAGTGTTACCTATTGCTCCCTCGCACTGAAGCCTGGAAATCCTCTGTCCCACTTGGGAGAAGGGGTTCGGAGGGAGAAGGTCTGGTGTTACATTGTTTTTGTGATTGTTTTGGGCAGCAGAGATGGAAATGTCTTGGTGTGGAGGCTGTTTTGACCTAGAACAAGTAGGTATTATGCCATGTGCCTGTTGCTGGATGGTGGTGTTAGTGGCATTGCTTTAAAGAAAGATGAGTGTGTTTTTTGAAAATAATGTCTCACGCTGAAATATTGCTTAGTTAAACTATTGTGTGAAAGATGTTTTAATCAAGCATGTGCTACCAGTTTTTTATTATACCAGTCAAATGAAGAATATTTGGCAGAAATTTATTTAATAAGTAGCCAATGACTGTGACTTCCAAAAGAGTTGCAGGAGTACTGCTTGGAACATAATGTTATCTTGCTCAGCCTTTCCTGAAGATTGTACAATAAAAATCAAATGCAGTTTGATGTTCAGACCAGTTTAGTTTTCAGAGTTGACTGTTTGAAACGCTTAAACCTATGTGTGTGATAAGAAAATGGAGATTATTCAGCATGGTACCTCTTTTCAGAAACTTCAATAAAATGTTAAATGAGAATGGTTCTGCAAACAGTAGCACTTGGAAAGAATATTACTCCAAGTAATATCCTCTGCATCCTGGAGAGAAATAAGCAAGAGTCATGTGCAGTGTGATCTTGTACACCAAAGATTAAAGAGTCCGGGTTTTAATTTGAAGGCTGATTTATATTTCTTCTTTAACATGAATTGAAGAGATGGGAAAAACTACTGCATTTTGGAGGTTTTTGTCTCTGCCTTTAAAACAGCGGTTCAACCTTAGGTTGGAATTCTGCTGGCCAAAAATGGTGAGTGAGTGGAGTGTGTTCTTCCTGAAGCACTAGCACAAAAGAATCTCATTTGGCCTATGTTCAGCCTCACTGGGCAGTGTTGGTTGGATGGAGTTTCTCTTGCAGGATGGAACCAAAGATACTGTTCCTGATTTGTTCTGCTGTGGTCAAAGACTTGTAGGAGACCCATAGTGACTATTATTAACTCAGGTTGCCTAGGAATAAACTTTCATTCACACCATTAGTTTTAAATAGTATACATCTATGGTTGCCAAAGTTTTACCAGACCAGCATTGCTACAGAGTAAGATGAGGGAGAAGGAGGGGGCAGAAGCCATGAGCACAAACTGCCAAATGCTAATCTGAAAGTTAATTTTAAAATTTTATGAATTCTGTGGCAATGGTTGATATTACTGGAAAAATACCTTTTTATCATTATCTTATTTGTGTTATTCTGCTATTTTCCGTGCTTTGGCTCATGAGGTGCAATTGGTTGCTTTCTGTTTTCCTCTGATGTCTTTTGGATTAGTTTATTTTGGAAGGTAAGCAGGCTGCAATAATTAGGCAATTACACTGTCAACTTGAATTGTGCTTCCTATTCAGAGTAGATTCAGTAGGGAGAAAACATGCATGCCAGGAGAAGTGAAAATTTTGAGCAGCTCTGACATGGAACAATAAACTATCCTGCCCTTATGTCTTTCCTAGGTGATACTAAGAGATTTGACAGAACTGTAGGTTCCTGGGAGTCAAGTGCTTTGTAGTCTGGAAGTTGTCAGTTCTCTCTCAAACCTCTCTCAGATAACATGCTTAATGAAAATGATGATGAGACTCTCTTAAAGTAGATTAAATCTGCAGTTTGCCTCTGTGGCTTTATCTCAATTTGGAGTCTAAAATTTGAGACTTAAAAAGATTTTGTTTAAGAATATAATTTATTAATTAGTTGGGGTTTCTAATGGAAATGCTCTACTCATGGAGAGAGTTGGTGTTTTTTTTTATTATTAAGGAGTCTTGTTTTAAGATATCTTTGAAATACTGAAGTAATGTTGTGCCATTACTTGAGTGCAGTTTTAAATTATAGTTGACAGCTACAGTTCTTGAATCACTGGAAACTGGAATGTTGCACTACAAACTATGACGGTATAATGGAAATTATCATATTCATCAGATTGAATAGAACTGTCAATGAGTGTAGGGCAAAAAACCAAATAATTCCAACGATACAAAGTTCCATTGCAAAAATGTCTTATGTGACAAATTTTATTCATGAGCGCTTGTCTCATGTCAGATTTCAAAGCAGACTGTGTACATGAAAGCTGCCAACTCAGGGCTTTGTGTGTGAGTTTTGAAGTAATGTCTTAGTTGGAAACAAGAAAGAAAATTTCATTGACTCTGGTGGTTGTTTTTCGATCTGAGATCACCTAGAAGTTGTGAACTCCTTTCTCACCCTCTACTTGCAGAGCAATGTTTGGTGTTCTATAGAAATTGTTGTACAAGGCATTACCCTCACAAGGACCTGTCATGTAGGGTTCAGTCATACTTGGAATGAAATGTGCCTGTAAATTCATTAGTTTCGGTTAGTGCTGCTTCTAACAAAAATTCCTTTTGTGTTAATGTGGAGACCTATGTTACTAAATGTGCATCAGCCAGATAATGCTCTCTGACCATATATAGTCTGCCTGAGAAAACGTACTTTAGTGAAGGTAATATATAAGCTTTCTAAACGTAATCCTCTGGCTTCAAGAGCCTTGGTTCTTCATATTGAAAATGCATATCTGCTCAAAAATTGCCAGATAACTTACTTTGTTTCAGTGGCACAGCTGGAAGACTACTGGCTGATTACCGATAAATGAAATTATTTGGTACAATTTTGTACAGATTATCTCAGTTTAATTTAGGGCTTCCAAGGTGTCATTTTGATGTAAGAGCAAAATCTGACCTTTACCCTCAGGGTGATGGTGCACACTCGGCAAGAATTAAGACATATCTGAACAAGAGCTAGGAATTTAATGATTGTGTGAAATAAATATTGGGGGGAATCCGTGAATACAGTAATGCAGGAGAAAAGTACTGGTAGGCAGAGAGATTTATTCATACTCGTACATGACATTTTTGTTGTTTCTCATGAAAGGCAAATTATATGGCTTAGTAATGAGCTGTGATTTATTCAACAATGATAAATAACTTATTCTCAGAGGCATTACAGTCAAGAGGAGGAGTCTGTCTGCATTGCTTTGTGAACCCAGCAATTTCCCTAATATCAGTCTGTGTTCACCATCTGATGCAGTTTGTTTTGCTGTGTTTTGAAGTGGCTGAGCAGTGCATTGCTAGTGTATTTCTGTATATGTAAGCTTTGTAGTGACCGGTGGGCCTAATTGCACTCTCACACACACATGCCTTTTATTTAATGAACTTATTTGGATTTATACCAAGTAGATGTAACATAATGATGTGGGATACTTGTTTTAGTGACTTTGAGGTAGCAAAATAATGGAAAAAACTCCTTTATTTTATTTTTTTGAGACTTGAATATCGACTGAACTTGAAGTAGTTTAAGCTTGGAGGGGATTGTTTTGGTTAACTTTCTAGAAGCTACTAAGGCATAAAGGAGAACCATACTAACAAGAAACTGAGTAGTAAAACATGTATGTCATTTAATAATGAGTGGCGTGAATAATAAGGGAATTGTTTTGGAAAAAATAGTGCAATTCACATTTAAGCTGTATGATCAGATGAGTGATACGTATGTGAGAAGCAAAAACTTCTCCATATGAAGGCTAACCACTCATTTTGCTTAGGGGAGAATCATATGGGGATTCATACATTCAAGCAAATAGTGGATACGTTAACACCATAGCTCTCAGGGTTTGGGAGTGCTAAAATGACACCCATCTACACTTTCATACTTTTATTTCCTGATGTTATTTTACATTTTGTGATCATTCCAACTATGTAACATTTAAGACGAATCATTAACCCTCTTGGAATATCGGGGAATCAGTGGATTTTTATGATCATAGCTCAAATCCATCTAGTGCATCTTCTTATATTAATATGATATGCATCTTGATCCTTTCTTACAATAGATATAAGGCTTAATTATAAGAAAACAGTAATAGAAATTATAGCAAATTACAAAAGTTAAATTAAAAGCAACAGTTGTATTTATTGAGAAATGTTAGAGAGCAGTCCTTCTTCATGGAGACTGGTCTCACAGGTTTGGAGAGCAATACTCAGGCTTGTTAAGAGCCTTCTTTAAATGCCTTACCTGTATATAGGGAAGAATGGATGGTTTTTCATTGTTGTCATGGATGCCACTAATATATTCTAATTCAGTGTCTCTCAGATTGAGTGTGCATTGTGTTTTCAAGTTCTTCCTGACTCAGGGAGGAGTGGATTTTCCAAAGCTTCCTTAAGGCAGGAGATATTTTGCATAAATTGGGAGGAAATGTGAAGGAAGACAGAGGTATTACCTGCACTCCTGGTGTTGTCCAATTGATGTGAGGTTTCTAGGAGACTGTATGCTTGAGGACTGCAGGACTGTGCCTGACTAAATGTTGGAATCTCCAAATAAATCTTAAAATGGCCTCTGGGAGGGGTTAAAAACTAGATGCCCAGTTGGTGCTGGCATGCATACTGGCAGGTTGCCTTGTACAGATACATAATAGAGACCTCAGTTTTGGGGTGAAAGAGGTATTAGTCACAACTTGCTTGCTGATGTGAAAACGAGTCAGTGATATGATGCTGACTGCACTGTAAGATCACAACATTAATGAAACAACTAATGGATGATCTGGAAAGGGCTAAGTTGGAGCAGTTTAAAAATTCTAGGAACTGAGCCTTGAAAGAGAAAATAAAACTGTAAATCATCTCAGGAGAAAAGCATTCAAAATTAGCATAAACAAAGGAGATCATAATTCTCAGTGAGTATGTTTGCTGCATAAACAGTATTAAAACCCAACACTTAGTATTGATTTAGAACAGGCCTGTTGCAGTATAATCAGATTTTTATGACCTAGCAAATATTGTATGATCAATGGTTTCCTTGCGCTGGAATATTTCTTTTCAGTTTTAGCTTCTCAGCCATAATGAATGACGTTCAAAGTCCAGACCCTTTCTTCTACTCTGGTAAAAGCAACAGCAAAAAAGTAAATGAGCTCTTACAGTGCCAGTATGTTTTCATTTGAATACATTTAAACTGGTCAGTTGTTAGGCTTGAGATTGTTTCAAAATATTTTGTCCACTTACCTATGCCAAAAATTAAGTCCTTGACATATGTTTGTAAACTCAAGCATCCAAGCATCACTTAAAATTTTTTGCCTCTGTTTGTTAAATGTTATAAAAACATCTTTACAAGCATTAAGCTTCCAGTTAGTCTGCTTAAAGATTGGATGACAATAATTTACCTGAGGCCTTGTTTCATCGCAGAAATTGGCTGTTTCATGACTATAGATCGCTTTGAAATTTCTAAACTAACTGTGCTGCTTCTGTGTGGAATTAATTCATGTTTTAAAAGCACCTACTGTTCTCAAATATGAAACTATAGTTTCTTCTAACCCCCAGTACTCCCATTTTTTTTTTATCCTAGAAAAAAATTCTCTCTTTTCACTCATCAAAAGCTAACCCTATTTGGTATATCTAGGCAGAGCATTGTAGAAATATGGGAAGGAGACTGGAAGAGAGGATTCCCACTCATATTTTTGACCCACGTAGCCTTTAAGGGAGTGTGTTTTATTTCTGTGTGAGATGTTCTGATTCTGTTCTGTTGCCTGTTTTAAATCTAGTTCAGGTGATGTGGGTGTACTTCTGCAGCTGGCAAACACTGCTCTTTTCAGGTACTGTCGTTGTAGTGAAATCTTAAGTTCCGTATTATTGTTGCGTTACCTGGAAGGGTACCAGCCGTAAGGATGGAACTGTGGAGCAGGATGGATGAAATTGAAATAAATTCCATGTGCCTGTCTCACTCAAAAAGTGTCATGGATGAGCTGAGAGATAGACCTCAGCTTTTTTACTTGCCAGGTGCTTGAGGAGATTTTAGGAAGGTGCTCTCTGAGTATGTTGCTGCTAGTTAAAATACAGCATTGTGTTCCTTTTGCAGAGCTGGTGAATGTAGTGAGGGAATGGGGAAGAAGGAAGGGCTGAATTTGTTTAACTAGCAGTGACTTTCTCTGGCACACTAGCATGCTCTTGATGATGCTATTTATGGATGCTTATTGCCAGAAATAACATTCATGTCAAATTACACTTCATGGTTGACAAAAAATTATCTCTTCAGCTTGTTACAATAGTTAAGTCATTTGTTCACCCTCAGCTATTATTTGTTCTTTTAAATCCCTTTGGTGAATCTTTTAAAATCTTTTGCTAGTTTTCTATTTTCTTTCACTCTTCAGGAAAAAAAAAGTACATCTATAATTCAGTATTGGACAGTTGGTTCTGGCAAAACCAAGTAAAATAAGTCTTACAATAATTTTGCAGCTGTTTGTTTTCTATGTCTAAACTGCTTTCTATTTCTCAGACATCGTAACTAATTCTCCCACTAGTCAGCTACTGTTCATTTTGTTAAATATGAACACTTTCTCTTACTAGTAGCATGCATTTTTCCTGGAAAGAGAGGAGTTCTTTGTCCAAAACAAATGCAGAATTCAAGTCTTAAAGCACAGATTTTTATGTGAATTTGAATTCCCAAATTTCTTGTCAGGTGGCAGTATTCAGCTGCCATCTGTGTTGAGCAGCATGTTCTTCTGTGCTGCTTGAGTGGCCAAGATGCTGTAAATTACACGTGATTATAATTTTTTCATTCAAGACTTTTAGTTGAAGTTTGATGGGGAATCCCATGGTGGTGTTGTTTTTTTTTTTTTTCTTCTAGAAATGAACATCTGTTACAGATAGGCTGAATTATAATGGAATTTTGTTTTAAGGGAAATTAATATCCCTATGCGCCTTTCCAGATGTCTTCCTGGGGATATCTATTGCAAATATGTTAAGTTTTTAAGGATAACTGGCTTTCTAACAGTCAATGCTACCAACTGCAAGCAGCTGTCTCACTTTTTCTATGTCTGCAGCTGCTTGTCTTGGGTAACCAGATGATCTTGTATTCTCACCTGTTGCTTGTTAATTTAAAAGTTCTGGCTGCCATGCTAACTACAGCATTCTTTTCCCCTCAGGGTTTAGCCATATGTGGTCGTCAAATCATAGTGGTCAGCTGCTGAGACTGATTAAGTCATTTAGCTGTTCAGGTCTGAAATAAATTAAGCAGCATGAAATCAGTTGTCAGACTTGTGTCTCTTTCCAGAAGAAAGACATATTGTTTGCTTACATAGTACATCAAATGGCAAATATGCCTGGTTTTTTGTGCTTGCCTTGGAACGGCTGCAGTCCTGGAAGGGTTGGAAGAGTAGTGGGAGCCAAGTGAATTACCCAGAACTCCATGGGACTAATTTTTTCAATTCATCTAGAAACTGGAAATCAAATCTGTAAGGCAAGAGAAACTTTTGTCACAGGCCAAGACTCTTGGGGAACAATACTATGCCATGACAATAAATTTACCTGTAGCATTTTTTGCTTAAAAATAGAATTTTTTTCCCTAAAAAATTGAGATTTGGTGATTTCTAGTTTTTTTGTTTCTTTATGTGGTTGGTTCTTTTGTTGTTAGGATTGTTTTTGATTGTTGGTGTGTTTGGTGTTTGGTTTTTTTTCTTTTTTTGGTTGTTGGTGTTTTTTAGGTTGTCTTGGATTTTTTTGTTTGGTTGGTTGTTGTTTTGTGGTTTGTTTTTTTTTTAGTGTAGTGGGAGACACAATCCTAGTTCATTAGGATATACAGTTATAGATACTCCATGCCAGATTACCCCTATCTAGCCAAAAAGATATTGATAGAAAGCTTTTGTATTGTGAGGCAGACCTTGCCTGTTTGTTTGAAAGAGAACAGCTGTTCTGGAAATGTACAACTCACTGAAATCTGAAGTGAGGGAAAGATTATTTTTGCTTCACTGCATGTCAGATCCTTGGTATTTATTTATCTCATTTTTTCTTATTTATTTAGTGTTCGTGTGGCTTTTTACTGATGATAGTTTTGTATCATATTTTCCAGAAAAATGCCATTGTCTACACTGTTGTAATATCTTCTTATCCTTTGTTTTTTTCTACAGGAGAGAAATTATCATATTGATGGTGTTTTGATGTATTGATAATTCCATCCACTAGTATATCATTGTGAATTGAAGGGTAGGTCAAATGATCATAAGAACATAGAAAAAGGAATATACCAGAAAGATACCTTGTGTGTCCCAGGAAATTTGGTAAAGAACATACCAAGATATTCATTTTGTGTTAG
This sequence comes from Pachyramphus minor, assembly GCA_013397135.1. Classification (NCBI taxonomy): domain Eukaryota; kingdom Metazoa; phylum Chordata; class Aves; order Passeriformes; family Tyrannidae; genus Pachyramphus; species Pachyramphus minor. The sequence continues at coordinate 173,569 of VYXB01006407.1, read as the reverse complement.
AAAAATCCTGAAGATAAATAATTTAGGTATCATAAACTGTTTGGGTTGTTAACATCTCAGTAGGATGTGTTTGTCCATTGAGACAATGTAACTTGCAGGGATAAAATAATGAAATAGTGTGGTTGGAGATATGGTGGAGTTGAAATATCTGGCTGTATTTAACTTCCTTTCAGACTTACTGTTGGTATTTCCTATTGCCCGTTCATTTGTGGCAGCAATATTTTAAATACCCAGCACACTCTTACTGACACCTGCACCTTCTTGGTGGCAATTGCTTAAAGATTAGCATCATTTACTATCCAACTTCATTTAAATACGAAGTGAAACAGTGGCAGCTCCACAAATCTGATGGTAAAATATTGTAAGAAAGCAGACTGGGTTGTAAGTAGATAAATGAAGGACTTAAATTTGCTAAACAGTTTGCAGATGCTAGAAGCACAGGGGATTAAAATAAGAACAGTGAATTTAAGACTAACAAGTATGCACACTGTGGGCCAAGTTTGCAGAGGCCTCTACTTGGCGTCTTCCATGCTATTTGGTTACTTCCACCCACAACTGACTTGTTGAAGCAAAATTGGAGCCACAAAAAACAAAATGTGAAGTCCTCCTACCGTAATGTGCAGAGGCAAACAGTGCCTGTACACATAAATCAGGTGTTTAACTATCTACAGTAACTTGAATCTGCAAATGATTGAAAGCTTCCTTCTCCCTCCCATGTGATGGAAGTAATGCTTTTTGAATGTTTTTTTGCATAGAGTAGGCAGCTCTGAAATAAACACACGTTGTCACCTTACAAAATAGCTAAATGTTACTGCAGAACTTCGGCTATACAGTATTAAGCATGAATGCAGTCATGGTAAAAAAAGCTGTTACCACTCACACCTGCACTTGGAAGTGCAAGTCAAGTCCTTTTGAAGAATAAAAATCTGGAAACTGGCTTTCAGAACCCTGATTCCAAAAGTACTGTTGGGGTTCTAGAAACCACTGGTGGGGACATGTTCAACTGTAACATTGAGTAGTATCAGCTGTTTGAATTTCTGTTAATTCTTATTGTTAGGTACAGCAAGTTGAAGTCTTCTCACAAATTGAGATATACTGATTCTTTGAGGCAAGGGACAAAGAGCATTTATATTAGCAGTATCTTGAGATTTACAATAAAAATGAGTTACTAGTGTGAGATTTTCTTGCTGCAGATAAAATTGCTAAAGCGTTTTCATTTGTTCAGACATCTTGCTGGAATATCAGTGACAGCTGGAATACTCCAAAAGTGAGTCATTTATCTAGATAGCTCCCAAACTGGAGTGACTGTTCAAAGATTGCAAATGATGAAAGTGGAAAATTGGTGGATTTGGGAAATGTTTAGAAGTCCTTGGTCTGAATCTTCTTCCCTCTCCCCATTCCAGTGAAACATTGTTCTGTCCCCAACACTTTCATCATGACAGTAAGAAATGTTTTCCTACATTTAGGATTGCACAGTGTATCAGCAAATGCCATAGAATAAGTCTGCTGAAGGTTGTAGGGACTCAGAGAAGCATATAATAGTATTGTAGTATGATACCTGGAAAACATGCTACAACCTGTTTTAGTCTCTTCTAGATTCATTTGGTCAATGCCTTACGTGTTCCTAGTTAAATTACCGAGTGTAGACTTGTCCTTAATGACTTTGTACTTAATAAGCAGATTTAATTAATGGATGCTTTAACCCTTGCAGTATGAAGTTTGTTACAGGGAATATCTTGTGGAACCTCAATATTCAATAGGAGCAGAATGAATTACTAAGTCTGGTGCTGCATGCATGAGGTAGTAGTTGCCTAGCCTTGACCTTGTTAATAAAAGCAGATAAGAGGGAGATCTCATAAATACTTCTGCTGATAGGAAGCCTTTGGACAAGCTAATTTCAATGCAGCATAAAAGGTGGAATCTGAGGCATCACAGGGGACAGAGCTCAGTCACAGTTTTTGATCTACAGTGTGATCAGGGTGTTTTGCTCCCATGAAAAAATTAAATTTTATATGGAGTAAAAGTATGAATGATTTAATGTTATGAGAAACTCTCGAGCTTTGGTTCTAGTTCATTCTGGGACAGTTAGGTGGTATTTTTTTCATTGTATTGGATATAGATTGTCCATGCTGGGAAGAGATGCTTTGGAAAAGTTTGTGCACATATAAGTAATGAAGGTCTATTAGCATATCCATCATATCTCTGAGTATAACATCATACAATGTTGTTTTCCTATTAAAAAATCAAATATTATTTTCCAAAATTATAGAATACTTCAGTCTAGAAGGCAGCTTTGGTGGAGAATTCCAACTGCCTGGTATGTCATACCAGGTTTCCAGGTCTTTATCCAGTTGGGTTTTGTAAACCTCCAAGAACAGTGTCTGAGAATCCTCTCCCACTGATTTTCCTGATAGTAAAGAAGACCTTCCCATTTGTAGCATCTGAACTAATTTCAACTTATGCTCACTGCCTCTTGTCCTCACATCATGAGCTGCTGTGAAGAGCCTGCCTCTCTCTTCTTGACAACCTTCTTGTAGGAATGGGAAACTGCATTTAGGCCTTTCTTCCACTTCCTCAGATGTTTCTTCTCCAGGCTGAAGTCCAGATCCTTCTCACAGGGAAAGTGTAGCCTGACAACCCTGGGAGCTTCCTGCTGGACTCACTCCAGTATTTCAATGTTGGTCTGATATCATGGAGTCCAGGACTTGGAATTATGGAAGATGTGGTCTCATGACTGCTCAGTAGAGCATTTGTACTGGGGCAGCCTCCAGCCTGTACCATTGTATGGTGTTATTTCTACTCAGTGCAGGACTTTACACTTGTCATTGATGAATGTCATGAGGTTCCTGTTGGCCCATTCTTCCAGTCTGTCTAGGTCCTGAAGGATGGCAGCCCTGACCTCATTTGTGTTGATTGTTCTCCCTAATTTGGTGTGATCTGCAAACTTGGTGAGCCTGCAGTCTTTTACTTTCTCCAGATCATTGATAAAGATGTTAAACAGGAGAGATTCCAGGCTTCACCACTCTGGTGCGTGTTACTAGCCTGGGTAGAGTACAACCAAGTAATCACTATCCTCTAGGACCAATCATCCAACCATTTTTTTGTCCTTCTGTTTGTCCAGCCATCCAAACCTTATATATCAATTTGGTTACAAAAATATTGAAGAAGGTAGCAAAAGGCTTAGAAAGGTAAAGGTCACTGAATCACTGAATGCAGTCAGGTGGGTCAAACATGTTTTCCTCTCGGTAAAGCTTTGCTGACTGTTCCAAATCTCATATGTGTGCCCAGAAATGGTTTCCTAGATGGGACCCACTTGAACTCTGAAACATGAGTCATGTCTCAGATGGGAGAGGTTACTTGAATAGGATTTGAATGGACCTGGTTCAAGAAGTTGTTAGTTGAAGGGTGATTATTCTGCAGTTTCTAATACCAAGCACTTTGCCATTTTCATATCCATCTACAGAGGTGAAAACTCCATGAATTTTCCTGCTTCCCGTAGTTAATACAGATTAACAGCACAGTAGGACTGAATACTAAACAGGCAAATTGTTTTGACACAAATCTTCATTCCAATAGGAGACCCTAGGCTGATGGAAGGATTCAGTGGAGTGTCACATTAGAAGATGCTTTGTGCAGTGCAAGAAACAATCTTTTGATGAGCTTTCAAAACAACTATTGAATTGCCCGGTAGTTTCCTAACAGCTAAGAAGATGTTAAATATCTGGCAGACATGTTTCTACTGCAGTTCAGGAGGCATGAAGAATTTCCTCAGCAATCACTGTTGCTTTTAATTAAAGTCGTTGCTTGGCTTTGTCAGCTTTGTTCACCTCTTCGAGATCTAACACCACCACTTTCTTGCATGGAGAATGTTTTTCTGCAAAGGCATCCAGGCTCACTGCAGCTTCTGCCAAGACCTCCCTCAGTGGTCCCCTCTGGCTTTGTTCCAGCAGCACTTAGAAAGGGGTAGTATTCCCTCTTCTGTTAGTATCCTTGCATTTTAAATGCAGCACAAGGTCCTGGAAACAATAGATTTTGGCTGCTTAGAAGCTCCTTCCTCACAGTCCCTCTCCCCAGTTGCCTGTGCATTAGCTGCATGCCATCATGGCATGTCATTCCCATTCAGCTATGGCACCTGGCAGCCCCTCAAGCCCTTAGGCCTCCCCACAAAGATGATGCCCTCAGAGCCCACAACAGCATTCCTGCCTTTTTCCATCTGCTCTGTCAATGGGGACTGAAGGCTGATGCCAGTTTACACAATAGTGCTCATGTGCCCAAAGTGAGACTTAATATTTCCAGCAGAGATGAGCGATTTACTTAATTTGACTCCTCTACAGGTCCTGTAAAGTCTGTTGTTCTTTTAAAACATACAAGCAGGAGAAGGCTTAGTTTTTTTCATGCTTTTGATTGCTGTTGGCTGGCTATATGCAACTGCCTAGACACTGCAGTTTTAACAATTTTTGCTGTGGTTTATACAGATTGACGTATCCCGGCAAGGAATGTAAGCCACAATAAGCTGAAGATGAAACCAAGGAGGGACTATTAAACTGGTAGCAGAGAACAACTGAGTTGCAGTTTAGAATAGTATTTAATTTATCAAGACTTGAGTTACGTTTCCTTTTTTTCATCCCAGCAGATGAAAAGAAGCCTTTTACATGCTGCAAATCCCTAAACCCCACTCTTTCTGCCTCTAAACTTGCATCATATGCCTTGTACCATAGAAAAAGTAGTACATTCCTGAAGACTTACTCCATTTCTGCTTTTCTTCTGAATTCTGTTTTGAGTTTACTAATTTAAGTCTGTATTTAATTGCCTGAGAGAGTCAAGTGTTTTTTTTACTACAAGAGAAGAATTCGTCCCTCTGTTCAATTTATATAAGTTATATTCCCATTCTCATACATCTAGTAAACTTTTGTAAAAGAAAACTTCTGTCTTAACTTTTTTGCAAAGAGATGAGGGGTAGTACTAGGTTAGAAAAGTGTGGGGTTTTATAAGGTCTGGGAACATAGAGTGAGACAGAGGTCAAGATTTGTAAAGATAGTTTACAGTGTAAGACTACTCCAAACAGGAAAGTATTTTCATTTGATTGCCAGAATTTTCAGTTGCTTCCTCTCACTTGAAACTTTATTTCTGTTTTCACATTTAATACTGTTTTCCTATTACTTGATGCAAGAGAAAGCATTCATTTTGCAATGAAAAGAAGTGATTTATTTCTGAAAATCTTCAGCTATTGTGCTGACTTCTTCCAAAACTGGGCAAACGATTGGCCATTATACCACTTTTCTGAAAGGCACTTATTTCAAGTGAAGCACATCTTGCCAAAGCACTTGCACTGAAGCTTTTCCAGCCATTTTTTCTGTAAAACTGAGCTAACATTAACCAATGTTAACAAATTGTGCCCTGAGCATGTCTCAGAACTGGGACCAATGTCCCAATGCTTTTCTGTGTCTTTTGGCTTGTAGAGTAGTTTGGGGATTTTAGCAACCTTGATTTATTCCCATACAGATCAGTTGATTTTTGGAGATGGATTCACTATGTGTAAAGGAGAAAGGACTTTGTAGAAAAATGGCTATTGTCCTTTAGCACTAGCACTTGTTATTTCTTCAGCTGGATTCTTTTTTCTTTATTTAGCAATGAAGTAATACTTAAAAGGTTTAAAAACAGGTTGCAAATCATTACATTTTGTGAGTGTCATACAGACTGTTGTAATAAAGGTAGGCAAGAATTTTACTGGCTTTTTAAGGAGGACAACAACAAAATTGAAGGGATGTCTTGGGACACTGGGACCAGCTGCTCTGCTCTGGGAGCAACTGCCTCATGCAATCCTTTTCATTAACTTGCTGAGCCCTTCTGGAAAGCACTTTGTCCCCTCCCTTCTGTTTCTGTGGGAGATAATTTCAAAGCTTTATTTCTCTAAGGATCCAAAATTTTCTTTCATTCAAAGCCTAAAATTGTTCTAGGGCAAAACGCCTACTTGTTCTTAAGCAATACTCTTTTGTTAAAACAGCTCTTCTCTTACTGTTGTATCCTAATTATCAGACTGCTCCTAACTGATCTTCATCTACATTTATTTCTGGATAACATCTCTACTACTTACCTTTGATACTATGTTTTTCTTTTTTTTTGATATAGCTCAAGAACTTCATACTAGACGTTTTAATCTTTCGAGGTCTAGTTAAACTTAACTTTTTGGCAGTGCCTGTCTTATTCCTATCCTTCTTGAGTGTGACTGGTGTTTCCTTTTTTTTTTTTTTTCTTATTTCGTAACAACACCCTCCTGTTTTCCAAGCAGATGCCTGGATGTCATCTTTCAAGGAAATCAGTGGTCCCTTCTTAGAGACTTCCTTCCTTCCAGGGCACTTCTAATGTGGGAAAACTTCCTGAGTTCAAGCACTTCTGAAACTGAGCCAACCCTTCTGCTCCATTAACTGTCTTTAAGTAGTTCTCTTATTGTGTCAGTGTTTGTGTCTTTTCAGACTGAGCGCTCTCCTTCCAGGTTGACTCATGACATGTCACTTTTCCTTGGGTAGCAGAAGTGTAGGTGGAGTTAGCTCTAGTGTAGATGAAGTATCACTTTCCTGGTGAGCTGTACTGTCAGAGCTTTGTGAGAAGCTGCAGATTCACTGGGATTTTCAGCAGAATCCTACCATAAACTGGACATCAGTTTCAAGTGCAGTGGGCCCTAAGTTGTCCAGTATATATGGAGTAAGGGAACTGAATTATAGTCATATTTACATACCAACTACAGATGTTTATTTCTTCCAAACTTGACTTGAAGTGGATCTTGACCATCAGTATGGTTAGGCAGGCAGGTTGCTCAGATTAACCCTTGACTGTTGTGTTACTTGTCTCCCTTGAATCCACTTTGAGTTGGATGCAGCCATCACTACACATGCATTACAGCCACCACTGGTGGTTAGCACTTGAGCAGGGTTATGGGAAATATAGGTCAGCTTGGGGTGGCAGGGAGCACATCATCACCCAGTGGTCTGACCACCCTTATGGTGGAAGAAGTAATATTTCTTTTTCCTATTTGAAATTTTGTGGTTTGTTAATTGTGCCCAGCACATATATTCCTGTAACTGTGTGTCTTTGAAGAGTCTATCTGCATCTGCCACCTGTGTCAGCCACCTCTTGTAGGTCCTCTGCTCTGTCTCCCTGCTTGCCTTAGGCAGGGGGGTCCTCCTGGGTGCTTGTTGGAGCTTGGTTATATCCTTATTAATGGGAGCCACCAAGTGGACCCAGCCCTCCCAGGGGGCTCTGGTAAGAGCTGGGCAGGGAAAAACACTTTTCTCACTGTGCCATCTTTCCTGTGGCTCATAAAGAACGATCTGTGGGTAACCACCTTTGCTACAAGGGTGCATCTCTGGCTGATGTTGAACTGGTGGTGCATGGGGCCGACCAGGTCTTCTGAAAAGCTGACTTCTTGGCCATGTGTGATATTGTCCCTAGGGCAGGACCTTTATATTTGCCCTGAAAGGGATTTGCTTTGCCCCATGTTTGGTTTTTTTTTTTCCCAACCTGTCAAGATCTCTCTGCATACCAGACTTACTCTCTGCATTTAACCCTGGCTAGCTGCTGTCGAGAGACTTGCTGAAAGATGAACTCACTCCCATCATCCAAGTCGTTAGCAAAGATGTTAAACAGTATTAATGTTACTATTGACCCTTGGGAGTTTTAATCTTAAATTATTTAGCTGGTTTAAATGAGTGATTGATATGCTCCATGTAAGTAGAGGTGAAGCATAAGTCTAATATGAATTAAGCAATTAAACTGCATGATGCCATCAATCAGAACCAACTGGTTGCCAAAATATTATCACATTTTTAGTGACACTGCAGCAATAAGTGTTTATAAGGAGTGAACCAAAGGTACTTCTGCTTATGCAAGGCTTAGAGAAATCACTTAAAATGTGGCAGGTACTGGTTTGTATTTGCTGTTCCATCAGATAAACGGTGACCTTCCTTAATCAGAAGGTATGAAATTGAATTTGATAGGGTGCCATGTGCTTGAAGTTGTTCTTTACTGCCTTCTGAGGAAATGAAGGAAACTGTTCATCCCCACCCTGCCCAGCCATTTTTCTTTCTCTTGGAAAGCACACAGTCCTTTAAGACATTAGGCAACAACTTGTTGCCCAAAATACCAGGCTAAATCATTCAAAGTTGCTTAGAGGGTTGAAATGGCACTGTTCTGCATACACACACACACACACACACAGTCAAACAAAATAATTGCAGGCTTTAAAAGTGCAATTGTTTTAAGCAAGTAAGCTACTTTTGTTCTCTGTAAAATTCTCTAATAGGAAATCCCTCCGCCCATTTCCATGAATTATTTATGTGAGCTTCAAGCTTGATATTTAGCATTGGACACAAATGGAGCTGCAACTGTTCTCACAACCTTTTCTCTAGAAATGCTGCTTGTTAAGCCCTGTCCAATCTCAGTGCCCATTTTACCTATGGGAACAATCCCTCCTGTAAAAATATTAGTGAAACCTAAGCAATTTTGTTGTGTTTTAAGGTAAACTATGTGATTTGTGACCTATCTAAGGCTATGGTGTGTTGTCCTCAGGTGATATGCTTTGTTTTCATTTTGGAAAGGAAATTAGTGTTGAATGGCACCATAAAATCTCATACTGAGTAAACTTTTTAGCAACACCAACACCATTCTCAGGAGCCCAAGACAGAATAACTACACAACTGTTTACCCATTCTTGTGGGCAAATTTTGCCACGAACAAGGAAAATGGGTATGAAACTGAGAGTTAGTTTTTAAGTGACAAATTCTCCTCAGCTTGCTTATGTACAGGTGTTTTTGTTTTGTTCTCTGTTCTCCCCAGTGTGATGAGCAAATACTAATTTGTCTTTTTAGCTTAACCAAAGACTGCTTAAACTGTCATAAGTTGGCCAGAAAAGAAGGAATCAAAAGGGCTGCAATGCAAGGAGATTATGAAAAGCAAGGAAATTGATAGAAACCCTGCAGGTATAGGCACATAATAGTGGATTTTTTTAGTTGTTCACCACTACCTTGGATTTTTAACATTCTGCTCTTGAGATTATCAAAATGTGAAAGCCAATTCCTACACAGTTTTATAGAAAAAAAGGTTTCTTTTATCCAGAGGAAAATACTAAAAGCTGAGTAGAACTGTGGGTAAATCTTTTCTTGCATGTATTCAGGATTGCTCAGGTCTGTGGCTTAAGAAGTGTGAGGTGTGTGCGGTAGGTAGATATCTCAGAGGAGATATGCCTGCTCTTGTACTGACGGAAACAGTTCCATGAAAGGTGCTCCCAGTCTGGTTTGGTATGTCCACAGTATTTCCAGGCAGTATAAACCCATGGGAGAATTACAGTGAGATTTTTTATTTTTTTTTAATACCTCCTGAGCCACAATTTCCTGTAATTAAAAAACCTTACTCCAAAGTTTATATGGTTAATTATGTCAGCTGGTGTAAGAGAAATGCAATGATACATATCTGGAATGAAATAATACATGGTAATGCATGGTATTCAGTTCTCTTCACGTGCATTGCCTCAGCAATACCTACAGCTTATTAGGAAGCCTGAATTCTCTTGATTTTTTTTGTAAAGCTGAATTAAAACACTGCTTTGAATGACAATTGTATAGGGCTTGGAACGCATGCAGTATGTCAGGGATGCATTTTAGAAACAAATAAACATTCTATGTAGCATGCCCAGTACTCTTCAGTTCTGTGGTATAGACGTAAAACATCTCAGTGCACAAGAGTTGCAAGCAAATGACTTCTAGCACTTACCAAGGTATGGGCTGTCAAACTTCATGTCAGTTTAAAAGCAGCCCTCATGATCTGGTAGACCTGAACTGTAAAGGTCAGTGTTTAAAGTTTGATGTATTGATTTAATTTCTCTGTGATCTTGTTTATTAAGTATTTGCTAAAAACATCTCATCTGTTGCAAGATGTTTAAGAATATTAAACATTGTCTTAAACAATAGACCAGAATTAATGACTTATCTGGGAACATTGTGTGGATGCACCAAGTAGTCTCAAATCCTACTCCAGAGCTGGCATTATCCAAGAAGCCACCTATGGTTGGCTTAATGAGCACTTACGTGGACAAACAGAACTTTCTGTTGCTTATTCCCCTTTCATTTTTTTCCTAAGGAAGTGGGTAGATGTGCAGAGATGTAATGAGGAAATATGAAGTACATAACTGCAAATCACGCAAGCAGGGAAATAGGGTCGCTTTGTATGTAACTATGTATCTCCTTCAAAATATTGGAATTGAAAACTGTCCCACTTTGCGTAGTGTTGGGGGCAGGTACAGCAGAAGGTGCTGGAGGGAATAAGATGTTATGAGAGGTGCACTGATGGAAAGAATATGATTCTTTTATTTCCTCTCCTTTGTTCCAGTATACTGCTGAGTAAAATGTGGCATTAATTTATTTTATAGGTAATGTCCTTTTGTCTCCTTTTTGAAATAAGTATAGCAGAGTGTGCACCAAAAGTATTTCTGCTTTCTGTCTAGGGTTGAGATAGAAAATGACAATGACATACTGCAGCTGTCCAGTACAGAGGCAGCAAAAATTACTCCTGTTGTGTGTAAATGAGACTTGGGTAATATGGGAACTACTTTCTCCATTGAAAATAGCTCATATTTTCTGGAACATGCATGCAAACATTTGTTTTTCTAGACAGTGAACCCAGTTGACTTCATAGTAAATCAGTAGCCTACACCATGTTGTATCTAGGTATGACTTTGGCCCACTGCCTGAGTGGGAGTCCTGGAACACTTCAATTTATGTGTGCACTGAGCACTGTGAGCTCCGGTTGTTTCTCTCATGTTTGAGAGGCTGCACAAAGCTTCATAAAATTATGTTGCCCTGCTCAGAAGCAATCTTGCAGACTGTTAAAAGTCATTTCAAGTAAGGAATCAGTCTATATCATGCTCCTCTTCTGCAAGTAACATGGAAATGGATATAATTTTCTTATTTCTGTTGAACTTCCAGGTGGTTTTCCTCGTGTTAATGAGAACCAGAAATTCTTTCCTTGATACAAACTTCTTTTTTTGCTACTGATTTTCCTGAGTGTGGAGGGAGAATATTCTCAGACTTAGAGGAATAATATAATGATTTTAAAAATGAGTAATTAGGTGTCTTATTTGGGGTTTTGTTTTTAACTTTTTTCTTACCAAATAGATTGTAGTATGAAGACAAAAACTCCAGATGTTAAGAACTTGGGTTCTCAGTACACTGGGGAAATTAGGACAAGTGATCAAGAAACTGATGAAAATTAGGGCTCTTTGTAGTACTGTCATAAAAGATGAAATCATCTGGTCACACATAATGTATCTAGTTGGGGAATAAAAGAAGCCTTTCCTAATTGTGAAAGTTCTCTCTGTCCTGAAATTTGGTGAATCATTTTCCTAAGATGAGAAGTAAGCATGCAGGCCTCTGTAAAGGTTCATTTGAATTATTTTTGTTCCCCAAACCACTCTGCATTTCTTTATAAGAAAGCTTCTCCCAAATTGAGAGTGGCTGAAGGGCTGAGGTGGCAGATTACAGTGTTCTTAGGTATCTTTGTTTATGCAGAGGTTTGTGCTCATATGAGCTCTACAAGGAGATTAAAAAAATATTTTTTGTTCTTTTTGTGCTCCTAGGGCAACAGAAGAAAAACAAAAACTGAGGGTAAAGGATTTGCTCCCAACTTCGTATAAGCATTTACTTACATACCTTTGTATGTGGATTTTCTGTTAGCTGGATGCATCTAGAGGATATTGCTTGCTGCTGTCAGGGCAATTGTTACAGTATTTTGGACTTCAGGCAGACAGGGGTAACTGTCCCCTTCAGGGAAACAAACTGGTGTTCATCTAAGTAGGGAGTTCACAGAAAAACTACCAAATACCCGTGTTGCTGTATTTTTTAATGTAGTGGAGAAACTTTGTGGGAGAGGGAGGAGGTATCAGAAGCTTCAGTTTCGAGGAAAACTGGTCTGGACAGTGCTGTAATTATGGAGTGGCTTATCAACTCTGATCACGTGTCAGATTTCACTGTCCTCTCTAAGAGAATTATTTGGGAAAGGTGGAGTAACATGGGGGTGAAGAATAAGGTCCCGATGCCAAGGCAACAGTTGGCAGCTGGCCACCTTATTTAATGTTTTATTTCCTTCATGACCTATTGTTGTCTGCCCTGATCTGTGTTTGAGCTTTTAGGGCCTGGCAACAGTGATATCAGATTAGGTTAACTACTATATTGTTTAAGCAACCAGTAGACTGATAAATACAACAGTCTTCAGTGTACCTTTCTAAGATTTCAACCCCAAACCAACCTGAAAGATGATCTTGAAGAAAAATGCTTCATTGTTTCACTTCTCATTGCTACAATAGCATAAAACTATCAGTAGATTTCAGATTTATTCTCCGAGGTTAAAACCCTCTGTTTAGTCCTAAGCACCACTTGTTAATGTCAAGGATTTAATAAATTCTAACTTTATTTTGTTGATTCCTGGAAATAAATGTGTTCCTTTTTAAGAAGGTACCATAAATTACTAACCTGCATGGAATACAAGTGTAATTTTTTGTTAACCCTCCCAAAATATATTGACAGATTCTCTTTTGTTACTCCAGTGCAGTTACAGGGTTCTGTAGCCTCAATGTAGCTGAGAGCAGAACTTCAGTAGCAGCTGTTGCTGGTGATTCCCTGGATTTCCAGCTACAATTTTGGAAAAGTTAGTCAACAATCTGGAGGGAAGAAGTTAATAAACGTATTTATAGTGTAAATGATAACTGCATTTTACAGTTTGGAAGAAATTTTTACCAAGTGTTAGTGTCTTCAGTATCACTAAAACAGAGAATAATGTTTGAAGACTCGTTTGAAAAATAAATGAATAAAAGCCTTTACCGAGTTCTGTGACCAGGGCTTGAAAACACTAAAGGCTGTTGATAGAGACCCGATGTTGTAATTACAACAGAACAACAGTTCAGTCTTGCAGAAAGCTTGTGTTGGCAAAGCTGAGTCCTCCTAGCCTCACCCTAAAAAATTCAGCCAAACAGACATCTTGAATAAAGAGGCATCGAGTCCTCTTCCCTTCTTTCCCCCTCCCTAAGTCTTTAATTTTTAATTTTCCATTATGCTTCTGAAATGATTTTTTTCCCCATGTGGTCCTTCTTCCTGCTATGGGTTATGTAGTAAGGGAATGTTGCAGTTTAATTAAATCTTGAATGCACTTTCTTTTTTAGCTGAGGCTGCTGTGGCATTCCTTCACTAGCGGGCGATGCCTTTTAATTGATTCACAATAGACAGGATCTGAAGTGGTGGAAATTCTGTTGCTGATTCTCTGATTCATCGTGGACTATAGTGGTGGGCTTGGTGATCAGACCCAGTGACCTGACATTGCTGGGATGTAGGGTTTTTTTCTAATTACTGAACATAATTTTTTTTCAGTATCAGTAACTGGACATACCTAAACTAAGTTTAAATTCTGTGAAGTGAACTCCTTGTGTTGGGTTTGTATGGCAAAGTTTTGGTAGCCAGGTGACTACCAGGATGGCTTCTTTGAGGAGCTGCTAGAAACTTTCTCTGTGTCTGACGGAGACAATGCCAGCTGGCTCGATTACAGATCTGCAGCTGGCCAAGGCCAGGCCCATCACTGATGCTGGTAGCAACTCTGGGATAATGTATTTAAGGGGAAAAATTAGCTCACAACAGCAGTCAGGAGAAAGGAGTGAGTAGAATTGAGAGAAACAGCTCTGTAGACACCAAGGAAGGGGAAAAGGTGTTCCAAAAGTTTGTTGAGGATGTTTCCTATGGGAGGAACCCCACACTGGAGCAAAGGACAAGTGTGAAGTGTCCCCCCTCTGAGGAGGAAGCAGTGACAGAGACAATGGGCGATGAAATGACTGAACCCCCTATTACCTATGCCCCTGCTCGGGGGGCAGGAGGTAGAAACATCAGGAGTGAAGTTGAGCCCAGGAAAAAGGGAAGAGTGGAGGGAAGGTGTCTTTGAAGTCTTGGGTTTATTTCTCATTATCCTACTATGATTTGATTGGTAATAAATGAAGCTTATTTCTCCAAGTCAGTCTGTTTTGCCCATTACAGTAGTTGGTGAATTGTCTCTCCCTGTCTTGACCCACGAGCCTTTCATTATATTTTCTCTCCCCTGCCCGGCTGAGGGAGTGTTAGAGTGGCTTTGGTGGGCACCTAACATAAAGCCAGGGTCAGCCCACTGCACTCCTTTAGAGATTGGAGAATGCCAGGTCTTGCCCCTGCAAGACCCAGGCAGTGTGTGAAGCACACCTGTTCTATCTTGTTGGGTATCAACACCTTGTGTTTTCTCAAAATGGTGCTGCAGCTTCTTGGTGATTGTCATTAGAGCATACGCAGCCATTTTTGGTTGGAGAATGAATTTAGTCAACTTTTCTGACAGTTTGCAAAAGCCACAAGACAAATACCAATTAAAGAGCTAATCTATGCAACCTTATTAAGGAACGATGTACAGTCTAGGTGCACTGGCATCATCTACTCCTCTACTTTTAATGTTTTAATGTATCAGGAAATCTCTCTTCTGAAATTTTGCTAAGTACCCTGGCTGTCAAAGTAAATGGTAGGAGATAATGAAGTTGCAAGATAATTTTATCTTTTGTTGTGGAAAAGTGTGATCGGACACAGACTATATCAGGCCACTGGCACAGATGCTTGAGGCCTGGAGAGATTTTATTTGAAAAACAGCACAACACTTACTATTTCAGTCAAAAGCTATCCCTGCAGAATCATGGTTATGTGGTAACTTGGCAGCGTCAGTGTGGTCCTGGTTTGCTGTGTGCTGTTAAACTGTTTAAAGGCTGTACATTTTCTCATTTTTGGTAAGAACTTTTCCCATTGTATTACTCTTCTTCATCCTTTTTGTTTTCTCATGCTGCACCTCTTGTTTTTATAGTTTTTTTGATGGAGAGGTGCTGCGTCTTCTAGTCTGTTTCCATAGAAACACCCAATTAGAAAAGTAATTTGAAGAGATTGAGGCATAGCTGCCAAAACGCCTAAAGGGAGAGAGAAGAGGAAAGGGGAGAAGATTTGGGCTGGCAAAATGCAAACAACATTGCCTGTCTTCTGCCAGCTATTTCCTAACACTGGTCTGTAAACTCGTATCTGACTGTACATCTTGCACCCATTTGATTTAAGCTACATCTGTAATGAATTTTAAAACTATAATTGAGTCTGGTGCTCAGCATATGTGATGTTAATGCTTGGAATGTGAAAATTTTTTGTTGTTGCATTGCTTCTTTCACATGTTTTTAATCAGGCAGTGGCCAAGACAATCAGACCAAGATGGGGGGGAGAGGAATTAACACATCTCCCTCTTGCCAATGTCTCATGTAAACACACACGTTGAAAAGACGTTTTTCTGTCCTTCTTTTGACACAGAACAGGGTAACCTAGGTATCTGTGACTCAATGGTTCTCAAACCATTTATAAAAGAAAAAAACTCAAACATCTTCCAGTAAGTTAGTTTTCTGATTAGCTGATATTCCTGTCTTCTTTTGACCCAATGCAGGCAGTGAGAAATTGGTTCCTACTAGAATGGGAGAAAAGCAAACAAAATTAATGAAGCAAAAATCGAGTGTTACATGTATCTTTTTCCAAAGGTGCAAAATCTATTGTTTGCATACATTAAAACATACCCATACCCCAAGAATAATCTCTGTATTTAAAAGGACAACTTTGCTCCTTCTTTTCACATAGGAAAGAGTATGAAAATTTAAATCTCTCATAGGGTGTTAGCCTCTGCTCATACACATAGAAATCTGTACTGTGATGATAGCTTGCAAACACCATTTTAATTTCTCTTTTCTCATAGAATGATGGACCCTTTTCAGTATTTTCTTTATGAAGCATCATCTAGACTGACCCTAAGACTCCTTGCTTTTCTTCCTGATTATAGGTCTGCCTTCCAAGAATCACAACGACAAAAACAGCCCCTCACCAAACCTACTAAACTCCAAAACAAACAAAAAATCTCCGTGCAAAAAACCCAATCTAAATAAGCAAAAAAACCCCACACATAAAGCCCACTCTCAAACCCCCACTTTTATCAAAGATGCTTTGGCGCCAGGAGCATGTTAGAAATGTGGTGTTCTTTAGGGAAGGCAGTTGCAGAAGCCAACCAATATTCATGGTTGATTCCTACTCAGATCTTGAGCAAATTAACCAGGACAGGCACTCCAAGCCTCTTGGCTGGCAGATTTTCAGCCTCCTCTGGAGGCAGCAGTGGCTTCAGGTGTATTTGCATTTTCACTGCCCCTGCCCTTTGTGCAGCTAAAGGATTAGGTCTGTGCTGTCCTTCCTTTCTTTTCTGTGACTTTGTCCTGTGTTTGTGTCCTTACAGCAAAATTAGGCACTAGGTTGACTAAGAGCATCATGAGGAATAGTTCTAGGAACTTAGGACTTGGCAAAGCAACTGCTGCATGCCTTCTTAGACATGTAATAACTCATTTTGCCACACTGTCAAACTGCAATGTTAATGAATATTTTCGCTCTTACAGGTATAATTGATAAAGCTGCAGTATTTTGAGCCTTCAAGAAACACTTTGTGTGTTACTGAAACTTTCGAACCAGTTCCATTGCGAAAAGTAAAGGCAACAAATCCAGTAGCTTAAAATGTAAATCTTCTAGGAATCTCCTCAGGTGCATGCTACATTTGGCATCAGGGGAATCAAGGATGCCCTATGAGTTTATGCAATGTAGTATTGCAAGAAAACAAATATTTTATGTTGCTGATTGAAGATTAGAGTGGAAACCCATCATTCAGGTTGAGTAACAGGTGTTTTGTGATTAAGTTGTTACTGTCTTTTCTCCAAAATATGATATTCACTTATTCAAAAACATCTGCAAGAAACATGGAGTGAACTAACAAACATAAAATCTTCTTTTAAAGGAGACTGACAGTGTCATGTTTAACACCACATGTTTGTATAAATGTGGATATATATGCATATAGGACCTTATTAGCTAGCAACTCAGATTAATATTGAGCACTCGAGCTAAGTGTTGACTAGTGTGTGTAGTTAATTATATGTAAGGATCTAATGAACCATGTCAGCAGTTGCTTCCTAGTAAATGGTTATCTCTGTTTCAGAAGCACGTTGATACAGTTTTCTTTCAATGATAGAGCTAGAATATATATATTAAAACTATGTTTGTTAACTAAATTTCAGGTCTATATTTCTAAATGCTGTCTGTTTTGAGAGAAGTAGATGGTATTAAGTTTGTTTCTGTTGTTTCTAATAACAACTACGGTGAATGCCACTGGTGTTTTTGCCAAATGGTCATGCTTTTCTTAATGCATCCAAGTCTAGATGGACATGGAGAGTCCGAAGTGCCACCAACCTGAACAAGTAACGTCTCATCTTTCACAGGGATTCTTTTTAGTATCCCACCCTACATTTAGTATGAACAGCCACTGTAACTTGGCAATAGAAAAGCTTTCTAAAGGAATTACCTTATAATACAGAGATTCTTTGTGGTGCTCTTTGAATATTTCTAAGTTTACAAGAAAAATATGGTTTCCCATCTTGATTCTGCACCTTCAGCAAAGCAGGAACTGTGAAATAGTTTCTTGTAGTTCAACCAGGTGAAATTAGCAGAAATATATCTTCCACAGAAACAATCAAGTAAATAATAAAAAACACAAAATACTTTTTCTGCTTGCAGATCTTTAAGTCTTCGCATACATATGGCTCAAGCCATATCACATGAGCTGTCTGCTTCCTGCTTCTTCCTTTTTTATCAGCAAGGGTTGTGCCAGTGTCAGTCTTCCAAGTTTGCTTTTTCCTTTCCTGGTATTCTGATTAACTACAGCTCTCGTAGGTTTTTTGGGAAGGGATTTTTTTGCAGCATTTATTAGTAATGTTTTCATAATGGGAAGTTTATGGTCTAAAATTAATTGTTAGCTGATTTTATTTGGTAGCAATGATTTTCTGCAACTTCCCACATAATTTTGGGAGGCCCCAAAACCACTTGATTGTGCTGTATTCATTAACTCTTTTTCTACTTGTATGGCTGCAGCATTTTATGGTTTATTATGAAATAATAAAGTGCTCTTTGTTATGAAATTTGTTTGGAGTTTGTTTTTGGTTTGGGTTTTTTTTGTAATAACATTGTATTTAAAAAAAAAAAAAGACTGCTTTATGTAATACCATATAGTAGTGAGCTTTTTTAGTCCTCACTTCTAAGGACAAGTGAGGAAAGAAGCAGGAGCCAGACTCTGAGTTTTAACTTCTAATTCATTCTCAGCATCTGGTTTTGGGATTTGATCCCAGTAAAGTTTCATGATGTCCTGCTTCCAAGGCTGTCTTTCAAATACACCTTGTGCTGGTTTTCCTGTCTTCCCATTGACATGACTGAAAATACCCTTGAGCCTTCTCTGATTCCCGATTGGTAGGGGGAAATAAATTAGGCATGAGACTTTGTATTGGGTCTGGCTGAGCCGGAGTTCATTTCCCCACAGTAGCCCTCGCCGTGCTTGTAGGACAGGAGTCTTAAGCTTGTTGCAGCCATTTTTACACCATGTACATACCCAATTTGTCTCTAGCATGATCTTACCTAGCACACACCCACTGTTTGCTTAACTGTGAAAAAAGAAAGATAAAGCAAAATATATTGTAAGTAATTGGCAGATACAGTCCTACACATCAACAGTAGACCAGAATTATAAAAGCTAAAAGCATATACTTTAAAATTGCCTAGAATGGCTTTTTGAAGGGCAATTTGTAGATTGTCAGTTCTTGAAATCTATTCTTTGACCTCAAAACATTTTTGCAGGTGCTGGAAAAGACATTGAGTTTATCCGATGAGTGACGGTTGTTATTTAAAAAAGTCACGTGTTAGAAAAGCAGGCGCCACTAAACAAGAAGACTTGACGGTTCCATCTGTAATGTTTTTGCTGGCAGAGTAAGTCAGATACTGTTCCAAAGTCTGTACAAAGCATGCTGCAAACCTCTAACACTGGAAAGAACTTGAGAGTTTAATGTGTTCTGGCTTCACGTTACATAAACAGGGGTCCCTATGGTCCTATATTGATTGGGCTTGTGTTCCACCACTGTTTTTGTGGGTATATGCTAGCCCATAAAATCACATTTTTGTTTTTGCCTGCCAACTCTCTTCTATTGCTTTGTCTATTAGATTGCAGTGGTAAGTGCTACAGCTGGTGTGCTTAGCGATCCAATGCAGAACAGTCAAACCACTAAATTTTAGGCTGATGAGCCTGAAAGAAACCCCTGCAATTCGATTGTACAATTAAAAGAATGTCATGAATTGTCAGAATTATTTTATGCTATTTTGAGGACTATGTGTCCCCTGCTATCAGCACAGGCGAACATCGCAAGCACTACAAATACTGTGCAGCACATCTCTAGCAACCACAGCCTAATAAAATCACTACTCTTTGTAACTCAGGGGTAGTGAGATGGGGAAAAGACCCTGAAGTGAAAGATCATGTTTAATATACTCCAATTTTCTCATCCCTTTCTTCTCTGGGCCTACAACTTTTGTTTATTAGTAAACCTTTCTGTTACCACATTTATGTGGTGTGTTTAGACTTCATTAAAATGTGTGGTGAAGAACTCTCTAAACGGACATCCTTAGACTCAGGATTCAGTTTGTGTGACCTTCTGCTGCTTCCTGTCACATACATCCCTACATCTGCTTCTACATTCTACTTTTTCTCTGATGGGGGCAGACTTTTTAGAAAGGCCTGTTGCATTAGGACAAGGGGTAATGGTTTTAAACTAAAGGAGGGTAGATTAGAGTAGATAGGAGGAAGAAATTCTTTACTGTGAGGGTGGCTAAACACTGTAACAGGTTGCCCAGAAAGGTGGTGGTGGGTGCCCTATCCCTGGAAACATTCAAGGTCAGGTTGGATGGGGCTCTGAGCAATCTATTTTATTTGAAGATGTTCCTGCTCATTGCAGAGGGATTGGACTAGGAGGTCTTTGGAAGCCCCTTGTCTCTAGAAGAGCAGTGTAAAAGCTTTGCTTAGTTTTGCACTGGCTTGCAATACCATTTTGATGCAAATACTTTGTTGTATTTTCTTCCACATTTACATTTTGAACACTTAGGCTGCAGATCTTTCTGTGCTGTGTTGTGTCCTTAGCTGTGCCTGCAGCAGTTTCCACTTGATTGTGCCCACCTGCACAGGTAGTCTGGTTGTGATGATCAGCCTATGCTTGTATAGTAGGGTTTAAATTTAATACGGACTGACAGGGTGAATAAAAATAGCATCTTTTTATTAAACTTTCTTGATTGTCACCAGTGTCCATATGAGCAATGTACTGATAACTCTAGTTTTACTGTCAAGGAGTGAATGACAATGAGCTTATTCTGCTTAGGTAATGAAGTCACCCTCTCACTTTCAGCTGTTATTGATGTATAAGTTGCTATGGTTAGCACGCTTACTCCTCTGTAGGTTTCCCAGTGCCAACTCCCCCCTCTCCTCAGCTCTTCTCCTGCTAGAACTGACATTGAAGGAAGCTGGTTATCTCAAGTCCTGTTTGCTCTCCACCGGGGTTGGAATTCTTTCTGCAGCCAAGTTGCAGGTGGGCAGCTTCTGTCTGGAGCTTGTTTCTCCACTGTTACACGTCCTGGCTGGAGAGATTTCAGTGCCATACCTGCCCCTGGACCAAGGCTAGGGGGAGGGGGCTTGGCCCCCTACTTCGGGGCTGCTGCCTCCCTCCTACATGGCTGCTTCTAATTTCTTCTGCAACAACTCCTTCTCTTCCGTTTTCTTAAATATGTCATTAGCAGGGGCGTTACTAAAACTTTTGATTGGCTTTTTCTCTGGAAATCTACCTGGGCCTGATCATTTTGGCCCGGGGGGGCTGGTAAAACCACGACAATAATGTACCATTCCATGAGGCCTTACCTTTCTTAAACATCCACTGCCTTTTAAGGAAAAGATGTTTTATTGACTTTGTGGTAGATAGTGCAACCATACTAGATTAAGAAGATACCCATGCACAACTGAACGAAGAAAACGTTATCTGATGCAAGAGGCATCTGCAGTCTTTAGGCCTATTGGCAAAACAGTTGCTTATGCAAATTATAGAAACATTTGAATAATTAAAAACATTAACATGCTTTCTTTTGTTTTTCACATGCATACTATACCCGATGTTTAAGGTGTGATAGCTAATATCTACGATAATGCTTGTCAATGCTGCTTTATGTTGCCTAGAAAATAACTAGATGTTAAATTTTAAAACTAAAGTATTTTACAATTTCCTTAATTATCAATCTGATATTATAGTATCAGAATATCTGTTATTTTAACACATTAAAATATTTTATTATGTATATTTGTTATATAATAACTTGAAATGTGTTATTATGTAAAAATATTTTTCTTTAACAGTATTTGGGGTTTTCTTCTGTTGTTGTTTGTTAGTTTTGCCATGTGGTTCAGGTCTATTTTCAGCTGGACATCTTCTATCATTTTATCATGATCTGAAGCAAATCAAGGAGCTTCTTCTGAATATGGACTATTTATTTTCACTTCTGTGCTTAGAGGAAGATTTTTGTCTTAAGAACAGAGGTGTGTTAAGTCTGCTTTAAATATGCTTTTGGTGTGTGATGTATTGTGTTGTGTATCAATGTAGTACATTTTGTATGTGATATAACTCAGTAGCTGAACATGAACAATACAAGAGGTAAAAGTTCCACCAGTGTCTGCCAGACAGAGTACTCCAATGTAAAGAAGTGAGATGTGAAGAAAATACTAAAATACTAGATGGTTCCTCTTTTTTAATACAATGTGGAGTTCAAAGACGGACAGTGAGACTGAGGTTGTGTGACAAGCATCTTAAGCTTCAGTCAATTTAGAATGAATCTTCTTTTGCCCAGCATGTGAGTCAGAGACTGCTTTGGATCAAAAGGACCTGAGCTGTCAAGTTAGAGCAGTGTGAGTTGAAGCAAGCTGCTTCTCTTCACAGTATATTTGAGGTTCTCGGTGGCCACTTAATCTGTATGGCTTTACTGAATAGAATATATGGTGTTTAGCATGATTGGTCACCATGTGCAAAACAGACCATGACTAAAATGATCACAGAATTTATCTAGAAGTAGCAGATGCACTTTTTGGCTAAGGCTTGTAGCTGTAGTGAAGAGTTTAACCACTAAGCTTGGTGTGTAGTCTACTTAAGCAAAGTGAAGGAACAGGGCTTCTAGCAGCACTTTGCAGCCCTGCTGCTACCTTTGTTCAATTAGTTGCAGAATTGGAGAGATAGTAAGAAGCTGTCTAAGGGTGAGCATCATCTAGTTCTCACATTATTTTTTCCCAAGTGGGACTACTTGCTCTTATGAATGAATGCCACAAAAATTTCCTAGTTGCTTGTGGGTCTCTGCCACCTGAAAACATGAAATACAAGCACAGTATATTACCATTATATCTGTTAGCGTGGCAGGGTGAAGCAGCAAACTGAAATCCTTTGATGCTGCAGAGAAGAGGCACAGCTGTAAAACAGCTGAAAATCTGCACAGCCACTACTGCTGCACACTCAGAAGGCCCTAGTTGTATTGTAACCAGGCAAAAACATTTTCAGGAAAGTCTCTCCATTTCTGGAATGATACTTCTGCCCTGGCTTGTAGAGTAGTTTTGTTACACAGGTGTCCTCCATGTGGACTACGTGATCTGGAGCTGGGCCCCTGTAGGTTGGACCTACCTCAGAGATGCCAAGCAGGGCAGCATCTGGATTTTGGAGTTTAGGGAGTAAACTGCTCAGTGTCTCAGACTCTCCTTCATGTAAGGGACATAAAATTATGATTATTATAGCAAATAAATGCTCCAGGTCTAGGTCACTGTTCTCATTTCTCTCAAGAATATTTATGGTCAGAATAATTAATCATTTAAGCCGTCTAAACTGACAGCAGTTGTTTGATGGAGGAAATTGCCTGAAGAAAGAAAAATTGGCAAGAGATTGTGGGAATACTGAAGTGGCCTTCTGCATTGTTGGAAGTGACAATTTTGTTCATTGTTTCCCTTGGACTGTCCTTTATCTTCTCATTAGTCAGCTGGATAGCTTTGTGCCTGCCATGTTTCGGAAAGGTTGGGACACAAGGCTGCGCGATGATCACACAATTGTGCACGGAGCTTTGGCTCCCGTATTCTTGCCATAGAACAAAAAGGCTATTGTTTCCAGCATAATAATAAAGCAGGAAAAAAAATCACAAAGGTCTTTCCTCTAGTTAGAAGGCTGACTTAACAACAGGCGGGAGAGAGCTAGCAAGGAGTTTATCTGCTGGAAATGCCTTCTACATTGTGCATTTTTGTTTCATTTTGTTTTACTAGTGGTTGGAGCAGATACAACTGCAAAATCAGGTGGGCTAGATTTCTGACTGGAAGGTGATGGTATGGATAATCTAGCACTGGAAATTGGTGACTTTTTTTTCACGCTATGTTACATTTCAGTTTTTAGAATCATTGAATCCTAGTGGAGGAACAACCATGCCTTTGTGTATGTTCATTGCTCTGTTGACTGAGAGGGCTTTAGACACTTGTTAGGAACAGAATACATGAATAAGAAAATACTTAAAGACTTGCCAAAGTAGAACAAATAGCACACAGTAGTCCTTTCTGGGAGGCAGGTTCTCCTTAAGTAAATTATGTTATGAAGCTTTTTCTTGGAAAATCCATTCCTGAAAGGTATTGATGGAACAAAATACCTCAAATCTAATTTTTTGGGTCAGCACAACTCAGAAAAAGAGTTGCTGGCCACCATTTTATTTTTTTTTTTCCACCTAATGTCAGATTTTTCCTCACCCCCATCTCTGTTTGAAGAGACTGTGAAGCAGGCTTGAGTATGTATGGGGAGATGTACTTTGTGGTACGATAACTTCTAAGGTCAACTCCAAGTGGTGGGATTGCATCTTCACTATTGATACACATGTTGGTGGAAGCAGATACAGAAAATTCCTGCATCTGACCTCCTGCCATTGCTAGTTTGGACTCTTACTTTGTCTTACTCACCTGTCAGTAGCATTATCTGGTGTTGACCCAGAACTTGTACTAGCAAAATGTAAATCTATGTTACTGTCAATATACATATTGATAGATAGATACACACACATACAAAATATGGGATAAATGATTAAATAATTATTCAGCAGTTTCTTGTGCAAACACTTGTATTGTTTGCATGTAGACACTTTGCTTTCTAGACGCGATCTCTTGTGGCTTTGATCAACTGCCCAACAGGTAATACAATCTTCAGCAGAGCTTGTATTTAACAGCTGTTAATGATCTGCCTTCTGGCACAACCTAAATTTTATTGACTGGTTTACACTAACTTGGTAAGAGGTGTCTTGTTCCTAGAGATGTACTATATTGAAAGCATAAGAAAAATACTACTTCATCGGGAGTAGTAACAACTTTATGGGGAGTCTGCAGTAATCAGTTATTTCTTAGTGAAACTGGACTTGACTACTTCTAGAGTGAGAAAACTTAGGAATATTTAATTACCAAATAGAAAATAATAGGTTTAGTAAATAAGGGAGAGTTTATTTTTCTTTTAAATGCTATGAAACATACTGAATACTGCAAATGATCTTGCATTTTCAAGTGAGCTAGAAACATGTTAGTTGTTTTCCCTTATTGGTTTTTCTAACAGAAGAATAGAGAGTATTCATTTTAGTTCTAGGTAAATGAGCATTATATCCACAAGGCTCAGAAATGCTTCATAATAGAGTCAATGTTATAATGGCATAATAACAGAGGAATTTGAATTTCTAGAAGAAAACCTGGAAAATGGATATGCTTTTTTATACATAATGATGCTGGTGATAATACTTCATTAGAGGCACTTTATTAAGACCATCAATAACATGGCCTGTTCTATGTAACAAAGTTTTACCAATGCACTTTGTTCAAGTATCACAAACAGTTCCTGCCATTGCAAAGGGAGAAAGTCTTTGGCTGTTGAAACTACCTTCAGAATGCCTTTTGGCAGCATTGTGTTTTATAGGAGCTGCAGCTATGCTATGCCTTGAAATAGAGTTATATTATTTGAAATACCTGCTGCACTAAGAAGTTTTAGCTTTTTTAAATATGAAATCTTTCAGAACAATTTTTCCAGTGTTTCAATTTCCCTAACTTCAACTTTCTCTCTTTTCCCCCCATATCAACTTAAGTAATCTCTTCTTCCTAGGTTTTTAGAAGAGAAGTCGGTTTGGACTCCCTAATCTCTACAGGCTGCCAAGTACAGTAAAGCTGGGTGTTTTTTAGATAATCGGTGGCATGCTCCAGAAGAAGGAAAAATAGTAGTGAAGATGGGGATGAAATTTATGCTGAAATTTATATTCAAGCACTGTAAACTTGTAATCAGAAAAGTTAGATCCATTCTAGGAAGTAGTCTGAAAACCCAAAAGGATTTTTTTTTTAAATTTAGCTACTGGTACAGTGCTGTGTTTTGGATTTAGGATGAGAGTAATGTTGATTGCACACTGCTGTTTTAGTTGTTGCTGAGCAGAGCTTACCCTAAGTCAAGCACTTTTCATTTTCCTGTGCTCATTTTCCTGCGAACAAGGAGGTGCACAAGAAGCTGGGAGGCAGCATAACCAGGACAGCTGACCTAAACTGGCCAAAGGGATATTCCATAGAATATGGTCATGCTCAGTATATAAACCAGAGGGTTGGCCAGGAGGGGTCGATCACTGCGCAGGGATGGGATGGGCGTTGGTCAGTGGGTGGTGAGCAATGGTATTGTGCATCCCTTGTCTTCGGTTTTATTTCTCTCTCTTTTTCATTTTCATCCTATTTCTTACTATTAGTATATTATTATATTTTATTTTGTTTCATTTATTAAACTGTTCTTATCTCAATACATGAGGTTTACTTTTTCTTTCCAACTGTCCTCCCCACCAGCAGGGTGTGGGTATGGGAGATGAGCAAGTGGCTGCGTGGTACTTAGCTGCTACCTGGGGTTAAACCACCAGAAGAGCATCCAACTCCCACTGGTATGATGTCTAGAAGCAAATACTTTTGACTGGGCGTTAGAGTTGTGTCATCACAGCAAGCACTGCATTAACATTGCCTATTAGGTTTGAAAAACAACTGTGGCAGTTTTGCTTAAATATATTTTTCATGAAGGAAAATATAGACAGGTTGGGCCTCATTTCACTGCTGCTTAAGCAGGTTTTCTATTTGTTTCTTTGAGTGTGCTGATTATTAACATGACTAGGAGATTGAGCTGGTTATTCTAACTTAATGGATCATAATTTATATGTTTTCAGATGTGAATTTTTAATCTGGTCCTCAAACATCTTTGGCATGGACTGGACTATGCAGTGGGAAGTTGAGGGTGGTCATGCAGCATATGTGTATGGCCTCCTGAGGTGCTGGGTAGGAAAAGGAATGCACATGCAGAAGGACCCTGAGCAGTGGTTAATAAGTGGCTGCTATTTTGGCAAAAGCATTGGGAAGTGACAGTGTGAGACTTGACGGAGCAGTGATAGGTTATGCTGGTTTAAAAGTAAAGTGGCGGGAGAAGTGAATCCAACTTGAGAGATTACAAATCAGACTTACAATTTACTAAAAAGATTACAACAAATAAAATGATACAGAGAAAACTGGTTTTAACCCCCAAAGACAAATGTATAACCCAGCACCCTGGGAAAAGAACAGAACAGTGTTCATTTGCCTCTGTGCTGAGCACCACATGGCCCCCCTGGGTGCAAAATAAAAGGAAAGGAAAACCTGTTGGTCCAGATGATGGTGGCAATCCTGTCAAGAGTGGTAGTTGCAGTCCGGTTCTGGTCCTCCTCTTAATCCGATGAGTAGTACCATAAGTCCCAAAACCCGAAGTTTATATGTGCTCAAGTTCAGGTGGGAACGCTCAGTACCTCCCCCGAGGCAGGGAGTTTCACAATGGGTGATTTAACTGTGTGAGTCGTGGGATCTTTTTGGAATCTTTGATGGTCTAGGTGTTGCAGCTGCCTATTATGCCAGTCCTAGGTGGCCATTAGCAGAAATGACCCCTCAGGCTGGGTGTGAAGGTGTTAATGCCTTTCCAGAGTGGAGTTATGACAGCTGAGTCATTGGTGTGCAAACAAAAGAACACTTCCCTGCCTCGAAGAGTTTCTTTAACACCCAGCTTGTAGCCTGTGGTGTCAGGTGTGCCCTGCAAAGCTGCTGCAAACAATCCATTTAACAATCCTTCAGAAATTGCATAGAGGGTGTGGAATATACAGTTTTGGTTATACCCATATAGTAAGAAACTGGTCCCAGCCCCTGTAACTAGGACATAGGCACGTGTGAATACAACTCCAGTGCAGAGAAGCACTGTCATTTTATTGAGATGTCCGGATGTCTGGAAGAGATACAGAGATACAGATATAGAGAGAGGCTCACAGGACACAGTCCAAAAAACCCTGCCTAGTCAGTTTAAGAGCAATGAAGCAACTGCCAAGTATCAGTCACTTCCTTTGCTGCTATTTGTTTCGAAGTTCTCGAAGTTGGTTTCTTTTTCTTTCAATTTTTGATCCTTTCTCCAGCCACAGTTAAGTTTCATTTCAAGGACAGCAAAGTTTGCTGCATTCTGAGGTTATCTCACCTTCTGAAACACAGATGGGACAGGCAGTTGCCTGTCCGTTTGGGGAAAAGAAAACAGTTGTTACAACACAAGCAGACACTTTCTACTCTTTCTAGTAGTTCTGAAAGAATATCTCCTACAACTGTCATGGGTTTTGCAAGCCCTCCGGGCTGAAATGGTCAGGCCCAGGTAGATTTCCAGAGAAAAAGCCAATCAAAAGTTTTAGTAACGCCTCTGCTAATGATATATTTAAGAAAATGGAAGAGAAGGTGTTGTCGCAGAAGAAAATTAGAAGCAGCAGGCCCCCGAAGTGAGGGGCCAAGCCCTCTCCCCCCGGCTTTGGGCCAGGGGCAGGCATGGCATTGAAGTCTCTCCAGCCGGGACGTGTAACAGTGGAGAAACAAACTCCAGAAAGAAACTGCCCAGCTGAAACATGCTGCAAGAAAGATTCCAGCCCCGGCAGAGAGCACAGGAGGACTTGAGATAACAGAGCTTCCTTCAATGTCAGTTCTAGCAGGAGAAGAGCTGAGACAAGGGGGGAGTTCTCCCCGCCTCCAGCAGGGGCAAGACTGAAAGTTGCAAACCCCTGCTACCTTTAGAAGATAACTGGGGTGCACAGAGACCCCCAGCAGTTAATGAGGGAATTTATCCCAGAACAGACGAGTGCCTGAGGAAGTTGTGACCCTTGTGAGAGGCCTGAGTTGAAGCAGATCCTGCTAGAGACCTTTGGCCTATGGAGAGAGGAACCTATGCTGGATCAAGTTGTCTCAAGTAGGACTTTTAGTCCCAATGAGGGATTCATGCTGGTGCAGCTCACTTGTGACCCTAA
>VYXB01006407.1:81459-141579 GCA_013397135.1 Pachyramphus minor | reverse complement strand
AAGAGAGTAGATGTGACACTTAGTGCCATAGTCTAGTAATTGCGGTGGTAGTGGATCAAGGGTTGGACTTGATGATCTCAGAGGTCCTTTCCAACCTGGCTGGTTCTATGATTCTATGATTCTCCAACAAATTCTTTGCCAGCTTTCTACCATCTATAGCTTTACTTAACTTTCTTTTCATAACTGTATAGCTTTATTGTCACATTCCCAGTTATTCTTCCCCATCCACTTCATTGTGTCGTGTCTAAAATAAGAGGATAAATTCTGGGGTACAGAGTCGATATTTGTCTACTGCATTAAAAGGTGCCATAACATAAATACTGGATCAGGAGGGTAGGTGTGGATGGATAGCTTATAGGACAAAGGAACCTTTCAATAAAGGAATGTTTTGAATTGCTTGATTGGTTTTAGTGAGATCAGAACAAGTTGAGAGGGATTCTGAAAAAAATGTGTTATCTTATAAGGTGTATCTAGATTTCTATTTAGCTGGTATTTTTGTTGTTGTTGTTTGTGTGGGAGGCCGAAACTGCTGCAGATAATTATTTGCGACTTTAGAAAGAGTTGGTCCTCTGAAAAGGTTTGAAAAATTCCTTGGCTGAACGTAGAGGACACCAAGGACTACTGTGGGCTCACTGGCAGTGGAGAGGGAGACCCTGACAAATCAGCAGGCTTCCAACAGCCAAGATCTATAGCTTTAACTTGAGTAGAAGAAACTGGTGTTCAAATAGATTAGGAATGCTTTACATAGCCTTATCTTTCATCAGTCTGGGAGAGACTTGTTGCCATATTAACAAATTCTTTTAGGACACTGTTTTGTTATTTAACACAAGCTTGGCAGAGCATCAGACGAAACAGTTCTTCTGTTCTCCCTGAGCTATTGTTCTTTCCCTCTAATCTTCCCTAAAGTCTGTTACAGGATCCTGCTTCTCTTCTGCAACTTCTGTCAGTCGTTTCTAAGAAAAATCCCCAACGGCCCAAACGAAAATAAAAACCAAACCACCCTGACCCCTCGCCTGCCACATCTCGTAATTGTGTGGGCATGGTGCTCTGTTCCTGTGCTGCATTCCCAGAGATGGAGTAACCTCTGAATATGCCTGTGGTGTAGTCTACTCTATTGGATGACTATTTGATCTTAGATGGCAAATAGGAGTGTGCATTTTATGTGGCTATAGTTTGCACCACTGTGTAGACTTATATAGAAAATCTGTGTGCAGTTTGTCATTGCAACATCTTTTTGCTAGTGGTGCTGATGGGCCTTTTCCATTCTTATACCCTCACAGGGTCTTTTCCCCACCTCTTAGTTCTCGAGACAACATCTTGTCTTCCTTGGAATTGAGAATTACTGCAGCTACTTTGCTTGCGTGAATGAATAGAAATGAATGTGAGATGACCTTTAGAGGCAAGAAAACGTTAACAACACTAAGCTCTTTTGAGATGTGGAATAACTTTGCTCCATGGAAATAGCATTCCTCACTAACCTCATTATATATGCAGACTTGTTAAGCTCTTTAAAAGGCTTGAGCCTGTGAGGTGCCTGATGCTGTTCATTGCTATGGAAGTCATGGAGAGTCACAGCAGGTGTTGCTTACTTGCAGGAGGCATTAAGGATCCTAGTAGATGAGAGAAGGAGACCCTGGTGTATTTATTAAATCAGTTAACAATGCTCATGTGACTGTTGCATGTTAAATGCATATTTTAAGCAAAGCAGGAAATTGATTAATCTCTCTTTACCTAGAAATCTTATATGTGAGGGAGGGTTCCTCTACTGAGTAGCAGTAATGTATGCTATTAGCATAACATTGTAAAAGCCTGGGAGTTAAATCTCACCGATAATAAAAGGGACAGTGGAGGCCACAGAAGCAGTTGGAGACTTATTACAGATCCTGTGTTTTCCTGTGACTGCAGAAATATGGTCATATCTCCTTCTGAGCTGTACAAAGAGCTTGGAAACTTGTGTTACTAAGCGTGCAGTAAATAGTTTCATCAAATTAGTCAATTTTGTCACCTGCCAGAAGCTAAGATGGAAATAAATGAAGAAATAAAGTGTTAGTGGTGAAGAATATGAACTTACTGTAGTGTTAGGTGAGTATGGGAATGTTTGCCTGTAAGATAGTCACCAGTGAGAAGACAAAATAGGACCAGATCTAAAAGTGATTCTTCATGCTTACCTCCTTTCCCAGCATTTTGGGCACTGTTTGGTGAGTTGTGTTTTTATTGCTCTGCATTCTCTCAGGCTTCACAAAGCGTGTAATGCATCTGCCCCTAAGTCTGACGATCTCCAGTTTGGGCTGGTGTTTAAGCTTGGACCAGGTCTTCCTACAGTTCTGCAAAGGTGTATTTTTTATTTCTAGCATTTATTTTCCTTTTTTTCTAAATTCTGAGCAAGAATATTTCTCTGTTGATCACTATTTTCATGGAAGTCAGGTGGTTGCCACAGTTCATCTATTTACAGCAGGCAGTGCTTGCAAATACTGTTCCCATTGCCCTCTCCATGTTTGCCATGGCACAGATTGATAGAGGTAATGAATTCAAAACCTTCTGCATAGTCCAGTCTCACACTACATGAGAAAATTCATCAGTAAGACTTATCAGTAATATACTGTGGAACTGGAGATGAGAGAGAGCAGAAGGTTCATGCTGAAATGCCACCTCCCTTCTGGATGGGTTTAAAAATATGAGATTTGGATGCAAAGTTCCGGTACTTGATCCTTGGCAGATGCAGATAAAACCAAGCATCTTGGCACAGATACAGATTAAGCACAGATGCAGATAAAGCCAAGCATCTTGATTCAGAGAGTATGTCTGAAGAGACATGTCAGAGAACTGGACCAAGCTCTAGTTTTTGCATTTCTTTTAGTCATTTGAAATTTCATGAGGAAAGATAAAGCATTTAAGAAGCCTAATGTTCTCACAAATGGATGTCAAAGGCACTAATCTCTCTATTGACACTTAGAATCTTTCTGATAAGAGAATTTTTTTCTTTGTAAAATGATGACTTTTTGGAATCAAAACTTTTTAATAGGTGTGCATGTTTCTGGGGAAGCAGAGGTACCATCTGCTTTTGGAATGGCCAGAAGTTCAGTTACTGAGGTTTGTCTGAGACATGGGGGACATGCAGACAAATCCAGTCTCTCCTTGAGTAAGGCCAGTCTCAGTTTTCAGGAAAATATCTTTGAAAAGGTGTGTTTTC
Source organism: Pachyramphus minor (assembly GCA_013397135.1). Classification (NCBI taxonomy): domain Eukaryota; kingdom Metazoa; phylum Chordata; class Aves; order Passeriformes; family Tyrannidae; genus Pachyramphus; species Pachyramphus minor. The sequence goes on along the minus strand of VYXB01006407.1, from coordinate 138,389 downwards.
ATCCTGGTGTGAAGTAGAATAATATTCCGTTGAGTAAACAGTTCACTGTGACTACTCAGTATCCACAACAGAAAGAGCACCTGGCAGGAAAACAGGCACCGCTAAATGCCTCAGCAGGGACATGTTGTGTGTGTTTGACATTCAGTGGGTTTGCAGCAATGCTGCAGACGTGTATCTGCAGTGGAGCCAAGCCACCATGCTCTGTGGTACCCAGGAGGTGCAGCACTGCACAGTGAAGCTGAGCCTTGATCTGTTTCAGTGCTGCCGTGAGCTGTGGTGATGCCCACATTCATTTCACAGGTGAAAACAGTGACTGCTGACTGCCCAAAGGTGACAGACTCTTCAGGAAAAGTTGACTTCCTGGCTGTTTCCTAGCCCTGAGAACCACAGAGACAAACATATTTCATGTGTTTCTGGTGCTGAAGGCACAGGCCTCTGAAAGAAGACCTGCAAAGAAGTTGTTCTTTACAGTTTGCAGCAGTGTTTGCTAATAGCACGACTTCTGAAACTGATGTTGTTTGTACATGATGGAAGTGTATTTCTGCAGAAACATCCACTATAGGTAATAATCAAAGTTAATAGCTTTTCATTATATCAAGAAGTTCTCAAGTAGGATAAATATATGAGGGGCTAGATTAGAAAATTTAATTTAATGATGAAGTGGAATGGCTTTGCATTCTAACCAGGTAATTCATAAGTTCTCTCTACCCCCTGAAGGCATGGTCTGTCAATTTCTGAAGATTAAAATTTTGGAGATTAAGCATTATTAAATTAGTTTATTCTCGGGAAGAAATTCCCATATTTGACATCAATTACAGGTCTCCCAAGCAATGTTCAATGGCAAATGGAACTAAGAGCAGAAGTTCTGCATATGTAGCACTTTGCTGGTGGACAAAAAGCAAGCTGCAGTTGGGAATCTGTGCAGTCAGGCTTCCTGTTTTATGCACTCAAATGTGTTGGGGGATGACTGTGAAGCTTTTATTGTGGTTTAACCCCAGACAGGAACTAAGCACCACACAGCTGCTCGCACCTCTCCCCATCGGCCCTGGTGGATTGGGGAAGAGGATCAAAAAAGTGTAAAACCTGTGTGTTAAGTATAGTTTAATAATTGAAGTATATAATAATAATAATTGTGAAAGGGAGGTAACAAAAAGAGAGAGTAATAAAACCTAAGAAAGACAAGTGATGCACAACACCACTGCACACCACCTACTGACCAATGCCCATCCCATTCTTGAGCAGTGATCATCCCCTCCTGGCTAACTCACCTCAGTTTATATACTAGGCACTATGTTCCTTAGTATGCAATATCCCTCTGGCCATTTTGGGTCAACTGACCTGTCCATACTCCCTCCTGGCTTCTTGTGCACCTCCTCATTGGCAGAGCATGAGACACTGAAAAATCCTTGACTTAGGGTAAGCACTGCTCAACAATAACTAAAATGTCAGTGTGTTGCCAGCATTATTCTCACCCTAAATCCAAAACGCAGCCTGTACCAGCTACCAGGAAGAAAATTAACTCTATCCCAGCTGAAGGTAGGAAAAGCTGTCCATCTTTCTGTGGTAAGCTTGACAAACTGTTCTACAGCTTGCACTTCTGATGAAACAACTCCAAACAGCTCTCAGTGTAAATAATTGCCTGAGCTGTGGCATCACTGAAAGTCTGTGTTTCTTCCTGGTTAACTTACAGCAGCACAAAGTCCTGAACTTGTGCCACATGGACTTGTAGTTCAAGGAAACAAGTCTCTGTTAGGATAGACATTGGGAGGTGTTTTCATAAAAAAGGTTTTTAATTAACTCTTTTTTTATTATTATTTTTTCACACTATAAAATGCATTTCAGAAGTGAGATTATTGGTTACAATATGAATCAGGAGGTGAACAGCTGCACAAATTTCAACTAGCAGCCAATTACCAGTGGTATCCCTTGGGCACTGATACTGGGGCCAACACTATTTAAAAGCCAAATTAGTAACCTAGATGGATGGTATAGAGTGTGTTCTCAGCAAGTTTATGGATAATACCAAACTAAGTGGAGTGACTGATCTACTTGAGGGAAGGGGGAATATCAACTGACTGGAAAAAATGGCCTGAGGTTGGGCTGTATTAGCAAAAGTGTGGCAAAAAAACTGAGAGAAGTAGTTCTTTCTCCTCATTTGGCACCTGTAAAACCTGCTGTACTGTGTTTGGTTTGAGCAACTCAGTCCAGGAGAGACATTGACCTAATGGAGTCAGCCAAATGAAGCATCATCAGAGATGACCAAGGGCTTGAGCATTTACCTGTAAGCAAAGGGTGAGGAAACAGGGCTTGTTTTGCTTGCAGAGCAATCTTGTGGAGGTCCTGTTGCTGCCTACAGCTACTTTAATGGAAGAGTAAAGATGAGATGGAGCTAGACTTTTCTGACCATACTAAGTAAGGTGGGTTAACCTCAATTTCTGCTGTCCAACATGCTGTCTCGTGAGCATGCTTGGCTCTGCTGCTGTTTCCTCAGTAGCTGAAGTTAAATTCTACTGCCCAGCTTTCCATCACTATTTCCAATGCATGTGTAGTACTGACTATCCCAGAAGTACTTTGAGCTATACTGAAAGGTATATCCAGTGTCATAGTCCTAAAGGTGGCTGCTATATAACATCTTCTGATATTTTTACACTATTCAAATGGGATTTTGCAGATTCAGTCGATGATCTAGTCAGCTTTTAACTTTTGGAAGTTGAGTGAAAAAATTGTTTTACACTGTGGCATGAAAGGATAGCTCTAATATAAAATCTCGTTTAGAAACACAAGTCCTCTGAAAACACTGAAATAAGTTATAATTGATCAGTCCTTATTCAGGTTAGGTTAGATGTAATGGATAGAGGAAAATAATTGGTCTATTTGCATACAGCTTGCATTCTTGTAGCTAAGCTTGCTGAAGCCAGCAATAGAAGGTCTTATCCAGCAATACACTGAATGTACAGTGACTATTCAGGAAAAATCTGATATCCTTCATTGCTTCCCAGAAGGGATTTGGCACCTCATGGCTTGTTCTGTTCAATAAGCTCAGCAGCCATGAAATTTGCTGGGTTTGAATCTCTGGTAGCAGCAGTATGACGCAAGTACTTGTATATCAGGCTGTATAAAATTAGAAGATACAGAGAGAAAGTTTCTGGCTAAAACTTAATTCAAAAACTAGCTTGTTTCTGCTGTCATTCAGTTCAATAAATTTCCTTGTGAAATACTTATCATTCTTGTCATCAAGAGCTTATGTGCTTTGATTCTGATTCAGTATTTATTGCAATAACTGTGTGGGTGGGTTGCGGGGAAGAGGGATGAGTTTGTGAGGTTTTTGACTGGAAGGCTGTGTGTTTTTGGGAGGCTAGGGTGAGATGTTTCTAGATTTTATTGCAAGAATTTTCATTCTAGCTCTTGTTCTATCAATGTGCTACTGTTGTGTAGTTATGCAAAAAAAAAAAAAAAGAATTAAGAAGATTGGGAGGGGGGAGAAACAACACCTAAACATAAATATTTGGAGGATCTACAAGCAAAATAGCTTTTTACCCAGCCCTTGGTAAAATTGCAGAAACTTGTACAGAAGAATTGAATGGAGCAGCAAGAGTAGGGCTGGAAACAGTATTAATAGCAAAGTGATCATTTAGTTCTGAAGAAAGAGAATCCTGCTATCTAAGGCTCTCCAAAAGACACAACTTCTTTTTCAGTCACAGTGATACAACTGAGTGTTATTAAATCTTTCAAGTGAATTGGTTACATGTACTCAGATAAACAGTGATTGCTTTGAGTAGGAACAAAACTCAAGGCAGGCGACTTGGAGGCAGGTCTGGATTTCCTCTTCTGGATGAGGAAGATGAGTGTGAGCAGTCCTGTTCATAGGGTCATTTCTAATGTATTGGAAGTGGTTTAATTTTAAACCTGTTTACATTTGACCTATTAGGTTGAAGACATGCTTTCTTCATTAGTCTTGGCTTGAAAAGATAAGCTTCTCTGTTTAGACATTAAATGAGCTGGAACAAATGAGATCAAATTCCCTTTTCCAAATATTTATAGACTGCAATAACGCATGCTGTCATCTAGAGAACATCACCTGCATGTTTCTTTAGTTGGAGTTTGCTTTCTCTTAAAGATTTGTTAGTATCTTGAAAGTGATGGTTTTGTTCTTGTTTTGAATGTTTTATTCTAAGTGCCAGGACTCTAAGCAATATTTTTCACAGTGGTTTGCTTCCAATAGTCCTTAAGACCCCTTCTAATTTGAATACACTTTTATTTCCATCTGTGAAAAGCCTTGTGAAAGTTCTGACAGTTTTGATTGATTCTTCTGTCTTAACACTTTGCCCCTTTCATGTCTGTTCTGATATCCATCCACTTCATAGCATATCTGGTGCTTCCCAACTGGAAGGCCTCTTTTGTTATTAGTCCTCCCAAAAGCTCTAGAGTTCCCACCACACTAGTCCTGGGGGAAATAAAAAAGGGTAATTTTCTGGTTTTAAAAGATTTTTCTTTTAACCAGAGGAGGGAGGCATCATTTTGAAGCATGTGTGTGTTGTAAATTTTGTGGTCAACTCTGTCCATGGAAGGTCCTCCCCAGATTGTTGTTGTCTCTCTTTTTAAAGCTAATCAATCAGGCAGGAAGCAAGTGCTGTAGGAGTGTTGTTGAAACATGGACCCTTTTGCCTTTTAGGCTGATGGTCAAAACTTTGGTTACAACGAGAAGGTGATGATTAGTGTCACATGTGTTGCCTGCCATATTAGTTGGCTATGCTCTCTACTGTCTGATTTCTGGTGGAAGGATGTCCAGAGTGTGGAGAAAGATTGAGAAGTATTTTGCTTTCTTTGAAAATTGACATGAAAACTATTGGAACAGAGATCTAATATTTGTTGGCTGACTCAACAATGAATTTATGGCACAAATACCAGTGAGGAATTTCAAGATAAACTGTTGTAATCTGTCCTCTGATTCCTTGCTAAGTCAGATTACCTGAAGTCATGGCTCCTTCATAGAGGCTTCTTGACTGATTTGCCCTTAAAAGTTCTTAAATAATTGTTAATACACTGTCCTGATTCTGGCCAGGACAGGGTTAATTTTTGCAGTAGCCAGAGGGAGCATGGTCAGGACCCTGAGGTTATTCTATACCACTTCATGATATGCAGAGGGGGGAGGGTCAGGGCTGGTGACCGAGTATGGGGTCAGGGTAGTGCCAGATTGTGGGTGGTGAGCACTCGTGTGTGAATCCTTTGCCTCCCTTGTACTGTCTTATTAATACTGTTGCTGTGACTGTTTGTTTCTTATTTCATTGCTGTCTCTAATAAATTGTTCTTATCTCAACCCATGATCTTTACCTTTTGTGCCTCCAGTTCTCTTCTCCATCCCACCACAGGGACAGAGGAAAGGGGGAGCAAGCTATCAGTGTGTATTTTGGAGTGTTTCTGTGGGAACACTAAGTTGGGCAATACCATTCCTAAACCACAACATATACACAGTACAGAATACTGACTCGGGAAAGCTCTCCTGTATTTTCCACTTCAGTAAGAAATCCTGTCACTCCCTCTGCTAATTGGAAGCCCAATTGCCCTTTCATTCACCTTACTCCTTGGCATCTTCCTCTGGATAGTGTAAAACTGGAATGATCATGCGACTAGAGTGGGTAACAAAGAATTGAAACATAGCATTTGAACATGCATTTTCTATCCTGGATCGTCTGAAGAGTGTTAATTAGCTGCTTCATGTAGCTCTATTTCTTTCTAAGCTACATATCTGAAGTGCTGAACATCACCCTTAAATGACTGGACACCTTGAATCCTCATGTAGGGCTAACACTTGCAAAGTTAATCCCTCCATCTATCTGTATTTATGTTTTCTAGATAGCTTCCACGTCCCCAAAAATGTGTTATGCAGTGCACCAGTCATATGTTGGCTGGGAGTTGTTTTCATCTGAGATACCTACAGTTGTCATGTTTTGCTGAATTTAAATATTTTCTCTTGCTGATTGTCACTAAGGCTGTATATGTTGGTTGCCTGCAGTGGGCCAGAACATGAATTAATTGGAAAGGGCTCAGCTGCCAAACTGCACAAGCAGCATGTGGAACAGAAGGAGCTTTCAGTTGAGTAACCTCTGCTGACTTGGGGAAAACATAGCTTGCTCACGTCTGTGTCTTTGACTTTCAGAGTGCTGGAAAAGCCTTGACAAAATTGTTTCTCTTGCTCTGTTCCAGACTGAGATTGTGTGACTGGTGTTCTCTCACCACCCTTATCCAAGTTCAGTTATCATAGTGAAAGACTGTTACCCATAGAATTGTAAAGCCAGTTGCTAATTCCTGTTCAGGTTTCTGGGCTGGGCTTTTGGTTCAGGTCCGCTAATTTGTTAAGGTCTACTTTTGTTTTATGAAAAAGATTCCCAGAATATATAAAAACACGTTACACAGGAATAAGACTTTTCCACTACCAAATGAGCATGTTGGCTACTCTTGTCATACACATGGGTTTAAATACAAGTTTTAAGTTGCGCTAATTCTCCATATATGAACTGTAATGAAACTTAAGTGAAAACAAAACCCTGCTGCTGTTTGTTTTGTTTGGATATTGGCAAAGCTCAAGGCATGCTTTTTCTTCCTTCCTTTGTAACTATTTCAATAAAGCACAGACAAAATTAATGAAGAATTACTCTGTCCCTATTTGTAAGTGAAAACAGGCATCTCTGCGTGTTCTATTGTTAAGGGATGCACAGTATTTGCATAGTATAGAGTATTTTATTGCTGGTGTAGAACTACTTTTTGCAACCTCATTTTTGGGGAGTTTCACATGGATAAGTGGGTTTAGGTCTTTCTTTAGGAGAAAGAATATTGCTTTAAAAAGAACAATCAAAGTGTGAAAAGGCTTTGAAAGTAGCATGTGCATGGTCTGATGTCTGAAGAAGTCCAGAGTAAGTGTGTTTTAATGGCATCATTTGCCCTTTTTTTCGCCCTCCCTCTGTCCTACGGCATCATTATTTGAAGTCATTATTTGAAGTCAGTTCTGACTGAAGGGTGGAAATCAGTCTATGCTACATGCAGACGGAACCTGAGAGCCTATCAACCAAAGTATGAAAATACTTCAGGTGTTGAAAGTACTAGTTTCATTACTTAGTCTGTGTCATGGCGTCCTCATGGTAGCTTTTGTCTGCCTTCATACTCTCAATGTCAGGTTACTCTGAGCACTCTGAGAAGGGCCTGTACTGCTTTAACAGCATGTTAGAAGTGCTGCTTTGCATTGCCAGTACCTCAGATAAGTTTATTTCAACTTATTCCAGAGTTGTATGTTGTTGCTTAAACATTTTCAGGTTGAAGCTCTTGGTTGAATGAGAAGTTATTACCTTGAGCCTTATCTTGATGGGGTGTCTTGATAAGTGTCTCAAGACAATGGGTCGTCTCACAAGATGAAAGATGATGTCTTTTAAACCGTAGGCTCTTGTTTCACTACTTCTGATACTTTACTCATCTCCTTCATGTCTGTCACCTTATATTTTTGATTTTTTTGAAATTGCAAGTAAATTTTTCCACAAGAGTTTTATTTTCATTATTGTAGTAAGAAGAGATAAAGACAATGTACATCGTCTGCAAGTTCAGGAGCCTGGTCTTAAACCAGGCTGGAACGCCGTGCTGGAATGGTGAAGTGGAGAATCAGGCTCAAAATAATGATTGATTTTAATTTACTGTAAACATGGGATTTTTATTCCAAGAAGCAATTTTTTGTGGACGAAAAGTACCCAGAATATCCGAATTGACTGTAGCATTACAGCCATCCAAAACATTCATAATAAAATCCAAACCAGCTCAAACATACTTGGTTTTTAGTGTTTCATTATAAATCCTTAACTCAGCCAAGGTTAGCAACCCTCTGAAAACCTGGCCAAGATTGTGAGGGAATCTAAGAACAAGAGAATCTAGGTCAGGGGTTTTTTTTTTGTGGATGGAAACATGTAACATGATGGTTTTACGGAGTTTCAGCTTTTTAGGCATACAAAAATACAAAGTTGCACTAAACTTCAAGTTAGCGACCTGCTTCCTGTGTTGTGCCTACCTATAATCCTGCCTCCTTGCCCGAGCTGATTTAGGTTCCAGTGCCTTGTATTGGGTCTATGAAGAAGAGGACAACGCTCATCACTAATCTATATGGCACAAAAGATATCTGTAATTGAAATCTTCATTTGGTCTTTTGGGGCATTATTTCAGAGCACAGGTCAAGCGGGAGAGAGAATTTAGGGCAGATTTTCCAGGAGAGGAGGGTTGACCCTCCCACTGGCAGTGCTGTCTGTTGCAGTATGTGTCCTCCAGCATCACAGAACACAGGAGTGGAAGTTTCTTGGAGCTGTAACCTTGACTATATAAGCAGAGTGCACTATCCAGGCACATGAGTAAAAGGATTTTTTGTCCCCAGCACAGACTGCTTTTTTATCCCCAGCCTTGCCATGTTCTGGTGGGTTAGGGAAAGAGGGGAAGAACGTGCCCAGTATGCATGCTTAGCTGCCATCTGGGGGAAAACTGTTCCTAGCTGAGGCAGTGGAACATTTGATGTCATCAAGCGTAAGATTTAGTAGTATTTCTTGCAGTCTTCATCTTTAAGTGTTAGGAATGCATTAATGGGTAGGAAGTTCATTCCCAGAAGGACTAAGCTCTGGTGATAGAGAACCGCTTTCGTGCTGGCAGCGTGTAGCTGGTTCAAAGGCTAATCAAAGCTGAAACAAGCCTAGTGTGAAAAATGTAGGTGGAAAGGGTGCTGCCTGCATCTTGCCTCATATGTGTTTGGTATATCCTGTGTGAATAGGTTATCAGGGAATTTCTAAATGCAATGGATACTCTGATGTGCATATCCAACTATTCTTTTCTCTTCACCGCCCTCCCAAGACTCATTGTGGACTATGTCACATGGCCTTCTGTGCAGTGGAAAGATCTTTTGTGGCAACTTCTTAACAATGACTGATAAATCTTTACTTTTTAAAGGCTGCACTGTAGCTGGGAGAACTTAGGAAGTTTCACAACAAAAATCATGATTATGAAAGCAGTCTTTCAATGGGATCTGGACTTACAACCATCCTGTATCATAAATCACCAGGCTAGTAGACAACTCAAAGTACCAATTATGTCCAGAATTATTTTGGGTACTGTTACATTATTAGTGCTAAAATTCCTCCATTGCCTCAGCCAGCAGAAACTCTCAATGGGTTTTTGTTTGTTTTGTGTGTGAGAGAGATTGTTTGGTTTCTTTGTTTAGGTTTTTTTGATACATTTAAAGCAAACTCATCTTCAGTGCTGATGTCAGTAGTCATTTGCTTATTCATAGGACAAAATGAACATCTGGATAGAAAAGCAGAATGTGAAAATGAAGTGTGATCCTGAGTGACATCCTGAGAAAGCAGGTTGTTTTGTCAGATGAATATAAATTCACTTCATAATAAGAATAGTGCTTTTACCCTTCTCACAAATGTGGGGGAGACAGAATATGAGAAAAGCAAAGTGTAAGAAATGAAGAGTCACTGAAAAAGAGATTGGCCTTTCTAATTTGGTTCTCTGTTTTAGAAGTTCCTGAGTTAACTGTAGGAATGGACAAAACAAGAATTTGTTTCTGTAGGCAAATTCTGAAGAGAAGCATATACTAAATCTGCTTTGCTGGAGTGCTGTTTCCAGCTTAAAGCGGCTATCCACAGAATTCAATTCGTCTTAGTGAGGATTGAAATTATTTTAATAAGGCCAATTACATCTCATTAGGATTGATGTATAAGGCAAAAATACAAGAGAAAGAGGTGGTAAAGAGGCTAAATAGCCAAGTACTACTGTCGTGACTTTACCTTCAGAAAAAGAACAGACCAGATTTTCAGGCACTTCAATTAATTTTATTTAATTTCTTCCAACATATTGCTATTTTATAGGAGTGGATGCCAGATCTACAGCTTGTAGTCAGCCTCCAGGTTGCTCAGCCTCTGAAGGTGTGGACAGAGAGGGGACTGTAAAGTTTTTTGAGGTGTTCAGCCTGCCTCTTAGAGAAGCCCCCTACTCTTTGTGCAACTGAAAACGCAGAATTTCCTCTTGTGCCAGGGGAGCCTGGTAAGTGTGCCTGCTGCTCCCCTGCTTGGGGCCTGCCTGCTTGCCTGGTCATGCCCAGACAAGCATGCACAGCTTTTACATTGCAGGGGACTGAGCAAAGGCACCTTATTCTGTGCCAGGTGCTCAGTGTTGTGTAGGGCAGGGGATGGCTCTTGGGCACAAGTCTTGAGAGTCAGTGGAAGGTCTGAAAGTTGGGTTGTTCAAACTGCCGAAGGCTGTGCATGGGATGGCACCATGAAGTGACTGAAACTCCACAGCAAGTTTTTTCTGTGCTGTCTGGATCACTATGTTATGCACTATAAACATGCTTTTCACCTTCATATTTACATATGAAGAAGTGAATATGAATTCACATGTGAAGAAACTGAAGCTTTCCATTTACACTTTAGCTAGTGCTCCTAATTTTCCTGAAATGCTATAAAATATCTCACTGGGATCTTTAGAATGTGTTTTATTTAAACTGCTGTTTTTTACTTCATGTTTTCGTTTTGGTGGGGGAAGGGAGTTGTGATGGCATTCAAGAACTATTGACTCCCTCTTGTGGCTAACTTAAAAAAACAAACAAACAAAAAACCTCATCAGTGTTAGTTCTAGTATTGTGGTAATTTTATTGTGTGTGTTTTAATGCTTATTTGAGACTGATTTTTCTGTATCTAAGCCCTTTCTAAATGCTTCCCTTGGATGTCCTTTAAATGTTTAACATGGAGAGTGGAGGCAGAATATCATAAAAGGCTGAAAATAAATGGTAACAGTTTATTTATTTCAGGTACAGGTGGACATTTGTAAACATAAAAGGCAGGTTTCAATTAGGGAACTTATCTTCTGTAGAATGCTGTTTCTTTGCAATCAAATAGTCCTTCCCCTGCTCCATTATCTAAATAGTTCTGCATTTTAGCAGAAATATTTGGTAAATTCACATTTACCGAACATATATGTGTGTGTATGTGTGTTTACAGAGTCATATAAGGTTACTGATTACATTTCTGATCATGTTTTTAGTACAACACTGAAATTATCACTGTCACAGTGACTCAACTGATGAATCTCCAGCTGCAATAGAAAGTATAGCTGCGTGGTCAGTTATTAGAAGATTTCCTTCAGATTTTTCTAATGAAATAGAACCTCCATATATGGTTCAGTGACCAATATCTTTCTTTGTTTTCTTGCTCACTTTTTTTATTAGCCAAATGTTAGCATTTTCAGTGTTACATGATACAGTGTTGCAAAATAGAGCCTGTAGATACCACCTTGCTTATTAGGCTACCAACAGCTTTTCTTTTCGTGTATATCCCTCATTTTCAGTAACTTCAGTTAACACAAAATTGAAGGGAAAGGTCTCAGATGACTGTGCATTTATAATGTCTCTTTGTCTTGCTTTGTTGTTTTTTTTCCCTCTCTAACAACTTATCACAAATATTTTTATTGCTAATATAGTTTCTGTAATTTAGGATATTCTACCATCTGATCTCTATTGCTAAAATCTTAATTTTTACAAGTGCCTCTTAGTGGACTGTCATGGCTTATATTCCATCACAACAACATGGAAATCTGTGCTCTTGCTAGCATATGTTCCCCAGGCTGTTCCAAGGCTCTTTTTCACATGTCATTAAACTACATCATCAGATATTTAATGACCAGATTACACTGCCTTTGTTCTTAAAATAAAGGATCAAACCCATATTGTTCATTTGATTTTAGAAACAGTTGTCTCCACGATGAAAGAAAGTTGTTAAATGAAAAGTTGCAATGGTTGTTACAAGGCTTTTAACCCTTCTTTCTGGATACCAGTTAAGATGTGTTTAATGTTAAGTTATGAAAAGAACATATTTTTTTTTCCTTTTGTCTTCAGGACTTGTTTAAAGTATAGTAGGCACAAAATATTTAGTAGAAAATATTTAGTAGAACTCTTAACTGTAGTCACTGCATTTAGCATAGTTTAGCTACAGGCTTGATCATGGAAATATTGAATTGAGAACATGGAGGTCTTGGTCCTCATTCATCAAAGATCTGGTGGTCAGCAGACATACAGATCTTTCTTAGGGCTGTCCATTATTTCAGTCTTAGTCTGGGGCCCACCTGCTGAAGTTCCCTTGTTTTGTTACATCAGAGCACCTTTTCTCTGTAGCACTGCCCACATGGAGGCTGATAGTTACATTTGTCCAGTTGATGAGTGCCACTCATCAGGCTGGTACTGACATTTGTTTGAAGCACTGGTCTCCTGAATCACATCCAAACCCAGTGGAAGCTACAAAGGAGAAGGAAGCTAGGAGTTGACATTTACTCCTGTTACATACTTGTCTATACCAGTGTTTTGTATGAAATGCACCATGCCACTACATGGCTTGGACAGCCTCTGGGTCATGTCTGTAGATACCAACATCAAAAAGTGTATATGTAGGCTGCAGGGCACAAAAATAAAGTAAAAGCTTTTATTCAGCTTATACTTTGATTTTAATTTTTTTTTTGTGCAATTCGGTAGTAGCAGCAAGGAAAGACTATCACCTCAGTTGCTCTAACATTTAGAGTTGTGCCTCCCTGTCAGCTGAGTTAGGGATCCAGGTGAAGATCTTCCATCTCGTTTCAGCTGGCCAAAGTTCACCTGGAGCAGAACCACAGGTCTGTCAATTGACTGACTTCAGAAACTTATTGATTCTCCAAGGACTGTAGGTGACAACTGCGAAATTATTTTAAAGGATTTTGGGTGTGCATTTATTTGCAAACGGCCCAGGTTTTAATTTCTAGAACCCTCAGTCAGGCCTATTTCAGCAGCTGATAATTCACAGACATGGAGCGTAACTGTGAGCAAGTGCACTGAAATGAGTAGCAGTGCCTAATGAGCTGTGAGGTCTCCTTATCCTGGCCTGTTCCTGAAGTGCTGCTTCCACAGATAGAGCCCTTCTCTGTCTGAGAATGCTGCTTCCTTTAAATCAAGGTGCAGCACAAAGTGCTGACACTCTCCCACATCTCACTTTGATTTGGGAAGCAAATGTAAATAAGTTTCTAACAAGACTGGAAAATGTATTTTTTAACAGTATTTTCCAGACACAAAATTGGTTATGTTTCAAAGAATCTGTATGGCTTTCACTATTCTAAGCTCTTATACATTACCAAAATCAGAATTAAGCCTATAAAAAAACCCTCTTCAGACCACTTTCTTTAGAGAATATTTTTATGTTTTGTTAAAATATGAAACAAAGGTGAAGTTTAAACTCTAAAAACTTGTCTTTGTTTCACCACATAATTTTCAAAGACATGCACTTTCTGGATTTTACAGTATTTTAAGAGTCTCTAAGATAAAAAAAATGAGCACCATTATATATTCAAAGGTTAGGTGTTTATGCCTGACTTCTAAGGCAAATCTAAGATGTACATATATATCAGGTAACTTCTGACTCATCACCCAGGCTTTAGATAGTGTAATACTAGACAAGCTACATAAATGCCAAGCCAAGTTACAAAGTGGGCTTTGTCAGATCTGGTATTAAAATAAATGTTTCTGGCTTTTTGCTGATTATACTGTCAAAGTAAATTCTGAAGCCTTGACCTTAGTCAGTAATTTTATTAATATAGCAGTCTGTTGGGCAGTAATAGGCAAACATCTATTGTGTTCTCCATATTTTTGGTTTTGATGGCACACATTTTCTTACATGGCCCAGCAGTATCATATGCTGTCTCACACTTTGGCATGTGTAAGTGCTGTCGTACAGGAACAGTCTAGATTTTAACAGCATGTACATTTTTATATTATAAGCTGCAATGCATATGTCTTAATTTCATCAATTGGGCTGTGTTGTTTTTTCTTTATTCTTGCTCCTTTGTAAAGCTCTTACATCATTCTGAAACTGGTCAATTAAAGACCTGCCCTCCCTTTTGCAAACAGGCTTGTGCTGTACAGATTTGTTTGATACAAAATACAGCTTTTGTAGCTAGTAGACACATAATCAGCAGGGATATGTTTCCCCCAGCCCTTTCCTGAGCAGAAAGTTGCCAGATTCTTTCAGTCTTTTTTTTTTTTTTTTTTTTTTTTTTTGAAGTTTGTATTCTTCAAACTGTCTCCTGGATTCTGAATAGGTGAAGTAATTTCCGCATGCAGATGGTTCATGCCTTCATACATGAGCCTGCTTTTCCTTTCTGGATTCCTACAAGTAAATTAACAAGTGAAGCTATAAGCCAGTGACTAGCCAGCAGCATGCTCAGCCTCTCTGGTGTCTTCCAGACTCCTGCTTGGCTCTGTTGGTGGTGTTGGGTTGTGCTCCACGTTGTGCTGGCAGGGAGCTGGCTTCATACGGCTCCTTTTGGCTTTGCATGTCACTAGTGGAGTCTCCTTTTAGTTTTTATAACTCTGCATGTCTTCAAAGGCAACCCAACCTATCCTTTCTTGTACTTGAACAAAAAGCTCCCCAGATTGAAAAGGGTTGCCGAGCTGGGAGGTTTCTCCAGGTGTCAGGGAGAATGAAGGTAGCAGTTGCAGCCTGTCTGGGAGCGTGCATGCTGTAAAACAAAGCCTTCATCATCTACACTTTCCTTTCCTTTCTGCGTAAATGTGTGCTCCTTTCTGTATAAATGGATTTCAAAATTTTCATTGGGTTAGTTTGATGTCTTGGGTACTGTTCTTAATAAATTTGTTGTTGTAAAAGAAGTCCACTCACCATTATTTTTATTTTTTATAAGGGATACATTTAATTTTATAATAGAAATTTACTACTTAATATGTTTATTATACGATTTTATAATGTATGATTTAATATTTTATGGATATAATTTATGTTCAAACTTCACTGTTAATTAAAAATCAAGCAAAACCTCATGCAATCTAGATCTAAACATCTACTAATTCAAGAACTTGGAGGCACTTAGATATTTGTCTATTTCATTTTATTTCAGTAACTTTTGTGATAAGAATGAATGAAAAATATTTTCCCCAGTTATGTAATAATATATATATTTAATAATTTAACAATATGAAAAAATATAAATAAATATAATAAAAATCAGTTCTCCAGCCTGTTGATGACCCCTCTGGTTTTTGCCAGTATATTCTGTTAAGATCTGGCATGAGACTGATGAGGTACCATATGACAACAACTTCCTTTCAGTGGTTGCTAGCCATAGGGGCTGGAGTTTCTGCATTTGCTCATAGACTTATTTTCCCCTTGAGCTGGAAACAGGTTTCAGCTGTTGACAGTTAGTGCCTCTGAGCCTTGTGTTATACCTATGAGTAAAATGCTCAGCAATTTCCCCCTCAGTAAGGAAATGTTTGAAGCAGGGACCCCTTTTGATGTCCCACGGGGCTGAGTGAGGCCAGCACTGTAGCTGTGGCAGCAGGCTGCCTCTCAGGATCTGCTGGCTCACAGCCCCACAGTCTCCAGGACCTTTTTTAGGAGCAGCATGGTTCCCTTCCCCACCAGAGGCTGTGGTAAGGTGGCTTGTGTGCCGCACACATCGTGGCATCTCGGGACGTGGAGGAGGGAGATCTATTGGCAGTCTGCGGTGTGGTTGAAGGAGAACAATCCAGAAGAGCAGACTCCTTTTCTGTGTGTGAGTCACCAGCTGGTGATATTGCATGGCATTGGATAAGTGTAGGGTATCTGAGCAGCCACAACTCTTCAGATAATCCAGAGTAGCAACTTTGAACTCACAGAGGGGAAGGCAGTGCTCTCCAAGATGAGATGAGAGGATGCTTACTGGCTGCAGAGCATCTGCTGTATTCCTCACTGGGTGAAAAACTGGCTAGGTGGCTGAGCCCAGAGAGTTGGGGTCAGGGGAGTTAGATGCAGTCAGTGCGTGTCAAAAGTGGTGTTTCCTAGGGCTCAGTTTTGGGACCAGTCCTGTTTAATACCTTTATCAATGATCTGGATGAGGGGATCAAGTTGCACCCCCATTAAGTTCACAGACAACGCAAAGCTGAGTGGGAGTGTGGGTTGCTGGAGGACAGGAGGGCCTCCCAGAGGGATCTGAACAGGCTGGATCAATGGACCAAGGCCAATTGTATGAGGCTTAACAAGGACAAGTGTTGGGTTCTGTCACAACAACCCNTTGAGGTGCTGCAGTGTGTCCAGAGAAGGGCAACAGAGCTGGTGAAGGGTCTGGAATATAAGTCCTGGAAGTGTCTGAGGGTAGGAGGGTTGTTTAACCTAGAGAAGAGGAAGCTCACGGGAGATCTTATTGCCCTTTACAACTCCCTGCAAGGAGGTTGTGTTGAGGTGGGGTTTGGTCTCTTCTTCCAAGCAACTAAGTGATAGGACAAGGGGAAATGGCCTCAAGCTGTACAAGGGTAGGTTTAGATTGGAAATTATGAAAAATTTCTTCACTGAAAGTGTGGTTAAGCATTGGAACAGGCTGCACAGGGAAGTGGTGAAGTCACCATCCCTGGAAGCATTCAAAAAACAAGTAGATGTGACACCTCATGGTATGGTTTAGGGGGCATGGTGGTATTAGGTCAAAGGCTGGACTTTTTATGATCTTTGAGATCTTTTCCAACCTATATGATTCTATGGTACTATGATCTGCATTGGTTCCTGCAACCGAAGGCTCCAGATATTACTGAACTATAATGCAAAATAAATGGTACTCATTCCTTTTTATGAAAAGTTAGCAAATTAAACAACCTGGGAGATGCCCTCCTTGTAAACTAGCTCTTGCATTAGGCAGTTGAATAATAAGGTAATATATTTTTTTCTTTTTTTTTTTCCCTTTCTGTCATTCCTCTTTCATTCTTTGTAGTTACTCAGGGACATTGCTTAAGTGGTTGCAAAGATGGTGGCAGAATAATTTTTCTTAAAAAGTTGAAACCAAATTTCAGCATAATGGTAATTATTTCCAGACCTGACTGGTGGTGATTCTAAAAGAAGAATAAACTCTTTGAAGATGTTGCAAAATATCTTTTAAGTTTCTATGAATTTAGTAATTTCTCACTGCAGAAGGGACTGTCATGAGTGCATATTACCTCCTGCATGGACAGGGTTCCTTACGTAACAGCATGTTGTTCTTAGAACTCTAAAAATAAGCTAAAAGAAATGGGTAGAGAGAATCCATTTCATAAGTTGTTCCAGACCTTCTTTGGACTTGATGTTAAAAAAAAAAAAAAATCTTATTTCCAATAAGAATGTCTACTGGAATTTCCAAATGTTATACATAATTATATGTTTTATATCCAAGTTGAGTGGTCCTCTATCGAATTGTCTTTTCTTACTGCCACTTACAAACAGTTATCCTGGACCTTCTCTGTAAGATAAATGTCCTCAGCTGCTTGAATCTCCCAGTCTGCTGAAATATGCTTTAGTCATTCTTGTGGCTCTTACTGATCTCTTTCCATTTTTTCCATCCTATTTGTGTTGTGGACAGCGGAACAGAGTGGTATGCTAGCTGAGGTTATGTTAGTGCCAGTAGAGACAGTGTTGTCTTCCTGCTTGGTATTCCCTTATCTGCATACCAAACCACAACACTGTTGTGGTTAGTCATGAAAGATGATAATATTGTATTATATACTATTTTCCCACACAAAACAGAGAGATAAGATCTAGTACGTTTCAATTGCCTTCCGGTTGAACAGCAGATCCCCTGAACTGGAGTATGGAAAAGATGCTTGTTTAGTATGTATCATGTAGGGATATTTGTAGGCTTTCCTTACTGGGTTGTACTCCATGGGCATCCTGAGAATGCTATTAGGATTTATGAGATGTAATGTAGCTTGAATCCTTATGAGACCACTTCCACCAGCTGCCATCTTGTCTGATGACAGAGAAGGGGAACTTTCAGAATTAAAATCAGTATTTTTCCTACATGTCAGAGAGTGTACTGGTATGTGATGCTTCCACATCCCATCTGAACATCTGAAGGCAACTGCAGGCAACACTTAATTTCCCTTACACCTTTTAGGAATGTTTTTAGTTTTGATCAACTGGAATAGACAATATCTTGTCACTCATTTTGCATCTACACTGCAAGGACTCCAGGACAGAGCTAAACCTAAGAGTGGAGCAAGGATTCCTGAGCTGGATCAGTGGCAGCACCTCAACTATACCTCACTTATGTCCAGAAGGATCTGAAGCACCTGAGAAATGAGTTCTATTAGCTTTGCCAGGTGGGAACTGCCATTCTCAACTTCACAGTACAATTCACTCTCCCCTGGCATATGTGGATACTACCTCAGTGCACAGGCATCTAAAAACATAGAAATTCTGAGCTTTATTGCTAAGAAGTGAAACAGATACTTGGAGCACAATCGAACAAGGAAATAGATGAATGAGGGAGAGGGATTGGCAGAATACACCATTTTTTCTTCCATTAAACCACCAAATTGTTTTGGGTTTTTTTTTTAAGGTTAAGTGAAACCAAGCAACCGCATAATAAATTTTTTAAAAATAAAAATAAAACCCCGTATTTATTGCATTTTTTAAATAAGCTGTATCTCCCAAAGGGATTTAAAATCTTTCTTACCACAGACTTATTTGACAGTTCAATCACAGTTTGGCCATGCTCTGATCAGTATGATTAGCCAAGAGCATCACCAGTCTGGAGGACATTGTTGCTATTTCATGCCTTAATAAACAGTCTGGGGTCTGTGAAAGGAAATACAAGCAATAGAGAAATTTTTAGTGTCAATACAACCATGGAAAATAACTCGCATTCCTTAAAGGTCTTGTGCGGGATGAATCATAGCATTGCCTAAGTAAATCACATGGAGTTGAGGAGGCCCTGCCTGGCAGCATTAATTCATCGGGGATGGAAAACAATTAGAAGTGACTGTTAGCAGACGGAGGTAAGGCTGCTGCTGGCTTGGAGGGCAACACTGAGCAGTGTCTTCTTGATGCAGCTTTGCAACGTCCCACTTTTCTCTGGGTAGTGTGCTTCAAGGTTCACAGGTGGGATTTGTGAGGAGAGGTAGTTTATTTGTTGGAGCAAATAATATAATATTAATGGGTGGGAGTTTGGACGCACAGGCTGTTCTGCTGATCCAAAATAGCTGCAGCAGTCTTCACAGCTCGTTAACGGTTTAACAACTGTTTGGAGCGTAGATAGAGTATGTTGGTCCAGCCATCTGACAGCAGGATTGATGGGTGACTATAAAGCAAGGTGGACAAATCCTAAGCTCTTGTGGAAAACAGCATCACCTGAAACTTATACTGCCTGTGGATTGTGGAGAGGCTGTCTGGGAGGAGGCAGGAGAGTTGGAAATACCTTAAGATCAGTATTCCTGTTGAGTCTGTAATTGTTTTTTACTTTTTGTTTTGTTGTCCAGTGGAACCTACATGAAGGGATCTTATACATTTCCTTAAAGGATCCAGACTGAGCAGTCACTGGGTTGTTAGGGTTTTCTGCCTCTGGTAACTGGATATTTCTGAGTTCATTCTGGCATCCAGTGGCTGTGGTTTTGTACGTATAGTTTCTCTGAGGGCATTTTGCCCACCAGATGACAGGTATTGCTTATTAGGAGGTGCAAGCCTCTGCTTCTGTCATGTTTCTGATTATGTTGCAAGTGGGATTTACCACCATGATTGTAGAAGTGTGTCAGAAAAACATGTTAGACCAAGCACTGTTTAGTTCCTTTTGACATGTGGAGTTTAAAAGCATTAATACATTTGTGATATTGTATGAATTTAGCAGACTGAAGCCTTGTTTAAAAGTGTAATTAGAGATGGGGAAAGGTTTCTAAGAAGACCTTTCTTTGAGGCCTGTATGGTTTGTGGTGGCAGATGAACTTAGCTGAAGTGAACTGGTGGGACATCACCACTTTGCCAGTCAGGGATGAAACATTCAATCTGCTTCTGCTTGGCCACCATCTCCTTTGGGTTATGCAGAAACTGTGCAGGGATGGTGTCAGTACTTTGATGAGCAAACTAGGCCACGTTTTAGCAATGCAAGTGCTGCATAGCTCCTTTTCTTTCTTCTTCTGTGGAACAGGAAGGTAAAATATCCCTATTTGTGATAAATAGGCAAGCTAGGACCTTTGCTTTATGAAGTGCCATTTCAGATAACCTTTAATGGTAATTGAGCATGTGCCTTACCTCTTAGAAAGAATGGGAACTAATATGGCCCAGTTGGGATCTGCCTTGCAGTATACTCTAGGCAGAAGACTATTTGAGCATGATAGGGTTGTAGCCTCCATTTTTGCCCATGAGTAGTCTTTGATGGACTTGAGGGTGGCACATTCACTTTTTGCTTCCTTCTTTTTGACCTGATCATGCTATACATCAAGTTAGTTTGTTCTATTGACCAAGAGAAATTTTGGAAGGATAATGGATGCAACAGATTCTTCTTCACAGCATCAAACATGCATAACTATTTGGAACTGGTGCTGATTTATTCTACAGCATCTCTAAGAAAGGGTGGTGAGATGCTCCGTCAGTAGCAGGACAAAATGTGATTTGATGTCTTCAAGCCCCCCTCAGAGCTGGAAGAGTTGGCGATAAGATGTAGTTTGGTACATCATGTGCTTGTGGGGTGGGAGCCTTTGGGGTCTAGTTTCTCAAGACTCCCAACAATTTCCCCCATTTTCTCACTGCATTGACCTAGGCCTTTGGAAATCCTTGATCCCTGGGGCAAGTTTTGTGCTGAATATATGCCTGGTTTCAATTACAGCATTAAGTAAATGTGTCTGTGTTACATGCTTATATGTCCAATTCAAAAAGTTCATGCAATGGACCAATTTATAGGGCAGTGAAGATTATTTGGAAATAATGTGAAGCTTCATTCTGGAATCCATTCAACAGTTTAGAATATGTGCTCACTAAATAAGACTGGATTTAAGCACTTTGTGCTAAGCTTTTTATGTACATTTTCTCTTTTAATTCTCAGATTTTGTATACCATGTTTCAAGAAACAGAATTTAAAAATTAGGAATACAACTTGAATTCTGTTGTAAACAATGTAATTTTCTTTGCAGTCACATTCAACATGGGAGCATATTTTATATTAAAATGAGAATGGGACATGAGGGGAAAAGATTTCATTAAGATTAAGAATAAGATGGCAGATACTATTGCTTCTAACAGTCATCTAAACTCACTAACCGATTGAATTTGTCTGTGAGTAGCAAGGATAGTGTCTGGAGTAGTTATATGGCAACGTCATGAGTTCTTAGGTATTTCTCCCAGTGGATAGTTTACAGTGGTTCAACGCTATTCATTTAAAAGACATTTGCTTGGGAACAAAAATATATTATTTCATATATCTAACAAGCCTGCAGAGGCTAAGAGTGGTTTAAAACGTACACCTTCATCTCTTTCCCAGTGTCTGGATATTCTGTTTTTGAAAGCAAAGGTTAAACACTGGAAATCCTTTGCCAGAGTCTGTAAGTACCTTCATGTTGCAGTTTCATTGTCATAAGTCAGCTTTCCATAGGTCTTTTCAGATACTTGATTTGTGGGTCTGGTCTTGTATCCTTTTTCATCCTTGCTGCATATATCCCAACTGCAACATGTCTCACTGATGATGAAGGCACCATGGCTGTCACAACTTGCTTGAGCTCATGGTAGGAGAGTTACAGATCATGTCTCTCTGCAGCAAACCTTGGGTTTCATTGTGACCCCTGGCAGAAAACTCCCCAGTATATGAGATGATGCAGAGCATTACATCTATTTACACTTCAAAGGGCTGCTTTTGGCCTCTTAAAACGGGCCTCATTTTGGCTGCAGCACAGCACATCCCACCTGGGGTTCAGTGATCCATTTCTTCTGGCATGTAAGAGAAGAGACTGTGGTGCTGCCTAAATGTGAGCTAGAGCCAAACTTTGGAGAGGCAGGGCTCAGCTGTGCGAGTCATGCAGTGCTGTGACACAATAGGATGCTCTTACAACTAGAGCATTTTGGCAATCCAGTAAATGATGCGTCTCCATGTGGAGTCGAATCAACCCAGCTGACAGGGTGGAACCTCCTGCATCTGGCTTGGCACTGAAAGAAATATATCTTGTAAATCTGTCCTGTGGTTTGACAGGTTTGCAGTATCCAGAAGAGCAGTAACAAGCTGTCCTTGAAGTAATTAAGTGTTCTGCAAATAGTGAGAAATCCCCTGGAATTGTTTTTGTGAAAACAAGGTAACTTTATGGCAGAGAAAGACACTAGCACAAACATTGTGCTATCAACATCCTTCATCATTGAACAATGGACATTGGACATAAAATTGGATGTAGGCCAGTAATGTGAACCTGCAGCCCAGAAAACTGATTGTATCCTGGGCTGCATCAAAAGTGGCATGGCCAATAGGTCAAGGGAGATGATTCTCCCCATCTATTCTGCTTTTGTGAGACCCCACTTATGACCCATTATGGCAATACCATGTTACAGGAATATACACTGTGCAGTGTTCTGTGAACCTGGGTTTGTAAGATTGTTATTTCAAATTAAATTTGAAGCAAGATTGTGTCATCATTATGATATTTATTTCAACAGTGGAGTAGGGAAGTCCAATACCAAACATAAAAACAGCAACAACTTCCAAAGATCATTCTGGTTTTGGCTACTGATGTGGTGCTGCCGCAGTGCAACTCATGCAAAGCAGATTAGCAACACTTTTGTTACCACAAGATATCATCATTCTTTCAAATCGTAGCTATTCTTTGAAGTAACAATAGTTGTGATGCTCTCTCCTCTAAAAGAAAAAGGGAAGTAAGTTAATGTAATCATGAAGGCACTGGAAGCATATGTCTGAGCCATCCAGAATCTCAGGCAATGGAGTGGAATCTCAGGTGGTGGAGGAATTTCTCAAGAACTGGTCATGTTTTTGTATCCAGAGAATATGAAAAGACTTTGTTTGAGCCTATGGATGATGTAGTATGCCTCAGAGATAAACCCATTAATACATTACTTCATGCACAAGTTTTGTCTGCTTTTAGAACTTCAATTTTTAGAGAAGGAGGAAGCAGTTGCTTTGCATTTTTTCCCCCTAATAGGTACAAAATTCATTACAGTAATTAAAATTTTTCAATAGCTGTTGTGAGTGGGTAAAATGCACATGAAAGGATAATTTTATGACATTACGGAAGTGTACATATTTTATAGCCACCATGCATCTTTGCAAATAAATTAGGATTTCCATAGGGTAGGTGCTAAATTTAGGGCAGGCTCTTGGATGCAGCTACACCAACGTCAGTCTGCAAGACTCTTTTTCAACACTATTAGAAAAAGTAGTGAGGCAAAAGTGCAGAAGATTCACTAATAACAAAATTATATTCCCAGTGAATTTCTTGCCCATCATTATTTAATGACAATACATAGGACTGCAAAGATTAACCTTGCATGTGAATGACAGCTTTTGCTTCCCTTCCAATATTTATGTATTTTGGCAAATTCTTAACCATGAAGAACTGAAGCACCTCTTCTCTTGTACTGTATAGGTAGTGCTCATAATCAGCCTGGACTCTGCCGGGGCAGGGGTGTTCTTTTTGCTTTTACAACAAAATTGACTTAGAACTGCACTTGCAGACCATAGATTGCTGGTTTTCATGAGACTCTTCAGCCACACAAAGTTGCAGTTCAAAGTCTTTATATTTTTTTCTTCACTGTTTGGTGGAAATGTTACAATGTTAGCACAGATTATGCTTGCATCTTCCTTCTCTTTCCTATGCTCCATTGCAGAAGTGGAAGCAACTGTTTATTGGAAGTCTGGGTGTGGTCACCCAAACTGAGAATGCAGAACAGGAGGCTCCCAGAAACTGGAGTTCTTGCACTAAGTATGGAAAGCTTGGCTCTGCACAGAATTTCCAAATGGGCAAAAGCTCTTCCATGTGTTCTTGGGAAAGAGATGTAAATAGCATCCCTGAAAAAGTTAATGATGCGCTAGCTTAGCATATAAAGTTTGTGGAGTTGCCCTTAAATATGCTAAAGACATTATGGCTCAAGAAAGAAATCAGTGTCTGGCAAATTATATGTTTGCATGTAACGAACAATACTGTCTTAAAACAGAAAATGTACTTATGGGACAATCCAGGCTGTGCATATTTGTGTGCTGCAAATGCTGCAATGAGGGCAGAACGAAAATGCCTTGGAGCATTTCTGGAAATTTCAAATGGAAATACTAGGAATAAGTGCTGAGGGTGATAGTGCGTAGGAGAACAGTGTAGGGCATTATGGAGACTTCAACCAACCAAAGAAATACAAAGACCTATGATTAGCTTGTGTCATAATTATTTTCCTGTTGTCATTGGACATAATTTGGGCCAAATTATCATCTGGGAGTAGTGTGACTCTGAAATTGCCACTAATCCAAGTTTCAGAATAGCTTGCCAGACAAACTTTAGTATTTCATCTCTAACATTAATATATCTGCTTCTCAGATATGGAATCTTGCAGTAACCAAAGAGGAATGCTTTTCTTGGTCAAGAAAAATTTTCCTGGAACTGAGGAGAGTGGAGGCATCGGTCCAGTTTCCAGCAGAATCTGACATTTTCATTGGCATTTTTTATCTTATTTAGGGCATGAAATATTCCAAGAAGCAATTGGACAAACATTAAAAATTGAAAATGAAACACCTGACTTTGGTGCTAGGATCTGATGAAGTTACTGGTCTTATAATAAAGTTTACTGTTTTGGAGATGCTGTTAAAGGTAAAATTGAATTTTCACTGTAAAGTTTATGTGATCATGTTTATTAATGTTGCTTTCCCTAGGGTTGCTTATATTTTGTTTAAGTAAAATACATAAAAAGTTAAATGCCTGTCTGGCTGGATTAAGGTGGTTATATGTTAGAGTCCTTTCCTTTCCTCATTGCATTTTTATGAAGATCAGAAGTTTCTGTATTGAAGGTCTACATTCAGAAAAACATTGTAGTCACATCGAATTAGAGTGAAAATGGAAGAATTTTGCCACTCTTTAATACAAGCAATGCTTTCAGAATGCTCTGCAGTATGAATGCAAGTTTCAGAAACTGAAGTTGCTATTGCAACTGAGATCCAGATTAAAACATGTTTTACACTGGCATTGAGTGGCTCTCGTGCAAATATATAAAATTTAAAAAATTCTATGCAATTTTAGCTTATCACATGAAGGTTGAGTCTGAATTATTTAAAAATAAATCATGTAAACCAGCACAATAACATCTAAATTTTGAGCTATTGATAAGTTTGTGGGCTTCTCCTTCAAAGTCCCTGACCTTTCTACAGAAAAAAAAATAAAAGAACAAATTAAATTTTAAATTCTTAGCTCTTCTCAACCTTAAACTCAGTTCTTTTGTATTTTCAATCTTTAATATAATATGACTTGTTAAAAAAAAATCTTTTGATGCTGACAACTAAAACTCTAAGCATGTCTCCTTAAATATGTTTTTTAATAACAGTAGTGCTGACTAGAACTGCTGTACATCACTGTCTCTTACTGCTAAGAACTACACAGAAGAGTCAAACTCAAAGAGTTTGCATGGCATTGTGTGGAGTGTTTTGGTTAGATACAGCTTTTGACTTTGTATTTAGAACTTCAGACCACACACCTTTTGGCTTTATTTTTCTTCTTTTTGTTTCTGACAAGGAAAATGTCTTCCAGACTGAGAGTGTGTTAGGAGGGCTTTTTAATGATTTTTTAATTTTTTCCTTCCCTTTTTTTTTTTCCCTTCATTTAAAACTGGTTCAAAATTTGACTCAAGCCATTCCTGGGATTGTAGAGCGGTTAAAAAAGTGTGTACTGCGTAAGTTGGGACAGTGTCTGTTTTTTTTTCTTTAGTAATTTTGTTTCTCCAATCAGTTATGTACTGTTTCCTTCCTAAATGTGCGAAGGTGACGGAGGCTATAAAAAAGCCTATTAGAGTGTAAAGAACAGGCAATATAAAGATGTGGTACACATGTCCTTTGGAGCTTTGCTACCTGAGTGGTTTGTAAGGATGGAGAGTCACAAGTTTCCCTTAACTCTGAATTGGTTAGTGTCCATGAACTAGACCTGGGTTCACAGAAGAATTAAAATTATAGATGCTAAAAAGACGACAGAGTTTTGCACGAGGTAAGGGAAACTTCTTGAGGGAGCTCATGAGAGAAGCTTGATGATCTCCCTGCTGCACAAGCAAGAAGACAGAGTCCCTGGGTGAGAGGGGGCTGCTTTTTCATACTAGGAGGTCAACTGAGATGGAGAACAACTGCACAAGGGCTGTGAGCTCTTGGAAAGAGCAGTTGGTAACACAGGGCTTTTTATCTGGTGTTCTCGGTGACTTATACTATTTGAAGACATGAATTTGTGGTGGAGTTTTTTTTAACATTGCTGGCTTCTGACTGTACTCTAAGGTCATTTGGATCTGATGGTGGAGGCTGCTCTGCCATGCATAAACTAAAATCTTGGGCTAGAAAATCAAATAGCAGGATCCTGTCCCAGAAAAAGGCACATTCCTAGCATCCCAGGATCATTTAGGTTGGAAAAGACCTCTAAGATCATCAGGTCCAACCATTAACCCAGCCCTGCAATTCCACCACTAAAGCATGTCCCCTATTCCCAAGTTTACTTGGGAAAGAATCAGAGATGAGTCAGTGATAAGATTAGTGCAGTAGCAATGGTATTTAGTATCTATAACTCTTGAAAGAGATTAGACAGTGCTGTGCCCTATTCCGTAATCTATTCTCAATAGGGAACTAAAGGTATCATAAGCATATCAAATACATATTCTGAAGAAGTGGTCTTAGGTGGTGCTATGAAAAATAAGGAATATTGTGGAAAACACCACAGAAGACAATAAGCATGAATTGCTTAATGTGAGAGCTTTCAAAAGGTGTACCAGTCATGGAGAAGAAGGGATGGAAATCAAACAATGGTATTGAGTAATTTGATTAGTAAGCATACTATTAGAGTAATCTCTTGCACAGACATTTAAGCTGGATGGTCAACAGTGAACAGTATGACAGGAGTCTTTCAGAAAGAACTACCAAAAGAAGTAGCATGAAGCTCAAAAGATGAAGCTAGTCAAAGCAAGCAAGACAAGATACAAAGACTGAATAGGAAACTTTTTAAATAACCGTGCAGAATAAAGATGACCATTGCCTTAAACTGAAGGGGTGAGACTAAAGGCAAGCACTGACTCAGAGGTGAGAGGGAACTTGTCAGTATTGATTTTTTTTTTCCTGTAATTAAGTAATGGCAGGTAAACTTGTAAAGCTCGTCTCTGAGGCATGCTTATACGTGCTCATACTTCTGGTGTGTCCTTGGCTATTGCATGTGGGACTGCATGGGTTATAACTACCCTTGCAAATGAGCAGGGTTAATGTACAGGATGGGGCTGGCCAGGTTCTGCCTGCTCTTCTAGGCAGCTGAATGTGTTTGGTGGCTGCCCTCTGCAGCTCCTAAAATCATGGTGGTGAAATTTTCCTACCAAATGCTTCCATGAGAAAAGATGAGGATTCTATAAAGCTACCTTTATTTTTTTGGCAGAAAAGTTAATGAATAACATTTTCACGCTCAATATACCTCTCCTGACAGCAGCATTGGATTTCCCTCGATGTACAGCTGTTCTTTGTGTGTTGGTAATACTGCAGTTGTCAGCCCAGTCACAGTGCTTTGCCTCACTGATAATTTATCATATAAATCGTTGAAGGGAGTTGGTTTGGGGCTTTTTTTTCATGTCATGGCAGTGTGCCTCCTTACTACAGGTACTGTATATCTAGTGATTCAGACTGAGCATCCAAACATACTCTTAATTCCTTTTCTGATACTGAGTTGTGAATGTCTTTTTTCCTGCTTAGTTCTCTTCCCTTTTTCTTCATGCTTGTCCTGTTCTCTACAGCTATTTCTTATGCTTATGAACCTGGAATAAAGTTGTCAGATGATACCTGTTCCTTTTCAAAGAGCCTAAAGGGGACCTGGATCTTATCTTATTTGTTTATATGGCTCTTCACTGTTCCTGAAATACAGCAAACCATTTCAGAAACAGCAGTAGTGTTGGAAAAAATGTATTAAATATATGAAAACTGAACTCCAGTGCAGTATGTCTTTTGTTTTGCTGCTTTTTCATTAAGTTGCTTTCTTGCCTTCTTCCTCTAACCAAACCCTTTAAAAACACCTTGGTGGAGTTTCCTTGTTTTATCAATTACAGACCCACTGTGTTCTCAGCACTACTGTTAAAATAATGTTTTTGATACGGTTGCTCATTATTGCAAAAGTGACCTTTCTGCACGGGCAAAATTAGGGCAGTTTCAAAGCCCAGCATGAACAAGTCATTGAACTTCACTTCAAGCTGACTTCTCCCTTCCTGGCATTAAAGCACCTGTACAGGCGTGCACTCCCTTGGCTCTCAGCACATCCTCAGCTGCTTATGCTGCTTTATCAGCAATCCAGCTCCACTCCAAAGCAGTGCTCACAGCTGTGAAGCAGCAAAAGCTGCTTGCTGCTGCACTTGGGCACTGCTTAGGGCTGTTTGATGTTGTAACTACATTCAACTAAGGGACACCATCACATAAGTACATTCAAAGAAGATTAATTACTCGCTGGCTGGGCAGTGTTTGGTGTGTGCAATACAGATAACTACAAGGCATGGAACTCTCTGGGAGCCTTTCCATGGTATTCTGGGCTGTGGAGCAGTGTCTCTAACTACTGCAGAAGCTCAGGCATGTGCATGTGTGGAGAGATGCTGAAGGGGGGAAAAAATATTCCAGAAAAGTGACACTGTACAGTTATTCTGTAAACTGTGCAGAAGCACCACAACTGTGTCTTAGACTGCCTGATAGCTGTCTGCAGTCCTGGAGCAGATGTGGTGACTTAACTAGAGAATCACTCTTCCTTCCTACTCCAGTACCCTATTCTCTTTCCCTTAGGTGAAAGCAGCAGCTTTTGCTGGAAATTAGTTGCTTTATCTACATCAGTCATTCCCAGGTTGGGATTTCTGTACATGAGCTGCTTCTGTGAGCCTGCTGTGTGAGTTTCTGTTGCCTTTTATGCCCCAAAGAGGGAAGCTGTTTCTTTTGTATTACTTTTTGTTTGTTTTTTCTCTGACAATAAAAACAATAACTTTTAGATCCTGATAGTATTAAGTCTTGCCTTTCCTTGCCATATGCTATTATAGTTCTGTTTGCTTATCTTGAGATTTGGATAGCTGGGAAAGTATTCTCCTTTCTTCCTTGATTAGATTTTAGTAAAAGTATTGTCAAATACCAACCATCTTCTGGATATTTTTGTCCTGCAGGACTTCCTGGGGAAATAAAATTTTCCTTGTTGTCACCAGAGTTCATGGATGACACTATAGGTGGTCAGACATGGATCACAATTCTCCTGTATGATTTTTTACATATGGTCTTTGACTAAAATTTAAAAAAATCTGACAAAATTTCGTCAACTTTGCAAAACTCAAAATTTACTCGGAGTAATGCTAGCTTGAGCCATTCACCAATGTATAGGAACTGAGATAATTGTTTCCAAAAATTAGTCTAAGAAGAATTCTCATGGTTCTCTGAACTTCAGAAAGGCAGTTATCACAGAACTATGGAATAATTTAGGTTGGAAAAGACCTCTGAGATTGTTAAGTCCAGCCTATGACCAAACACCATCATGTCAACTAGACCATTGCACAGAGTGCCACATCCAGTCTTTTCTTAAACAGCTCCAGGGTCAGTGACTCCCCACCTCCCTGGGCAGCCCATTCCAATGTCTAACCAACTCTTATGTGAAGAAATTTCTCGTAATGTCCAATCTAAACATCCCCTGGCACAACTTGCTACTATGTCCTCTTGTCCTTTCGCTAATTGTTTGGGAGAAGAGGCTGACCTGGCTGCAACCTCCTTTCAGGTAGTTGTAGAGAGAATTGTAGAGAGTTATGATACTAGCAAGCTGAGGAGCTTGCTTATGCACTATACCCACCAATCTTCTGACTAAAATTGCTAGTTTCCATGTGTATTAACTAGGTCTACCTCACCTTTGTAAGGCTGTTGACAGAAAATGCCCATCTCCTGCTATGTTTTTTTTCTTTTCCTAATGTTCAGACATGTTTATTATGAAGCCTAATATTTACCTGCTTAAGCAATTGGCTGCCCATTAATTTTTTTTAGCTAAATGCCAGATTGCCTGTTTACAACTTAACGTTTTCTTGACCCGGTTCACAGCTTACTTTCTTGACTTATGGCCCTCACCAGTTTTTCACCACCATTTGGCTCCAGCTGTTCATATAAAATGAGGTATTTAATTGCACCTTCCAGTCAGCCTTAGGGCTTAAGAACACTCATCAGTTTTAATCATGTTTGCAATGCTCTATATAGAAGCGACAGCAGCTCTTAACACTTTGCAATATAATGTGTTTTCAGTCCTATACTTATTGGAAGTGCTTATACGGCATTCTTATAGGATTTGAAAAACCATATGAGAGAGGAAGGAGTGAGATTTAAAACAGTGATGGAGCTGAGCAAGAAGTATAAGCAGTACAAATATGATAGGAGAAGAGATGATTTCTGCAAATACTGCTGTTCTCCAGCTACAGATCATTACCCCTCTCATGTCTGTCTGTTTTGAACCTATCAGTGGTTAGTTTGATTTCTCTCATCTGTTCTCCGGTAAAAGAAAATGAGTGAGGTGTCCTTTCTTATTGCCACTTGTGACTGTACAGATCTGCATAATATTATTTTTCAATTCTCTTTTCTTCTGACTGAAGAATCTTTATCCCTTTTTCATGCAAAAGCTGTCTGTTCCTTATTTTTCCTTTTCCTCAGCATCCTCCTCTGAACTGCTTCTGCTTATACCAAAGTGTTTTGAGAAGAGAGGACCAGGACAGCATGCAGTACTTGAGTAGGATTTTTGCCTCTGTGATGATGATTGCTTTTTTCCTGTTTGTTATTCCTTTGTGACAGTTTTGATTTTGCCCTTTTTTGTTTGTTTGAGGCTATATTTACTTGGAACTACTGTGTGTAACTGTCTATTGCAATCCCGAGATCTCACCTGTCAATAATAATGGCGTGCTCAAACTCCTTCACTTTGTGTGGAAAACTATATGAGTGCATGCCTGAAAGTTTATCCAAATGAGTTTCATTCATATCTACATTAAATTATTAGACAATGTAATGTCCAATAACAGTGTGATTAAGACTTTTCTGCAGTTCTTCAGAGCAAGCCCTCATCTTCACCTTCTTGAACAGTTCAATCTATCAACAATGATATTTATTATTTTCCTGATAAACACATTGTCTAGATTACTTAAGAGCATATCAAACTGTCCGGAATCCTTCCTTTAAGGCAAGAAGCAACTGGTAACTCCTACTTTGTTTCCTGTTCTCATAAATAAATAAGGAGTTTATCTTTGAGATCTTCCACTTTTTTTGTCTTGCAAGACCTTCAAGATAGACATTCATTGAGCATTTTCTGGAAACGTGAGTGGACTATGACCACCAGATCTCTCTCTGTCCTTTGGTACTTTTCTTTTGGTTGAGACTGCTGCCTTCAGTGGTTTTGTTTGCCAGCTTACAAGTAACCTTAGATTTTCCATATTTTGGCCCTCTATTCAGAGCTCTCTAAGTGCTCGATTCTGAGCCGTGTGATGGGGATCAGAGACTTTCTGACTGAAAGGCATTTTTACAGCTCAGTAATTGGGTGGTTTCTCTTCGTCTGTATCGGTGGAACTTGGGTAAATTCGCCTCTCCAGCTGGATAGCTTAAAACCTACAGAAGGAGATGCTGGTATCCATATTCTGTAGACCAGCAGGATTGTTTAAAGCAGTATCAGTGGGAACAGTTCCAGGTTAGTCTCTGCAGCACAAAAGACCTACTGTGAGCCAGATCTGTATCCAAGATGTATTCACATTATGCAAGTATTTCCTGTTCAAGATGACTATTAATCAAACCAGACAACTCTTTTACAGCAAAAGCTTTCTATAAAATTCATATTTAAGACATGGCATAAAGTTAATCCATAAAAATGATTGTTGACGGTTTAAAACAGAACAATTAAGAAAAAGATAAATGGGGAGAAAAAAGACTGCTTCTGGTAAGTAGAATGGTATTTAGTTCTTGCATGAGCTCATCTTTGTGCTTTTCATGATTAATTGAGAGAATGAGTCTTATGACTCCCTCAGCTGAGGGAGCTGAGGTTGTTTAGCCTGAAGAAAAGGAGTCTCAGGGGGACTTTATCACTCCCTACAACTGCCTGAAAGGAGGTTGTAGCCAGGTGGGGGTCAGTCTCTTCTTCCAGGTAGCAAGCAATAGGAAAACAGGAAATAGCGTCAAGTTGCACCAGGGGAGACTGAATATTAGGAAAAAATGTCTTCATCAAAAGGGTTGTCAAGCCCTGAACAGGCTGCCCAGGGAAGTGGTGGACTCACCATCCCTGGTGGTATTTAAAAGACCTGTAGTGGTGGACTTGGCAGTGTTAGGTTTGTGGTTGAGCTTGATGACCTAAATGGTTCTGTGATTCTATAGTACTTTATATTTCTACCTAAAGATGGCTGTGTTCATTTAATCTTGAAAGCAGGTTCTACAAGAAGGAGAACTTGTGATTTTATTTCATAGATGTGTTGTGTAATGCATCCAGCACCATGCAAGATATTATAAACTTGGCAAGGGGCATGAAGTTCCAGTACAAGATCCCTGCTAATTGTATTTTGACATGCAAACTGTATTAGGGAGTGTTGGTGACTTTGGCTTCTAAAGAGGAAAACGTACTTTGAGCCTACAAGTGACTGGTGCTTCTGCTTTCTGCATTGAACCATTAAATATCAGTGAATGAAAGTCACCTAGGGGATGGGTGCCTGCTATGTGGAGAGCAAAGCAACCTCTGAATTTTTTCTCAAAGCTATGAGTTTTCCCTGTCATAGAATTAAGAATCCCTAATTTAGAAAATGCATTTCACTTCTGAAGTATCTTCTCATCAGACTTCGTTGAACAGAACAACAGGCACTTTTCTGGAAGGCTTTCCCCATGCTTTATTGATGTTCTCTAGTGGCTGTTGGTTGTGCAATGACTCTGCCACCAAGAGGCTTTCCTTGCATCCACCAGCCCTGTGTTCCCTTCTGTTACAGTTCTGCAGCGCTTGTTTTAAAACTACCTTCTTTTTTCTTACTTATTTTTTTTATTTGCCATGCTGAAATTCAGCGACTCTAGATCTGTCCCATCATTGTCTCTCAGGAGGACCTCTGTGCAGTTTCATGCTTGAAAGTGTAGTGGAGGATTTGCCCTTCCCAGGGCATCTGGAAAAGAACAGTTTCACTTGTTACTGATGGTGAGGAGGTCTGTGCCTGAGAAAATGAGGACCTACATCACGTGTCTGTTTCCTTTCCCTGCTGCTCCTGTGGCTTTCCAAGCAACTAAGCTTTCTTTTTCATTAAGTAGATGAATGCAAAGGCTCAGTCTGGGTGTTGCCTTGTGTAGCAGAGGGTGCCTGTTGAAAATTCTGGAGAGGAAGGAAGAACAGCGGTCCTCAGGGTAATAGCCATTTGTCTGCACGCCACAGGACTGTTCAGGTCTTAAATTCTTGTTGGAATTACAGGAATGACAGAGCTGATATGTAGGATCATTTTTCTGAAACTGTTAAAGGAAATCCATCTATGCTTGGTACTTGACAACTCGCTGGGAAGCACTGTCAGACAGCCAAGTGTGCTCACTTGCAGAGCTCAAATGTGTGTTTTGTTGGCAGTATTAGTTCTGAATAGAGCAGTGTTACAAAGGCATATGTTATTCTTTTGGAAGTTATCATTTAATCTATTCTCCAGGGATAACATGGTATTCTTAAACCTCCAGCAGTGAGTTTTTACTTTCCATCTGATCTGAACAGACTACAGAAGGGCCAGTCCAGTGTTCAAACCTTACCCTGCTCTAGCGCACAGTGACAGAGAGGTACTTATTATATGTACTGTGATTTTTAAATTATTTTGTAAAGCCAAATCACCCCAACTTTATAATTAATTTTATAGAGGTATAAACCCCAAAACTTTACCTATTCCTCCAAACAGTTCCCGTGCCTAGCTTTCATTTGAACTGAAGCTAGGCTTGATCTCTTCCTCCTGCTCCTCCCCCTAGCCAATGGTTATAGCAGAGATTTCCTCTCATTAAGTGAACTTCAGATGGAGCCCACCCTCAAATAAAAATCCAAACATTTTGCTTTGTTTTGGGTAAGGGAGGCAGGGAGGCATGTAAAAGACAGGAGAAAGACAAATAGCCTTTCTAAACAAACAAAGGATAATTGCTCTCATAAATGTGGGTCCTCATAATTTAAGAGCAATAGTTTATATACTTGGTAAGCCTTATAAACAGAGAGAGGAGACAAGGGCCAGAGTTGTGTTCAATAAAAAGTCTAACTCAACAAGGCTCTTGATTGTTAAGTTGTGTATTTTGTGAGCCTCCGCCAAGTTTCCTTGTGAGCAGGGCTGTGCTTTGTGCTGATAGATGCACAGAGGAGCAAGCTCTGGGAGTTCTCTGCAGAGCCTCCTGGGAATGGGGGAGTGCTGTTACTGAGAGAAGTTAGAGGTAAAACCAAACCATCCTGTGGATGGCAAATCCGTGTTTTAGTGTGCTACATGACATTTTGGAGTTTGCAGTTGGAAGCCTTAAATCTAGTATGTGTTTATAGTACAGTACATAGAAAATGAAAATGTGTCATGTATTGGCCAGATGGTAGAAACCAGCGATAAAGGCTTTAACCTCACCACAGGCCTCTAACAGTAGGTAATTCTGTGTTTTAAGGGAAGCTGGTTAATTTACCTGATTTGATTTCTCTCCTTTTTTTTTCTTTTTCTTTTTTTTTTTTTTTACATTTTTTCATAAGATTTCAAAACAGTTAATGAGTGAACATGAAACAGTATTCCTCTTGAACAGACTTTTGTTGTGATTATTGACTTACTAGCAGAATCCTCAAAGCACATCTCAGCTTGGATATGTTCTGTCATACAGGCAAACAAAACTTGAACTGAAACCTGAAACTATTGCAAATAATGAACTTGAGGATTGCCAGGTTTCTCAGGGTTGTTTGCAAGAATCTGATGATTCTACACTGTTTACAGTGGTGTGTCCAGAGTATTGTATTTCAAGTCTGCTACCACCTCTAACTGGAGGTATTAGTGAAGTTTTTGTTGTATTATATACAAGCTTCATTCCTGAGCCCCTGCAATCTGCTTGCTTTTACTTTTGCTTTTTTTCCCTTTAAAACAGAATGCTTTGTATCTGTGTATTCAGATTTTGTTTCCTGCAACTACTCCCTGTGATGGTGGATAAAATATGCCTGGCTCTGGCTGCATGATTTTTACTCCTAATACTGGGAAAAAACAACAGATTGCATTTTAGCAACTGTACTTGAATGTTCAGGACAGAGAAAGATGCATGGCAGGGTTAGCACAAATGTTAGATGTGTTGCCGTGTGTCATAGCCTGCATGATCTTCACGGGATACCTAAGACAGGTTGGTGGCACCATGGTGCCAGCATATAATATTCCTTAAGAAGAAAGAAATCTTTATGCGTCTTTGTAAACCTCACTTGCCTTTAATGCTCTGGTACAAGCATGTGCAATTGCAAGGAAATACAGACCTCTTTTGTGACCCAGTTGCGTTGTCTGAGAGCTGCCTCTGAGGCTGCTAAATGACTCCTGGTGCCTAATGAGATGTGATAGAAGTAAGCTGCCAATGCTTTGTTGGGGAGCAAAGAGGATAGTTAATACTGTGGCATGCTCACAGATAACTGATGTAATTTAGGTGCCTGTCAGCTGCTTTGCGAGCATGGGTGTCTCAAAGTGCCCTGAAGCTTCTTCAGTGGTCCATCCGTGTGACCAGGAACACCTTAGTGCCAGCTACGGATGAGATTATTCAGTCATCCTGCATGCCCTGGCTGGCCATGCTCTGAAGCTGGAGAGCTTGGAGGGTACTGATGGGGAGCACGAGGCCAAGTGGCTGAGATGTCCTGTTCAGCTGTCAAAAGTAGACAGGCAACTTACTTTCTCCCAGTGATGATTCTGTCAGATGCAGCAGCATCAAGGTCTGTTGCTTAACCTTCTCAACCACCCTGACTCATAAGATTTGCCTAGATGTCAAAACATGTGCTAAGGAAAGTCTTAACAATACATTTGATGCAGTGTTGCTTTTGGATACAGTCTTTTAAAAGAAGCAGAATATGAATTTACATCAAAGTTGCCAAGACATCCAACAGCTTCTGAATTCCCTGTAGGTTGTAATGGCTTATTTTAAAATATGCAATTAAACTGAATTTCCTAATCCAGTTTATATTGGTTAAAACACATAATAAATGTCTGGCTTCATCCTCTGGCTGCACTCATCATTATCTGTATGATATTTTTGACATACTGTGCAGTGGCATTATGGACTTTAATAGAGGGCACACAAAAGGGAAAAGAATGAAACAGCAGATCTTTTTACACCATCATACTGAAGCCAGCTCAGTGAAGGTGGTATCCTCAGAAACCACTGTGCTTCCCATAATTTGGGTACGTGTCCCATTTCCGCAGCACGTCTCCCACAGCTGCAGCTGCCCCCGGCTCTGGGCCAAGCTCTGCATTTTCCATGGTTGTGAGTTTGGGTCCTGCATTAGTGCATCCCCACGCTGCCTCGTCTCATGGGCTGCACTGGAGCTTGCCTGAAGACCTGATACAACCCAAAATCATTCTCATGGTTTATCTGTGCTTGTGCCAGTCTGTTGAAAGGGGAGACGTTTAATAAGGGAGAATTTGGTTAAAACATGGGTAGGAGCCTGAAAAAGACCGTAGTATAGTTGTGCCTCACATAGGTTACTACAGGTCCAAGTAGCATTATTCCCAGGAAAGTGAGAAGGGCCATGGCCTGGCTGAGTTACAAGGATACGCTGGACACACACTAAAAGCTGTTTTCCTTGCAGTGTAAATATACAGTTACAGTATTTTGGTAGCTTGTCTTAAAGTTTACAGCTCACATCTATCTGTTTTCTGAGCAGTCCTATCATGAAGTGTCTCATTTTAAACAAAGCAGATAAAAACTCTGCAAGTGCCCCTTATTGTAAAGGTATATCAAATATTTGTCAGAAAAACATTATGTGGCTTGTCTAATTAATTTTTCATTAATTTTAGCATAATAAGCTAAATTTAACTTGGCTTAAAAAATAGTAATTACCAGTGTACCTCTGGGTGTTTGGGTTTTTTTCATGCTTATCTGTTGTAGCATGCCAATTCCTGATGTTATATATTTTAAGACAAAGATAAGAAAGAAAGTAATAGGGTAAAATCATTCTGGCTTAATTGTGGGATTGGAGTGTCCTCAGAAGGAATTTGACACCTTTCCCTAGAAAAATGGTTTAAATTACTTAATTGTCTTTAATTTGGTTTCTTAATTATATTAGGTGTGTGCCATTAAGTTTTCCCTGGCACACACTTTTATAAATAAAAGGTAAGCTTTTTATTCAGTCACAGCACTTCTGTGGTTTCCAGTGCTTTCCATACTTAGTAAGAAAATTCACAGCCGCTGTTTTATTTCTAGCCATCTGTAATTATAGTAAACTGCCTATAGATATAGTCAAATATAGCCATATATGGAACTAATACACACACATATATATATGCAGAGATAATTAGATTATACCAAGGTTGTGATTCCCTTCAGGAGAAAACAGAGTCTGAATCAGCGGCAGTCCTTGCCAAAGCAGAACACGATCCCTCAGTGCAGGTGTTCAGCATCTCCCTGTTGCTCCACTATGCAGCACCACCAGCGCTCCACAAATCCACAGTGACATCTAGGTTGCTTTTGGAGTTTGTCCACACCTTTTCTAAGCAATGGCTTGTTGCAGCTGGTTAAACAACACTCTTTAATCCCTAGCTTTATTTTGAAATTCTTGTCAACACCTGATATAAATCAGCTTTCTCATCCTTAAGAATATAACAGAAACAAACAGCAGTGAGTGATGAATCACAGCCATTCACTGCAGTGGAATAATATTCAGTTCAGATAGCTTAAACCAAAATAAAGATCAAAGCATTTTAATAATTATATTAAATTAATCAGTAGTCAATGAACTGCTCATTTCAGATCAGTACCAGTAATGCCACAGATAAATCACAACACTGAACACTGAATTAATGTCAATAAGCACTTACAGAACTTTAACTAATCCCCAAGAGTTATAGTCTCTCTTTCAAAAGCACACACACATACTCTACCAGAACGTGTGGATTACAGTCCCTCTCTGCTCCACCAGAGTGTCCCCCCTATCCTGCTTGAGATGTGGGTGCTCTCACCTTGTGGGACCCAATGCTACTCCCTGCAGCTGGTGAGGCAGCACCCACAAGCTCATGTACACCCCATGAGGTGTGAGTCTCTGCCTGCAGCAGGCTGCCTGAATGCAGACAGCTCATGGCCTTTGACTGGGAGGCTGCTCTGTCTGGATGATGATTTTCTTCTCTGTTAAGGCGAGTGGTTAGAGGATGATGATTTTCTTGCATTTTAATATGATCAGTTTGGGGAAGCACATACTGGTTTTATGCATTTTTTACACATGCACACCACAAATGGTTCACTCACATTCTTGTCTTAAAAGGTGGTGTTACCCAACCATTTGCCAAGGTTGGGCCATGCCATCATCCTCTCTTCCTGGATCTCAGGTTGTTGTCATCAGTAATCTTCTGCTACATGGGCAGGGTGTAGAAGCATGCCCTCCACCCATACCTTTGTGTACAGCAAGACTGCTAAATGTAGTTCAAGTATGATGAAATTGCTTTCTGCTCTTGACAGTTTGGAGTTTTTCTATAAAGAAGCATCTGAATTCCCATCACAGAGCAAATATGTGTTCACAGAGAGGCTGATGAGCTTGCTGCGAAGTACTGCAGACAGATGAGGTTTTGTTGTGTTACAAGGCAGTTTGCCTAAGGAGCAGGCTCTGCCAGCTGTAGTCTCAGCTAAAATAATGTATTCTGTCTGAATTGTTCCCTAGACATGGCTTCACTTGCATGAAACTCATTATACTCGGTAAAGAAAACTCAGTAGCATCACTGGTGAGTGCTGTAGATATAGAAAGTAATGAAGTGACCAATAGACTGCAGTGTGCAGAAACCGTGGCTCAGTCCCAAGGCAGGCATCCCACCTGTGTTTTGGAGCAAGAAAGATCTGATGTCCATGTCTAATGATGAACCCTCATGGCTGGACACACCGCATGCCTCTCTGAAACCTTTTCTTGTTGTGTGGTGTTCAAATGGCTTCTGGCTGTTTCATAACATAGCAGATCACTTGGGAATATAATTCTCACCTTCCAGAGTTTATGAAAAAGAGTTTCAGCAGAGGCCAAAGAATTAGCAGAGGCCATTCAACATAAAAGCCTTATGAGTCAAACATCAGTTCAGTAGCATA
Source organism: Pachyramphus minor (assembly GCA_013397135.1). Classification (NCBI taxonomy): domain Eukaryota; kingdom Metazoa; phylum Chordata; class Aves; order Passeriformes; family Tyrannidae; genus Pachyramphus; species Pachyramphus minor. The sequence continues at coordinate 99,140 of VYXB01006407.1, read as the reverse complement.
TGTGTTTCTTTCATCATTTCAGCAAACTCAAAACTTTATAAGGTCTTTCCTTAAAAACGTAGGATGGTCAGGTTTGTTTAATAAGACGTGACACTCCATGTGAACTGTACAGTGTGTCCTTGTGCTCTGCTAAAGCAAAACCTTGAACAGACACCTTTCTGTAAGGTATGAGCTACTTTTGTTCTAGGATTTTATGCAGTTAAATGACAACCTGATGCTATAGTAGCAGAATTCAAATACTGCAAAAGTCACATGGAAAGAAGCCTGGTGGAGAGACAGATCCTTGATAGCTCATTTTCCATCTCCAGGTTGAGGTACAGACATCCTATCTCAGTCTATAGTGAACAAAAGATCCATTTCATGTAGTATGGAGATGCTTCTAGGGAGACCTTTAATTCCTGAGATTCAAATGGAAGGACTTCAGTCCTCTAGTACTAGAGAGACCTCTGTAAAACCTAAGCTGCCACATGCACTCCTGTTATTGAAAATACCCTGCATCAGTGCTTTTGTCACCTCTGTTTGCTTCCATGTCTCATGTCAAAACAGTGAGTCCAAACTAGACAAGAGGAATGTCCTGTGATAGACACGTTGTCCCACAAACTACAGGATGATCAGGAGTTGGCAACAGATTTTACTGTCTTCCAAACTGGGTAAGATATTAAATAGTGAAAGCTTCAACACTTTTTGCTAGGTTTTGAAACACCCTCAGGGCTACAAAAGTATTTTCCTGAATTGTGTGTAATACCAGTATTATCACTACCTTGCACACTGCTCATGTGTTCTGTAAATGAAATTAAAGTGACGGAACAACTAAGTGTATAACCAGATTATAGTAGATTAGTGGCCCAATGTTTGTAATCTCATCTCACTTCTTACTTAGACATTTCTCATTGTGGCACTTTCGCAGTGTCACGTTCCTATACATGGTTCATGCTATAAATAGTCATGAATACAGCGTGAGTGGAGTGTAGCTCAGTATAACAAAATGAGGACAATACTTTCCATGCAATTACTGATGTTATAAAAGTCTCTTTGCCACAAATAGAACAGAGAGAGTGAACTAACCTGGCGGAGTTTCAGATTCAATGTGTAGTGAGAGGAGTTGTGATCCTGTGAGATGCTGCCTTCTCAGAACTCTCAGTAGCCATTGGTACTCTGCACATCCCAGGAATTACTCGGCATCCAGGTACTGCAGCATCAGCCTCTTTGCTTGTAAATCCAGTGAGTTGGAAAATCTGAAGTCACTGCACGTTTCTAAAATGTTTCCTCATAAAAATTCTTTTTACTTTCTCATTAGAAGTTTTTAAATGTGACTTTGTGATCTCTTTATTGGCTGAGTTCCATGTTTCCAAACTGTACTGAGGAATGCTAGAAATACATTTTTATAAATTTCTTTTTTGGATTAGTCTACTGCTCGAAGTCTTGGGCAATCAGGAAGGAGACGATGAAGTCATTACTATGATTTCTCCACTTGAAGCTTCAGTACCTTGTGGAACTATAGCACAGATTTAAATGTCTTTTCTAGAACCTGAGCCTCATTACAATTACCTTAATTTACATCACACAGGAAAACACAACCTTGTCATCACTTCGCTGCTTAAATATATTTGTAGTATAGCAGTTGGACACTGCTTTGGTCTCTCTGCAGCTTAACAGAGAACAACTTTTCCCTGTGCTTTGTGTCCATCAAAGCTGGACTTATAAGTGTCAGTTCAACTGAAGGTAGTCTGAGTGTGGATTCACTAGGACTTCGGTGCCAATTTCGTAGTTCAGGTGGTCATTGTCTACAGGCTTATCATAGTGCATCCAACCAAGAAACCTGCAGCCTCAACTCTGCTAAGAAGGAGAGCACATGTTAATTTTTCTGCGCCAAGGAGGAAGACTGGCAATGGAGATTCCTCAGGAGTCTCAGAACTGAGGCCAGCGAATGCTGTCTCTCAAACTCAAGATGCGAGTTACAAGGATCTTTGATATATTCATTGTATTGTAAGAAAAAAGAGAGCATCTGGAGAAATTTTCACTGAAGCTCAGCAGTCTTAGCAGAGTCTGCATGAGCAGAGTTTAATATGGTCCCATGGATCATGTGCATTGCAGTGAACTTCATCCTCTTTTCTCACAAAATGGAGAATGGTTTTCATGTTATGAAGTCAGGAGTACAAAATCTGTAAAAGTATGCAGTGAAACAACCTTGAAAAAGTTGTAGCAAGGGCATTTCTTCTCAGCCTGAAGTGTGTATCTTTGCTACCTGATGGAAAAGAGTGGCACCACTTCGCTGATGAAAATAAATATCAGTTACTCAATGCTATTCTGTCCTTCATTTTTCATACCCCCTGACAAATTCTTTCAGTAAGAGTTTTACTTCTCTTTTTTAGGAAGATGGATGGCTGACAAATCAGGGCTGGCTGATGATAAAGGACGGGAAAGTTATTGGATCATCCTGTCTAAACAACAGCTTAAAACAGAATTTTCTTCGTAGATTAATTCCTCTATTGTTGTGTTTTGGATTTTGTTTTTTTCTAAATCTCACTGCTTCCTAGAAAGCTCTAGATGTCAATCCCAACTCACTCAGCCTATGCCTTGGCCTATTTGTGTGCTACGTGATATTTTTTAGCCCTCAGCTACTATGATTTCTCGAAGTCAAACTTGGCTACTGCTCCTTCTTATATAGCGCTGCAAGCACCTTTCAAGTAACCTTTCTCTCACCTCCATCTTCTGTCTGGTTACACTGAAGGTAACGCTATATATTAGCATATCCTTTTTGGTCTTTGTCCGCACAGGTCAAGATTATTTTAACTTTCCACTCAGAGTCTGTGAATTAGCACATTTATTGTGACATTTTCACAAGGGTTTGATTTGCTCTAATTAGACATGTTTTGTTCTTCTATGCAAAACCTCAAAGAGAAGAGTCTTGTTAAGTTCCATTGACTTGGTGATTACAGAATAATCAAGTTCAGAAGGGATATTTGGAGTTTATCCAACCTCCATTTCAAAGCAGGGCCAATACAGCATGTCGTCCAGGACACTTTCTTCAAAGATGGAGACCCTCCCCCCACCTCTCTGGGCAACCTGATCCCATGCTTGACCATTCTTACCATTAAAAATTTTGTTTAGATAGGAATTTCCAGTATTTCAGTTTGAACCTACTTTTCTTGTCCATTTACTGGATATTATTGAGACAAACCTGGCTCCATCTTCTTTATAACCTCCCTTCAGATATTTATACACAATGATGAGATCTGCCTGAGTCTTCTCCTCTCCAGAGTTACTAATCCCAGCTGTCTCATTCTCTTCTCTTATGTCAGATACTCTAATCCCTTGATCATTTCTCTGGCATTTCTCCCCAATATGTCCATGTCTGTCTTGTATTGGGGAGGCCAGAATTGGACAGAATCCTCCAGCACTGAGCAGAGATGAAGCATCACGTCCTTCAGCCTGCAGACAGCATTCCTAATGCAGTTTAGGGTGCTCTTCACCTTTTTTACAGTGAGAGCATATTTCTGGCTCATGTTCAACTCAGCGTCCATGAGGACCTTTTCTGCCAAGCTGCATTTTGGCTCATCAGCCCCCAGGCTTTGCTGATATGAAGGGTTATTTCCTTCCAGGTACAAGACTTTTTATTTTGCTTTGTTGAACTTTGTGATGTTCCTGTGAACCCATTTTTATCCAGCTTGTCGAAGTCCCTGTGAATGACAGCATGACCCTCTAGCATATCAGCCATTCCTTCCAGTTCTGTGTCATCTACAAACTTACTCAGGGTGCACTCTGTCCCATTATCCAGGTTATTAATGAAGAGGTTAAATGGTATTAGCCCCAGCACAACAGTAGTGATGGCTTCCAGCAGGACTTTGTGTCATTGATGACAATTGCTTGAGCCCAGCAGTTCAGTCTGCTTTTGATTTACCTAACTGTCCACTTATCTAACCTGTACTTCACCAGCTTGATGGTAAGGAAGGTGTGGGAGACAATGCCTATGTAATAGCTTAAGAGGATTCTTTTTTACTACTAGATGACTATTTGCAGGTAATCCTGATATTATCTGTCACACACGATGAAGGTACTACTGGAAGTTTTGAGGTAGAATTCTAGAAAAAACTGCACATCCTTTATAGAGTTCAAGAAGCATTTTTACAGGTATCAAGAACCAGTGCTGAGCCTCGGGGAATTCTCTGGACTGGGGGCAAAGAGTAAGTATCCCTTAAGCGAGTTCTCACAAATGGCTGTGTTACCAGCTGATAATAATTGCCTGCTTGAGTTTTAACATGTAAAGATGAGGGTGATCATGTCAGTCACAGTTGAAATGGAGCTTAAGTTGGTGTATTGAAAAAAACAAACTCTACAAGACTCTGATGATGAGAGAACAGATTTGAAGATGCCCGGAACCATAGTGCGAAGTTCATACAGAAGATGCCTGTTTGAAAGTGGGACTTAAACTTCATGTGCTCTTTGTAGGAGGTGTGTTAGAGTTATCTCATAGAACCACAGAGTGGTTGAAGTAGGCAGGGACCTCTGGAGGCCATCTGGTCCCAACATCCTGCTCAAGCAGGTCCACCTAGAGTTGGTTGACTTTGACTACGTCCAGATGGCTTTTGTGTATCTCCAAGTATGGAGTCTCCACAACTTCTTTGGGATACCTGTCCCACTGCCACTTCTCAGAGAAGGGGCATCATCCTGATGATGTTCAGATGAAACCTCCTGTGTTCCAGTTTGTGCCCATTACCTCCCTCTTGTCCTGTTCCTGGGCACCACCGCACAAAGTCTGTCTCCATCTCCTGTGCAGCCTCTCATTAGGTGTGTATATACATATATATATATATTTTCATGATAACACTGACAAGCTTCCTTTTTTCTTGGCCTTTGTGAAGAAAAGAACCTTTCTCTTCATATTCCTCATTCTTTGTCAAGATTCAAGTATATTTTGATTCCAAATGCTGCTTCTGCTGCTGTCCTGTCTTTAAGTCTACTCCCTAAGATACTGCTATAAGCTGGTGATACTAAATCGGAGGATAAATGTAAAATTCCATATAGAACAAGTGATGGTGTTTTATATAATTAACTTAGGTTAACATGAAAAAAAGGAGGCTGAAAAATTTAGGTAGTGCACTGTTCTTGCTTTGAATAACTCAGTGGTTGTGTAGACATCATCATCATATTTTCCCTTTCTTTTTTTGCATAATGGTTTTAAGTTAATGAAATCAAAATGACATTAAAACAATCAGTAAATAATTTTGTTTATCGCATTTCAATACATTGTAGTCACAATGAATTGAAAAGGAATAATTACAGTCAGTTAATATTTTATGTGCAATAAGGCAATTATTTATTGTGGTATTCAGTAGACTGGGAAGTTATTGAAGTCGCCATAAATACAGAGTGCTGAATTCTTGATTTACTTGCATGTATGTACATCTGATACTCCTCAAATGTCAGAGTACCATATGCTGTTCCATATAAATAGCAATCCGCAATTTATACATCACAAGTCACAGACACAGCAAGTGAGAACTCAGACGGCAGGGCTGTGTTTCAGAGGGTGGCTAATGCACTGCTTTTGCAGTTGTAAAGTACCATCTGTTTTGACACAGTCTGGGACTGCTTCACACTGGTGGTCAGGAATCCATGTAACTTAGTGCGCTTGGGCTTGAGCCAGTTACATTTTTCTAGCCGGAGAAAGCTGCCAGTGGCCATGTCTCCTTCCTAGCTTAACTCCCAAATTTCCCATAAACAAAATTTTAATCCTTGTGGTTCTGAATAAGCACTACGTGCTTGCTCAGTGTGTTGTTGTATGTATATTGTGTGTGTGTGTGTGTGTGTGTGTGTGTGTGTGTGTGTAACAAGAGGGGACTGCTGAACAGTCAGCAGGGCTCTCATAATGTGAAGTGTTTATTATGAAAAATCCTTGGTTTATGTATCTTTGTTGGAGAGATGTTGGATAAGTTAGATTGTGCTGGTGTCCTGGGTTTCTGCTTTGGAGGCCTAATGTTTCTTTTCTTTCATCCCCTCCAGAGTGTTCCTATCACCCAGGTCCCAAGGGTGATTCGTTAGGGAATTGGCTTTGGCCAGCTCTTTGCTGAATGCATTCTTTTGTCTATCTGCATAGTGGTAACATTGTGGGCTTGTAAGAAATGTAAAACTGTGGATTAAGTGAAGTTTTCTTCAAAAAGCTCTGGAGACCAGCTTTACTTTTCTGAGTTTGGCCATGTGTCAGAAGGGAGGAGGGATGCAACCCTAGAAATGAAGTATTTGCCCTCAAAACACAAGAATGCTTGCCAGGATGCTAGCAGGTGCTTTTGAAGGAATCTCATTCCTGGAAAGGAAAATAAACTTTGGAAACTGAAGTGTAAATGTATTTGAACTGATTGGGAACAGGTGTTGCAGATCAACCTTTGGTTATGGTTTGCACAGTTTTACTGATTTTCTGCCATCCATGGCCATCTTACAGATGCAGGCAGGGCTCTTGATGGAGTCCCTTCTAGTCTTCAAAAACACTGGTCTGTGAGTAAACGCTTTGTAAAGTCAGGAAAACTGTTACTACCTCATTGTAATTCTCTTAGGAGGTTGAAAAGAGCTCAGTGAACACACCCTGGAGTGTGCTGTCACATGGTAACTTATTAAGCAGTTTTTTAGAAGAAGGTTATATTCTCTCGTCTATTGGCAGCATTTTTTTGTTTCTGTTTCATTTTCACTCCCTTACTGATAACTTAGATGTTAGAGGGGTACGTCTTCTGCTTTGACATATGAATCATCAACTGGGACATTGGGTGGGCACTTGCAGGTATCTCACAGGACAATCCAGAAGGAGCTGGGCTGAACCAAGTTGAGTTGGGATTGGCTTTACCTTTTCATTTGGTTTTCTGTTTTGGTTTTGGTGGTTTGTTGTGTCTTTTTTTAATCTAGAGGCCTCTTCTTGTGCTGTGTACAACATCGTCCCATAACTTGGAGGTTTATCTCTTTCCAGATTATCAGCAAAGACTAGTTTTTCAAAGCCTGCATTCATTTTAGGGAGGATATTTAGACTATTTTAAATTATATTAAATCATTAGAATATGGAGAGAGACTATTCACTAATGGAAGGACAAGAGAGAATGGCTTCAGAGTGAAAGAGTAGTTTTAGATTAGATATACAGAAGAAATTCTTCCCTGTGAGGGTGGTGAGGCACTGGAACAGGTTGCCTGGAGAAGCTATGGGTTGTCCATCCTTGGAAGTGTTCAAGACCAGGTTGATGGAACTCTGAGCAAGCTGGTCTAGTGGCAGGTGTCTCTGCTCACAGCAGGGGCACTGGAACTAGATGACCTTTAAGGTCACTTTCAACCCAGGCCATCCTGTGATTCTGTGATCTGAACTTCAGTGTTAAGAGAGAAGCACAATTTTGTGGCTTTAAATCTCATTACTGTTCCTTCTTCTGTTTAACATTTGCTTACCATTTGTTTCTCCAATTTTGGAGGTCAAATTGTGGATCCCCTGTTGATTTGAAAGTCAGTAATTTCTGTGAGTTTCATGCTTTTAGTATGCCAACAGTTGATTATGAAAAAAATGTTCTTTTACTTACTTACGGTGATTATGCTGGAAACAGTCGTTCTTGGGGGAACTATTTGTCTGCTGTAGCATTTGCTACCAACTGGATGCAAGTGATCTTGATTACACAACAAAGTGTGTAATTGTTAGCTTTTCCCAGAGGCAAACATTCCTCTGCTTTGTATATTATTATTTTCCGTTTAGAGTCACGCACATCTAGCAGAACTACATTTCAGAGTTCTGAGGGTCCTCTTGGTTTTGATCCACGTGAACTGGAAATTTTGAAAATGCTTCCCTCCCATAAATTTATTCCAGTAACTTGTCTTGAAGTTCTATAATAATGTGAACTGATATGTCTTTTATTCCAAATTCTTCCATCTTTGTGAGGTGAAACAGTGGAACAGCTACATTGGACTGGAACAGCTGACTCGATTTCTGCATTTTGAAGTTGAGAGCCATTAGACATTTGTTCCAGTTTTCTATATAAATTGCAAAGATGCATTTGGGTCAACACAAACCTAATGTCAGCCTATCATTCAAAGACAGAGGATCTGTTTTGCCCCAGCTCAGTGTCACTCTAAGTGACTGGTTCTGGTCATGTGTGTATATCTTGAGAGCCAATATCAAGCCAGTGTGCAGTTATCTTCACTACATTTATGTCAAGTTGGTATTAAATGAAAAATAAAGAACAATAGATTAAAAAAAGTGGAACACAGAAGTGTAAATGTTGTCTAGTAAGGTGGAAAAGTGTTTTACCTGACAAAATTTTGACCTTGGAGCATGTTAGAGTAACTCAAGGGAAAGGCAGAATGTAGTTGTAAGCCTGTTTCATTGAAATAAGTAATTCCCTGGATGAATTTTGTATTCAGCAGGAGGGGGCTCCTGGGTTAATTAAGATTTCTAAAAGCTTATCAGGAGAAGAGGGAAAGATGGTGTCCGGCTTTTCAATATATGGAAATTAAGCAAACTTACTATCTTTTTGTTGTCTTACTTAAGCATGTAGTAAATACTTATTTTCATTTTTTAACCACCTTTTATTTGCATATTTCAGAGCATTAAACTGCATGGATTCCCATCCTGAAAAAAGGGGATGGTGAAGTGCCATGTGTCCGGTCCATTGGTAATCCAGCCCTTAGAACCCAGCAGGGCACGCGTTGCTTCTCCTCAAAGTGATATGGATTAGGTTAGGAGGTGGTAACTTTTGCTTTGGAGGAGGTGGATGGGGATTCTTCACTGACCAGTGGGTTCATGTACATTAGCATTTTCGTTCAAGTCCAAAGCTCACTTTTCAAATGGCTCTCCTGCTTAACCTGTTTTAATTACTACTGTGATGTATATGAACCCATTTACCCTCAGGCAAAACTAAAGCCAAAAAATATGTTCTGGCAGGACACCTAAAGTACTAAAGGCAACTCCAACTGAGCATTCAGGTTTGGGGATTAAATTAAATATTGGCTAAAAAATAACACCCACTTCCCAGGCCAGGGGATGTTGGGTTTTCAGCAGTATTAGTTTTGCTCCACAGAGCTGCTCTTTCTGGGCTGTACTCTTTGCTAATGTAAATATAAACTAACTCAGCTGGAGGAGCTCCCTGGCATACCGCTAGGAGTTGGGAGAGGATCTGACCTGAAGGGTTTAAGTAGAGCTTGTACTCAAGCATGTATGGAATTCATTTTGGGGTTACATATTTACTGAACACGGAAAAAATGCACCTTCCGATGTACCTCTATGTAATTTCCCAGAAATGATGCCCCGCCAAACCCTTTTCTAAGAGCTGATATGCTAGTATTATCGGTGGTCCTGAAGGCAAAATTAAGATGCCTTGACTTCCTAAACTAATGGTGAATTACTTTTTTTTACTTCTTTCCCCTTCAGTTTTTGTATTTTTAGCTCCATTCAAAAATATGAGGATTAAAATTAATTCTTGCTATGCGACAGGAACAAAATCAGTAGGGGAGAAATTAGTTCCAGCTTTTGACAAATACATTGTAAGGAAGAATTATTTGCTTACTTCAGTTGTAGTGCTGTTTGACTTTGAGCATCTAGTGGGAATATGCCAGGAATGCAAGATCAGGTCTCCAAATGTATTTGGAGGAGTTTATAGGCTAAAGAAAACTGCAGGTTGACAGGGAAGTTACACTAGTATAATCCAAGGTCTAAAATCTTACACAGAAACTACTATGAAATGGCTTCAAATTTAGGTTAACATATCCCTCTTCCACTGTGCCTCTAGTCCTATACAATAGGTACAGTTTCCTATTACATTGTATAGGAGGGTTTTACAAACTATAAAAGGTTATTTTAGGTTCCTTCCAAGAGCATGTGGATGTGATTACTTCATAAGGTCCAAGGCTGCTCATTCTTCCAGTGACAGATCGAGTTTTGTCACAGGTCTCTTCTCTCAAAAAGAAAGTTGCATGGCCTAAAAGATATCACAGGATAAGAAATTAGTTTTCACCTTTGTCAAAGTGTTTTTGTTCCTTTGACCTCAGTGTTCAGTTTAATTTTCTGCATTGGCAAGAATAAGTTGTCCTTTGAGAGGGAAGCAGTAGCTGTAACCTATCTCAGGTTTATTTAGGTTATTGCATGTATGTGTTGGAAACAAGCTGATGAAATACAGACTAAATGAAATCATTGTAAGGTGGCCACTGAAGGGGAATAGTATATTTTGTAATTATCACTGTGAATGTTTGTCAACTATGATGACGGATCAAGAAGGACCCCTTAGGAATAACAGAAAATTCTGAGTTGGAAGGGACCTACAAGGATCATCAAGTCCAGCTGTTAAGTGAAAGGCCCGTATGAGGATTGAACCTGCCACCTTGGTGTTATTAGCACCATCCTCCAATCAACAGAACTCACCTTATCATACCTTACAGTATTCATTAACAGGTTGCTAGACTTCCCCTTTCTCTCTAGGAGCCATCTGTTTGAACTGAATTGAGACCCAAAATTACCGACATACGGAGGAATGGGTTAAAATGTATGACACTGGAGCGGCAATATATTTGGAAACCTGAAAATGAACACAATTTGAGAAGGTTGCTCAGTACTCAAAATACTCTTGAAAAAGTAGGAGATAAAGGAGAGAGAAAACAGCATTCTCTAAGGAGGCAGGTGTAGGGAAGATGAATGGATTCTATAAACATGGATGAGGAAAATAAATGTCCAGGAAGCTAGCTGTATGGCATGTGGGAATTCAAGCAATATGTGGGATCCATAGTGAATACATCAGCCTTCTGAGACTGTTGAAATCTGGAAAGTTGACACATGGTTTCCATGAAATATAGGTGGGAAGGACTCCACTTTGGCCACTGCTGGTGAGGTTGGGAGGTGTGTGGTGCTCAGTTTGGAGCACTGTGCTTTAAGAGAAGAACACACAGACTGGAGAAAATTTAAAGGAAAAACTAAGAGAACTTTGAATATTGGTAACACAACTAGGAAGAAAGGTAAATGCAGGTGATAAATCCTTACAGAAAGAATGGAGATGTCTCATTCTTCACGATCTCTCGGAGAGGGGGCAAGAAACAGCTTCTTATATGAGCCAAATAAGAGGAAAAACTTATAAACTTGATACAGTGGCAACACTGGAACAGGCACCTCAGTGAGCTGAGTAATAGCTGTCCCTGGCAGTTAAGAACAGGGCAGGCATGCATGTTGGAAATGGTTTAAGTGTACTTGGTGTTCTTGGAGAGAGATGAGAGTGCTCATCCAGCTTTATTTCTCATTCTATATGTTCTTCATTGTAAAAGGATGCACAATTCTATAGGTATCTCCACCGAGCAACCCTCTCCTTCTGGCATGCTTGACCACTTCAGCCCAGCACAAGTTTTCACAGTGAGTTTTGTTCCAGCTGCCTCTTTGCTATCTCAGGCTGTACAGTTCCTCCCAGCCTCCTGGGACTGGGAGGAACCGAGGTCAGTGGGGTGGCTTAGCCTGAGAATATTTGTGATGTGGATGATGCTCTTTTTTTTTTTTTTTTTTTTTTTTTTTTTTTTTTTTTTTTTTTGTAGGTATCACTTTTTCTGGAACTTTGTCCATGCCCACAGCCTTAGAAAGAAAATGGCTGTGTTGTAGCCTGCTGTCCTAGGTAACTCCTTTTCCTGCTCTTGTCTAAGGGCAGGAAATTTGAAATATTTGAAATCTGTCTGTGAAATTCATAAATCTCCCTGAATCAGCCTGCATTGTTCCCCCTGTAGAAGCCTGTCAGCTGCTTCTATTGCCCATTGCACTGTTGACTGTAGCTGCTACAACCATTAAGTTCCCCATGTCATTACTTTCCCCAGTCTCTGTAATGCGTGCCATCCTTGGCGTGCATAAAGTTGATGGTATCACAGTAAAAATGTGAAGTCTATAGCCACACTGCACTTAATAAAATATGTAATAATTATGCAACACTTATTGAAGAGATGCTAAGTGAGTGATATTTTGGTACTATGAGTAAATACTGCTGGCACGCATTACTTTGCATCTAATGTTTACAAAAATGACAATTGTTTTGTATTTTTCTCAGCTATACTGACTTTTCAGAGCTTGAACACAGTTTGATTTATTTCTTGCCTTAGTTTTCTAAAAACCTCAGTGGTGCCAGCAGATCAACATGAAGGATCCTCTTTAGTTTTCGGAGAAGAATCTGAAGTTTCATTGATATTTATAAAAATTCTCATTTTAATTTTGTTAACTTGAAGAGCTCAATATAGGATTCACTTTAAAAAAGATGCACTTGCAATACCATAGTGGAAGGTGTGGATAAATGGAGTCGCACCTTAAGCACGGAAAATGGTTCAATCTTAAAATGTCCATGCTGGAATCCAGACATCAAGTATCCTGTGTTAGTGTGCATTGCTGGAGTGATGAAAATACAATATTGTTTTCCCTCTCTGGTTCTGAAATCAGAGACTGCATGTTGTTGTCAATACCAGAAGGAACAAGACTAGATCTTGGTTTAAATGTATGTATCTAAAGGTTTTTTGTCCCCAGATGCACGTATTAATTAGGAAACAAACTGGGGGGAAAAAAAAATCTTTGAAATAAACCAGATTCCTAATGGAATAAGAGAACTCCCTCTGGTGCATTTTCTCCCTCTGTGTCAGCTTTTATAGTTCTGTTTCTGGCACACATCTTTTGAGATCTCTTTAAAGATTGTTAAGAAATTTTCTCTTGCATCAAAAAACAACTTTCAGAGACCAATCAAAGCTTTAATAAAAGGCATCTTGGACAGAAGATTGGAGGCTAAGGAACAAAAGAGGTTGTAGGGAGGGAAGTGCAGGGCTGCCTTCTAATTTGTTTTTACTTTCTAAGATCACCAAAATGTAAAGCTGCATTTCAGTCTTGTAAACAGTTGTGGTTTTTTAGGAAGTGTGATGTTTGTATAGGGCATGTATGTGTAAAAATGTGTACTGAGAACTGTAACCAGTAACTTCATTTGCGCTTGGAGTGTTGAGTTTATTAATGTTACACTGTCATTAAGTTGCTCTTTCTCAGACAGACCCAGCCTGTTAATTAGCACTCAGTAAATGGTGAAGAACAAAATTTGAAGGAAACTCTCAGAGGTTCAGAAAGTGCTATAGCAAGCCCCTCCTAAAAACACTTGAAAAGCCTGAAGAATGTACAGTAGACCAAGTGTTTTGCCGAAGATTTAAATGCTAGCAAAAAGCTTTCCAAGTTTTTCCTGGCAAAAAGGCTCCTGGACTCACCTGCTATTTTTTTCTTTTCCCCTTAGGGGTGTACAACGAACAGTAAGCAGGAATACCTCTGTACCGAGTTCAGCTGAGCTACCAGCAAAATTCCTGTCTGAGAGCATATTGCATTACAGGCTCAGCAGACCAGTAATGTGTTCTCAACTCTCTTATTTAAACACAGTGACAACACTACAGTCTTTTTCCAAAATACTTTGTGGTGGGGAGACGGGGTGCATGTGTATGTATGTGTATGTGTCTGGAATCCATGGCCTGAAGGTGGAGGGAGCAAGTTTCACATGATGCACCTTCAGGATTGAAGGTAAAAGAAATACAGGATGTACATCTGGAACTGCTATACTAATGAGAGAATTAAGAGAGCACAAAGCAAGCATGGAGCATACCCATAAAACAAAAGGTCAGGCCTTTTTTAGCTCTAGGTCTAAGTTAAAACCCACATTTTAGTAATTCATTATGCACCCAGAAGGTCTAAGGTATTGATTATTCACAGTGCCCAGGAGTGATGAAGGAATGTCACTTCTGATCCAGAAGGAGTGGAGATTAGCCGTATTAGCTTGGTGTGTTGCTCACCAGGGGAAGTGGGGAGAATCATGGAGTATTAAATGCTTTTTTTGCTTAGGTAGAAATGAAGACTAGGGAAAACAGTAACCCTGCAGAAATTCTTAGGTGTTCTCAACAGTAACTGATTAAAAATGTATGTTTTCAAAATATACTGGGTCTTACAGAAGGTAATCGCTCCCACAGTAGTAAAAATTGTTTATAGCAGATGTTAAAAATTTAAACTTTTTGCTTTTGATTTTAGTTCTGTCTTTTTTGTGGAATAGAAACAAATGATTGTTCTGTGTTTTATTTATATAATTTTGTGTCCCTTTTGTGCTTGTTTGTGTAAAAACAAACAACAATCAACCAACCAAAGAGCCCAAAGCTAATGAAGAAGTAAAAAGAAAGGAGAGGAACTGACAATATCAAATATTTGTAATTGCAGAAGATACATCCAGTACTTGAAAAGAAGTGTGTATTCTTTTATATTAGAAACTTTCTTGTCTTCAAACCTCAAGAAAAGAACAAAAAGTAAAGGCTCCAAGTCTGCCACATCTTCTGCATGTTTAACTTCAGGGACTTTCACTGGTTTTGGTGGTAATGTGAGGGAGGTCAAACGTATGGTAAATCCTTGTGAAAATTTGTCTTGGGGACTGTTGCCTAAGTGGTCTGTGGAGTCAGTGCTTGTCTGCAGGAACCTGGCTGCTGCTGATGTTTTGGGTTTTTTCTCTCCAGCTGTAAATCTCATTTTTAAAATACCAGCGTATACCAGACACTTTCCAAATAACACTCCTCAATGCAATTATTTGCAATAGCTGCCAGGGGGGTATTAGTTGATCTCAGAGGGAGTAGACTGTCTACAAAATGCACTCTGCATGAAGATATGGTTCTTGCTCCTAAATACACAAATCCCTGTGTTAGGTCCACGTAGCAATAGCACAGACTCAGAGGCCTTGGAGAATATGTTTTTTCCTGTCACTTGCTGAAACAATGAGATTCTAAGTAAAACAAGATGCAGAAGAGGAAGAGGGAAGGAGCTGGATAGCACAGGCTTTTCCTCCATAGTGTGAGAAGATGATTTTGATCTCTCTGCAACTCATCTAGGTGATCTTGAGCAAGCTGCTGGACTTTGTGTCTTGGGTTCTTCGGCTAAATAGTTGTGCCTCTTCCCCCTGCAGACACACTAAAAATGCAGTTCTGTGGTTGCTACTGTTGTAGCTAGTGAGATCAGAGCAGGCCTGTGCTGGACTAAGTAAAAGCTTGACAGGGAAGTTTATATGTAATGATCAAATTCATCTAAAATGGACTTAATTTAAAAACTTTGCCTAAACCCAGATTTGGACAGGTTTGTTGAATGCATTTCTGGGCTGTATGTTGCTTAGCCCTTATCTGTGCTGTCACAGTCACAGAGCTGCAGAGTCAATGTTACTTAAGGACATGCCTTTGTACACTTCCCTGAAATGCCTGAACACTGACGTGAGAGAAGGAGATGTGATGTGGAGCAAAGCTTGGTGCTCTAAAACCACTGTTCTTATCCTATTAAGTGAAATTTGTTATTCTGCTGGTCACTAAATTGTGGTTCCTCTATTCATCTCTGGGTGGTGCTTTCCTTTATAAAGAATTCTGTTGAGAACTGAGAGATCAGAGATGGAAGGGCTGTGCTCAGCAGCTGCATTTGTTTCATACACTGCTCGTATCTTGTGTCGTGTATTGCTAAAATAACTGAGTCTCTAAATGTATTGCCCATGATACTTGCTTGATTATCAAAGTGATATCCTAGTTGTCTTCTAGTCTTTTACTTGGTTTGCTTGGAGGACTGGGAGCAGGAGTAGAAATTACTTGTAGGCAGCAATATCAGCACAAAGGGATAAAAGTTAAAATAATCTTATAGCAAAAGTAACCTTTCTTGGTAGCAGAGGATCTTGATTTTTGTGCCTGACTTTTGACAGTAGAGTAAAATGAAGAAAGTAAAGAAGAAGCAAATTGTTCTGAGAATGGGAAATGGGTTGATTGCTTTCAGTGTGACAATTAGCCCTAGAAGTAAGTGTGTGTAAATGTGCAGCAGCAGCTCGCTGACTAGTTTCCAGACATGCTGTTTCTCTGACAATTGCTTTTCTGGTCTTGTTTTTTCCAACTGAAGTTCACTTTAGTCCATTGAAAGGAGTGCTGTCCATGTGTACATGAGAAGAACTAATCACTGGGTTTTTGGTTAAACTGATGAGTTCCAGTTTGCATCAACTTCTTTAATAACACTATAAAAATAAGTGTATGGAACTGTGCTTCTCTCACGTGCCCAGGTGTGGTGAAGGAAGCAGCATTTGCCTGGTGAGCTCCTCTTTGGCCTCCTGCTGAATGGCTGAAGGAGCTGGCAGGCAAAGGACCACAGTATTCTGCCCCTAACAGCTCACAGCTGTGCCATGGTTATGGGCAGTTATCTCTGTCAAAAAAAGGCTGTGATTCAGATGTACCGATCTCTTGCAGTGTTTAGTTGAGAGCATAAAGAATTAAAATCCCTGGGCTTCCATTGCCGTCTCCTCTTCGTTACAGGGCTCAGAACTGCAGCCCCCTCCTTTGCTCACATGACTTTTGAAATACAAGTTTCCTCACTCTTACTGGTAAAAATGACTGCTTAACCCTCAACAAATGCTGAAGTACACAATACTCCATTAGCAAATGGGCTGGTGGGGTGCTGTGCTGTGCAGAGAGCTCTGCATCTGTCCACCACTTACTGAAACTATGTGTTCATTCTTCCAGATTCCGACCTGAGCATGCGGACACTCAGTACACCCAGTCCAGCATTAATATTTCCGCCAAATTCCCCTGGTTTCCAAAATGGCAGAGGTTCGTCTACGTCTTCGTCCTCAGTCACTGGGGAAACTGTTGCCATGGTCCACTCACCACCTCCAACCCGCCTCACCCATCCTCTCATCCGGCTGGCATCCAAGCACCAGAAGGAACAGGCCAACATAGACCGGCTGCCGGACCACTCCATGATCCAGATATTCTCCTTCCTGCCCACCAACCAGCTGTGCCGCTGTGCCCGTGTGTGCCGCCGCTGGTACAACCTTGCCTGGGACCCCCGGCTTTGGAGGACTATTCGCCTGACTGGAGAGACAATCAACGTAGACAGGGCTCTTAAAGTGCTGACCCGGAGGCTTTGTCAGGATACTCCCAACGTATGTCTCATGTTGGAGACGGTAATTGTTAGTGGCTGCAGGCGGCTCACAGACAGAGGACTCTACACCATTGCCCAGTGCTGTCCAGAACTGAGGAGGCTGGAGGTGTCTGGATGTTACAACATCTCCAATGAGGCAGTCTTTGATGTCGTGTCACTGTGCCCAAACCTGGAACACCTTGATGTGTCAGGTAACAGGAAATAGTACAGATGCCTCTGACTCTGAAAGCCAAACCCCACAACTGCACACTTTCCCTTTCCCTGTTGTCTTTCCAAGTAGAAATGTCACTCTCCCAACATATAGTGCCTGTGAGACAGGCACCACTAGAATCTCAGTGCCCATGATGCCTCTGGAGGCGACACAGCAGAGATGGCCTGTTCAAATAGGATAAGCACTTTTCATAGATTTTTGCACAAAGCACGCATACAAGGACCCATGTTGCAGTCAGTGCTACATGATGTGGTGAAAGCTAGTTACTTCAGCAAAATTTGTTGTATCTTTCACACACACATATATATATATATATCTCTGTAGGTTATATATTTGCAATGTATATATCTATAATCTTACAAGTGAATTGAGGAGGAACTCAGAATACATGCCTAGGCTTTTTTTCTGGGTATTAATATTCGTTGTCATCCCTAGCTAATCTTTGAGGTTCCCTTGTTTCCATTGCTATTTTAACAAGAGTTAGCTTGGACTTTTTTTCTCTTTCTTTCTTTCTTTCTTTCTTTCTTTCTTTCTTTCTTTCTT
>VYXB01006407.1:0-81334 GCA_013397135.1 Pachyramphus minor | reverse complement strand
CCTCCCTCCCTCCCTTCCTGCCTTGCCTTGCCTTGCCTTGCCTTGCCTTGCCTTGCCTTGCCTTGCCTTGCCTTTTTAAAAAAAAGCTGCAGTTTCAGGTATTTAGATCAGCAGATATGTTTCAGACAATTTTCCTCAGACCTGCTCTGGGGAAACAAAATGTTTTTTCCCAAGGTCAGCCGCACAGAATTTCCTCTCTGCAGATAGGTTGGCACTTAATGGAAAGGATGTAGTTAAGCAGAGAACTGAAGTAAATTTGCTGTTCAACATTTATTTTATGATCTTATTCTTTATCAGTCTAGGGCCATTGTTAATCATCCAAAAGAGATTTGTCATTGCAGAGGTACCAGCGGCAATAAGCAGGATGAAATGGGGATTGGAAGCAATGCTATTCAGTCATTGGTACCCAGATAAACTGATTTTTCCAAGGATACCTATCTGGTGTACATTGATTTGCTGTCTTTTCTCTGCCTTTTTTTTTTTTTTTAAGCTGATTTATCCAACTCTCTCACCTCATTCCCAGGATGGCAGAATGGCATGGAAGCCATCAAAACAAATAGCAGCAAATAAAAATTACTCGCTTTTTGTGATTGCTCTCTGAAACTACCAGGTGATGAGTCCCTGTGGGACTCCACAGGAGTCCTGTCCCATGGAGTCTGTTTGCAATGACCTTGCATATGAATTACTTATTGTTGGTACATACTGACACTAGTTCTGGATTGCTAACCACACATTCAGGTAGAAGCATCTCCAACACCAGGAGAAAATCTATGTACCTGTGTGATTTAGACCTAAATCTTTGAAGCTCGCGCTCTGAGTGCACCTAGGAGCTTGTAGGTGGCTGACAATGCTTTGGTCACCAGCTCCTATTGATAGATATGCTGTAGGTCAAAGGTGGCTTTTTCAAAAGCGGGGAAAAGGAAAAGGTGATAACAGGTCATTTATCTTCATTTGTGATTTTCCCAAGCCTTTTACTTTCAGACCTAGAAGGTGGTGTCTGTCCCTAAGAGCTCATCAGTTTGGTACAAAATGTGTAGAGGGCAAATAAAATGCCTGTCTTCCTTGAATTTTGTCTCGTTGATGGGATAGGAAAGTAATTTTAATCTCACTTTTATCTAAGTTGTTCTTTCTATTTGGAGCATGTGAAGGAAAAAATCCTGGTTTTGAACATGCTCAGAAGTCAAGGTGTTTGGGTTCAGATATAGCTTTAGCTGCATGCACCTGCATATGAGTTGAGGATAATTGGTAATTGATCTCTGGGCTCTTGTTTCGAGTCCTCTTTTCTCATTGCAATGTGTGTAATTTTGGAGGATGTTTTGGAAGCAGGATTGTTTTCCCCTCCTTCTGTCTGTAGTTGTGAGGACAAGGCTTACACCGGTTCACCGGTTTGGTTCCATACTGAACAAGAGAAGTTGGGTATGTATGCTATGGGTGACTCTAGTTCCTAGTTAATTAAATCCCAGTTAACAGTTGTACATCTAGCTGAATCCCTTTTCCCCTTGGATGGCTACTTGGCAGCAAAAATGCACCAAAATCTTTAATGTTAAAACCAGATGTTCATATTGACTTTAAGAGCTTTACACAATGTAAGTTCTGTCACTCTCAGCAGTCACTTTGTGGGCAGGTCTGAGATATCTCTAGAAGTTGGTTGAGCTTGACTGCAAGTTATTATCTAACACACTAGCCAACATTTTTTTCAGTCTGTTTGGAAGTTTCTCCTCCCTTTTAAAACTCAGTTATACTCACATTATGGAAAATCCTGTTACAAGAACTTTGGTTTTACATTTTGTATTATTTAGGACAGAAAAATTGTTGCGGACCCAGGAACCTGTCATTTTGCCTAAAAATCAGGCAGTTCTATATCAGCATGGACTCTTTTTCTGGTGAAACCATTTTGAATATCCTTTCCATTAAATATTTTGCAGTGTAGCCAAAGTAACTAGACAAGGCAATGCTGAGCTTTTCAAAACAGTGATCACACAGCGCTATATGTGACTCCAGCCCTGCTGTGAGACTTCTGACCCATTCACTTTCTAATTACTGTCATTAAAGCTTCTTGGATTCTCAGCAAACAGAACACTCTCCTTGGCTTCTTGGACCCATCATTCTCACTTAGCCAAATTTTAAATTTGAATTCTGGTCAGAATATAAAATACCCAGACTGACTCCTTAATCCAGCAACCTCCTCAGCCAAATGCAATAATAACAACTACATCACGTTCAGCAAAGCCCTGCCTATGGGGCAGCTTCTTCTGTGGAAAAGGCTCGAGGATGGGGACTCCTGTAGTATATTTTGTATCACCTGCTCAAAATAATATACTAGGGGTGAAATTTTCACACCATTAGTATTGTAGTGCTTCCCTTTAGAAAAATTACTTTGCTTTACTGAGCGTGTATGTAGTACTTATCTGAGGACAAAAGTATTTCCAGAGATTGCACCATAGCATAGATGGATCTGAAACACAGTCTAAAGAGGACATAGCATTCAGTTTTAAGATGTTTGTTGAACAGTGTTTTACTTCAAAGTTTTGCTTCTGCATGACCTGTGGACAGTTTGCCCATTTCATTGTGTGAGCCTCTGTTCAACTAAATTTGAAGCCTAAGTTAAAAGTCCAGCACAAATTCAAATTATAAATGTAGAAATCTAATTGAATGTGGCAAACTTTCAAGTCCATATCCCATGCTTCTCACAGTATTTTTGTTAGTCCGCAGGATTATCTCAAAGGATTTTTTTTTTTCCATTTCTAAGAACTGAAGTATATTCATACCTTCTACTAAGCCTCTGAATGAAAACCTGTTGTATCAATTGGTATAGGTTTGGGTTATTAAGTCTTTGAGGTGGTGTCCATACACTACTCTTTACTTCCACACTACAGGATTTATGCAAGATTTCTGATAAATGGAGTTCTATCGTCATCAGGTTTTATGCGTCACTTCAAACTGGTCGGCAAGTGTTTCAGCAATACAGAAAGGTCTTTTTTTCTCTACCTGAGAGCACCTCTTTAGGCATAACTGACAGAATTTGTCTGAGTAGACATTTTTGGCTAAAACTGTTGGGCCTTGGTCAGTAATGGGTAGAATCTCCCTTCTTTCTTGCAGCTGTTCCTAGCTATGCTAATGCAATGTGCCCAGCTGAACTTGGCACAGTTAGAAATTTCCCTCACAAGCCTGAGACTGCCAGTTTGCACTGCAGCAGAAACCACACTTTCCAAAAAAAGCTTTTACTCACCACCATGTATGGAATGGAGGTTAAAAATGGGGAAAGTCTGTGAGTGTGTTTTTCCCTTTCATCTAGCTCCTTGGCTTTTCTTGCAAAGTCTGGTGTTTCTCCTCTTGTCTAGTTACTTCCATGGCCAGACTTTCTCACTTGACACAGTCCTTTTCTGCATCTGTCCATATCCTCCCGTGACCTTACCAGTGTAGGCTTCTGCCAAATGTCCCCATTCTCCTTAGGTTATCTGAATCTCCGCCCTTCTGCAAGCACATAGTCCTGCCTTAGTTTTGCATCCTTCCCACATTGCAGGGAACAGATTCACATCTGTTCTCCAAATGCTTCTGGGAGGGTGGGCGGGGTTGTCTTTTTTAAAATGAGGTTGGATGGCGAAAGAGCCTCAGATGTTGGTTTACAAACTCAGCCAGTCAGCAATGAGACTGACTCTGACCAAAAAACTGCATTGGTTGTCACATAGTATCATCTTCTCTAATTGTCACTGGGTCTGTATTGCAGTAACACATCACAGACTGTAGATAAATATAGGAGCACTATTTTACATTTGGGATATGGACAAAATCAGTCCGTTTCTTTCCCAGTGCTCAAAATCTCAAAGTAACCTCACTGACTCCAGCGGAGTTTATTCTTTCCTGTGGTATGGGGACTCATCACAGCAAATCCAGACTAGTCAGTCAGAATGATTCTGCTCTTGCAGCATGAACCTACCTTCATCACAGTCCAGCACACCATTTCACACCCAGCTTTCTGGCCTTGCTGTGTGATTTGTTTTTACTGCTTGCTTAAACTCTCTGTGTTTTTCCACTTAGGCTGCTCCAAAGTAACATGCATCAGTTTGACTCGTGAAGCCTCCATCAAGCTGTCTCCCTTACACGGGAAACAAATCTCCATTCGCTACTTGGACATGACAGACTGCTTTGTCCTGGAGGACGAAGGACTGCACACCATTGCCGCCCACTGCACTCAGCTGACCCACCTGTACCTGCGCCGCTGCGTCCGCATCACCGACGAGGGTCTCCGCTACCTGATGATTTACTGCACGTCCATTAAGGAACTGAGCGTGAGCGACTGTCGCTTTGTCAGTGACTTCGGCATGCGGGAGATCGCCAAGCTGGAGTCGCGTCTCCGATACCTTAGCATCGCTCACTGCGGCCGGATCACGGACGTGGGCATCCGTTACATAGCCAAATACTGCAGCAAGCTGCGCTACCTCAACGCGCGGGGCTGCGAGGGCATCACGGACCACGGCGTGGAGTACCTCGCCAAAAATTGCACAAAACTCAAATCGCTAGATATTGGCAAGTGCCCTCTGGTCTCAGACACCGGCCTGGAGTTTCTAGCCCTCAACTGCTTCAACCTGAAGCGTCTGAGCCTGAAATCTTGTGAGAGCATCACTGGGCAGGGCCTGCAGATTGTAGCTGCCAACTGTTTTGACCTGCAGATGTTGAATGTGCAGGACTGCGATGTCTCTGTCGATGCTCTGCGATTTGTTAAACGACATTGCAAGCGCTGTATTATAGAGCACACCAACCCTGCTTTCTTCTGAAAGGACACTCCACACCTGTCATTACAATGCAGTATTAAAAACACTGATGTGTAAACACATGCTCCCATATTCAGTAATGCTGTCTTTTCTGTCGCTCGCGGGAGTCAGCTTTTCTTGTACATTGTGGGTGAGGGGGGTTTCTAGAGGACTATTTTGTTTGCTTTTTTGTATGATCACTTTTTAAGGTGCCGTGTGTCTCCATGGAGAGGCTGCCTTAATGCAAAAGCAATGAGTGCTCAGCATCCCCACTGGAGTGCCATTTCCATAAGAGCCATGATCTTGTCCCAGGCTACAGTAGCTGCCTCCAAAGGAAATAGCACATAATCCCTCCTTTGGAAATGCTACTAAGCTGTGTCAAATACATCTGAATTCCAGCTGTTCTTGTGAAGCTGACTATGCAATATGTGTCTCTGTTCCCCAACTTTTTCCAATATGATAAAGCATCCTCTTCTCTCCAAGTATTTTCCTTTTGGTAGTCATCCATTGTAATCCCTCAGGAAGTACTAGATAATGTTCTTAAACATACTCAACTGAGGCAGAATAAGACCTGCTGGCCATTGCTGAGCACTTCTATTGAGTGAATCTGGAGATTGTGCCCATGCATGGATTCTCTTGGAAAGTCACTCGTGCATCATCGCTACTTGCCTTCATTTCTAAATTTGCCCTCTCCTGCATGTGTGATTCAACCCCCTGGTAGTAGATAGGGATTTCTGGCTCTGATAAGCAATGACATATTCACCTGAGTGAAGGAGAACAAGTGGGATATTGGTGGCCTGGCAAAAGGAAAAGCTAGCAAACAAGCCTGAGAAGCTGCTGTAGTTCCTCAGCAATCTGAGATAGTACTGTAGGACACTGGGGCATTGTGGAGCAGCTTGCTCAGGGCAGTCCCAATCACTGTGCTGTGTGGTTGTCACCAGAAAGTCTGTCTTTGTTCCTTCATTGTATCTTTTCAGCAGCTGTGGTGCCACTGCAGTTGATGCTCCCTGAGCAAACCAGGCACGTGCATTAAGGCAAAGTCAGTATGTGCCTTATTACACTTAGAAACCCGACCCTTTTCTGTGGCCTTGCAGTTCAGAGGTGACCTTTCTGGGTGACCAGGATAGATGGCTGATCTCAAAACTTCAAAGCCTGATGTTAGATAACACCCCTGGGGACAGAGGGGCTTCCAGTGTTACTAAGATTAGATTTAGATTTTTTGAAACTTTGCCTGTGTGTGTTCCCTTAGGCTGGAGATACAGGTGCTGTTCACCAAATAATTAAACACCAGCATTGCCCTGTGACCCTGGGAGCTCCTGGTACTCTCATGGTTGCTCTTGCATGTGCAGGAGTATTTTGAAGGTCCCCTATCTCGTTGCCTCCTTCCCCAGAGTGTGTGGTCAATTAATGGTTACTTTCTTCACAATTTTCTGGCAGCTGTTTCTCTGCATTTTCACGTGTAATGCTCAGATCTGAAAGCCAGACACGTGAGGGGTGATGATATTTTCAGTCAGGCCCCCCGTGCCTGACTGACAGGTGAATTCATACCTTCAGCTCAAACACTGTAAGTGTCTCATAAGAAGGGAAGCACTGTGTCTGGTTTTCATAAGCAGTAGTTCCATCAACTCCAGGCAACAGTAATAAAATCATTGGTATGAAGTGAAAATCAATATGCTCAAGAAAAATACATAACCACTGAGGAAATAGTTATAGCAATGCTCTCTCAAATTGGAAAAAAAAAAAAAAAAAAGCAATGGTTTGAACATGTCCCTGCAGAGGGAACTTGTCCTACTGCTGCAAAAATTCCTGTAACTTATGTATATTCCCCCAGTTTTGGTTTCTTAATATGGAGGATGTCATCAGCTCTGAATTATAAATCAAATTGTACTGAAGCAAAGAGGGCCACAGAAAATGAATTTGTCATTGCTAGTGTTACTGGTCAGTGACTAATGAGGGGTGATACCATCCCTTGGACAGTTAATTTCACTTTGGTTTTGCTTTCCATATTTTTAAAATAAGAGATTCTTCTCCAACAAGTGATACAGTATATTTTATTTGAGCCAGCTGTACTCTTTGTTTATCCTTTATCTAAAAATGGCCTCGAGGAATTTAAATATTGAGCCCATTCCTGAGGGTGGTGGGATTTTGAGCCATTTGCACTCATGAAATATAAGGCCTCACTAGTAACATTTAATTGTTTATTAAAAAAAAAGGCTACTTTTCTGGCTATGTTAAATTGAGTGAATAGTGCTACATGGTTTTTGAAGTTTCTAATGTTTAAATTGGCCTGTACTGTACAAATCTCACTATAAAGCCTTAATTTGCTACCAAGAAATAAAGCAATATATTGGTAACTGATGAGCATGCATCGTTATTTGCACTGATTTAATAACTACTGCTGAAAAAGAAAATACTACATAATTGTAAAACTTTCCTTGAAAGGTAGGTGGGTGAATGAGCACATCAGCCCAACAGGTAGGCAGATGACTATATTAGAAAAGAAAAAAAGAAGTTTGTTACAGATTATGACCTTGCTTATCTGTCTCTTTAAAATTTGATTTTCCTCGTGTGGTTCTTCTTGACCCATAATCAGAAACTGCAAGTGTAAGTAAAAGCAAAAACAGTATATAAAAAGCACATGTACAAAAATTTCAGGAGAGCCTCTATATTGGTTTAAAGGCAAGTTAACATTTTGATGTGAAAAGTAAAGGGGAATGAGTGATGGGGTAGAGCAGTTACTGTTACAGTGTTGCCTTTTGAACGCTCTAAAAAAACCTACTCTGGGGGCCACTGGTGGAAAATGAATAAAGGTAATTTTCTTAGCCTAACTTTAAGTACATAGTCTTACATGATCTGAATTGGCACTTTGAGGCTGCTACTTATTTCAAGAAAATTTGAATTTAACTTATTGATACAGCTTGCCTGTTTTGACTTTTAACCTTTTTCCTATGTCTACTTGCAAAATGAGAGGACCAGAAAAGAAACTGAAGTAGTGTATGTGGAGCTGAGTTTGCTGGAAAGGTCGCAACATGTGGCTGATGGGTCTTCTACTTTAGGGTTGGCAAAGACCATAAATTTCCTGAGTGAAAACATAGGTGATTCTTGAACCATAAAATTTGGGCACAGGCACTGAGGCTTCTTCTGCTTTGCGATAGCATATGGTGACCTCATCAAAGAAAAGTAGCGATGAATCACATCAGTCAGGTTGGCATGTTGTTTGTGTCTTTGGAGTAATTTGTGTCCTGTAGAGAGAGGTCTCTTAGAAAAGGCACATCTAAACTACCATGATTGTAACCAAAGCTCTGTATCTAGTATTCATCCTTCCCTTGGCTTTTTTAAAAAGTGGAACTGTATTTTCCCCATTAGCAGCATGAGACTGATGTGAAGTGCAACAGTTTTGCCTCTTTGAGCTATGCTCATGTGGCTTCTTACAAAATGCAAAACAGCTTCTGTTGGATGTCTTGGACTCAGAACCATGGTCCAGACGGAAACCTTCAGTAGTGGCTTATGTGGTTTCTCAAAACTTCTGGACTTTGAACTGAAAAATTAAAAAGCTAGTAAAATACCTAATTTTAGCCCTAGGCTTGAAGCAGGTCCAGGGTTTTATTAAAAAGAAACACAGTGATCATTTGGACTGCAGGCTGGCTGCCCCTCGTCTGCCAGTGTTAGTTTAGAGGGGAAAAGTTCTCTGACGGAGTTGGTGCATGGCTCCTCTTCCCCCAGCATTCCCCAGGAAAGTAACCTGCCCTCAGTTTTTTATAATTTTGTCAGTTTAGCTATTCATGCTGAAAATTCCCATGCTGGGCTTTGAAAATGTTAGTTGAAATGGTTCATCTGGTTCTGTAAATAAAGCTGGAGGAAATGTCATTTTGCTCATGTTAAACTCCGGGTGACCTTTCCTTTGAAAACGGTCCATTGCTCTTCATCTCCTCTAAGGCCTTCAGAGTGAAAGTGTGAGCCTTGCCAGGAGGTCAGCTTTGGGACAAGGTTGTGTCTTACTGATCTCCCAGTAAACTTCACCCAAATTTAGCTACATTTCATGTCTTTGAACATCTCCAACTCTGTGACCAAAGAGAAAAGGGCATGCTCTGATCTTCTGGAGCTTGTAGTCTGGAAAGGCTGAGATTTGGCAAAGCTGAAAGCTGTTTATCACTCTGGCAGTGTGAAGGAGGAAATGACCTGAATTATATGGAAGCTGCCTGGAAAGTCATGGCAGGGTTGAAAGATGGAGTTTTGAGAACTGGAACAAGAGGGATGAAGGAGATTTCCTGGGCAAGGGCGACTCAGACTGAGATGATAAAAGGTTGAATGATTTTCAGCAAAGACACTGTGGTTAAAAGAGATGGGTTTATATGACATGTTGAGCAGGGAGAGTTGGGCCAGAGGAAGTGTAAATACTGAAGAATGAAGTTTGGGGTAGGAACAGAAACATGAGGAAAATTAAGTGAACATGATGTAAATACAGTAAATTTCCTTGGCGCAGCCTCTGAGAAAGGCTGAGAAACTGTTTCAGTGAGAGTACCTCAACTTTGAAACAGTTTTCCAAAAATGAAATAGTAATTTTGGATCTAATGGATCCAATATCTACCTTTTTAATGTATATGTATTTTGAGAAGCCAGGAAATCTTCACAGGCAGAACTTCTGCCTTTGCCACCAAATGTATGTGGAGGTCTGAGAGATTGTCAGCCTCGGTGTCTTGTTCCAGCCTTTACGCTTTTATTTGAGGTAGCCTACTGAGAAGAACAAGGTGAGACAGGTTTGAAACACCGATTCTTCTTTGACACTGTATTTCAGCAACACCAGCTGCTTGGCTTTGCTAAGGTGCAGGCACCAGTGCGGAGCCAAATTCATGCCATTTTGATGACTCTTAAAAAAAGGACATAATAATCGTAGGTTTAAGTTACTGCCAGGCAGTAGACATCAGAATTCAAACAGCTTAACAAAAATACATTTAACTGAACAGCATTACTGCATGCTATTAAACAGATTAAATCAGTTTTCTCTATAAAATAGATGAGGGACATTTATTTTCATGCACTCCTGCTGCACAGATTCAGAGCAGGTTTTTCCTCTATTTTTGCTTCTGTGAAAAATGGATAAAAACATCAGGTCATTTTTCCCTTGTCCTCTGGATGATCATAGAGGCACGACTGAGATTTAAACTAGTTCATAGAAATCTTTTCCAAGTAGGCTCTGCTAATACAAATTTGAAAAATATTATGAGTGCAACAAGCCAGTTGGACACAGATATGTCAAATTAAGCCAATATAAAAGTTACTAAACAGGCACCAGAGAAAGAACCAGAGGCACCAGAAGGAGGGATCTTTTAAAACAAATACTGCCCCCCCCCCCGGCTTTTATAAATGACCCTGATACTTTTAATGCAGAACAGAAATCTTAGCTGTTCTTTCTAGCACTAAAGCTACTGTGTTCTTTGGGTTAGAATAGATTAGTTTTCCTTTGTTTTTTAAAGAAACATTGCATGCTGTAGCCTTAAGCTCACATAAATGGAAAAGATGGAAAAAGTTATCTTATAAAGAGAAGAGAGAATGCAAAAAGGGACTTGTGCCAAAAGGAATGAATATTTTTAACAGTTTCATATTGCATTGTCTGTCTTTGATGGCTCTTAAAATGTTTTTTTTAAATCAAGTAAATGGCCATTCTTGAGAAGTTTCTGTTACTTCTTGAATATACTCCATTCATGCAATTGCCTCAGCAGACAGACATCAAAGCTGTAGAAAGACTGAATTTATAGCTATAAAAAATAAGTGTAGCTAATGTATTGGTTATAATTTAATTTAATTTAAGCCTTATCAAGTGTTTTCACATCTTAATCACTTGTCATATAAAGAATATATCCTAAGCCATTATCAGGACGACTGAAAAAAAAATTTCTGTATGCTTATTAAGAACAAATTTTGTTTTTCTGACACCCCAGTTTTGCTCTAGTTGTCTGTTCCTGGTCTATTGTATGCTGTGTAAATACTTTCAAGAATAAGACTAATTTCTGGACTTGAATTACAGTCTATTTGATATTACTTTATGGTCGTGCATTTCATGTGGTGTTATGGTTGTTGATGTGTCTTTTGTGACATGACACTGCAGAGTGATTGCCTGCATTTTGGCATGAAAATAGGATTGCTTAACGCATAATGTATGTGACACATAAGAGTTGTCAGAGCCTGGATCTAATGGGTGAGTGGCTGCTGTGGGTCTTTTGTGGTACTTTTGCAGTGATTTATTCCTTAACTTTTTTTTTCTTTAGTATCAGTTACAGGAACAAACTCTTAACTACTACACCTGCTTTGGGGAAGGGACTCCTCAGAAGCAGAAAAGAGAGCTGTGACAGGGCAGAGGTGACTGTGTCCTGATAAGCTGAGGGGAGGTGTTTTGAAGATGCAACACAGGTATGTGTTAAGAGGGACTCCAGGCTCTTCAGCCTGTTTTTGTAAAATGAGAAGGGGAGGGTGGTCTTTATGTTGGTTTGGGTTTTTTTAAGTAATAGTCTTTCGGAGTTGCTTGGTATTTACCATCTATAGGGGAACTTCATTAAAAACACTGAGACTGGCTTATCTTCAGATCAGAGGGGTGTCTGATTTCTGAACATTGGTCTATTTTTTGTAAGATAAATTGATGAGACAAAAGACAGCCTTGCAGCCTGGACTCCTGGCAGGTTAAAGTTGAAAGCATGATAAAGCAGCCTTCCTTTCTCCTGCCACAAAAAAAAAAAAAAAAAAAAAAAAAAAAAAAAAAAAAAAAAAAAAAAAAAAAAAAAAAGGGAAAGTTGCATCAAAATGCCCAATAAAGAGTAAAGAAATTCAGGACTGAAAGCTAAACTGCAAGTGGTAATATGTAATCTCTTGCTTATAAGATATTTTTTGCCATCGGAGTAAAATGTGCTTCTGTGAAACTGGATGGTAAATTGAAAGTTATCATAAAGATTACCTGTAGTGAGAAGGTGGATAAATGTGGCTGTAGGGAAGAATCAACAAAGTTTTTCTGCAAGGAATCCAAAGGGTCAGTAAATACCTGGGGGGAACCTGTCAGGCTGGGGTGCTGAGGACATCAGAAAGTGCTTGAGAATGGCTTCTGTGTCTGGCATCACAGGGTGGCCTAGGATGCTTCATCTGTAAAAGAGTTAACTAAGGTGAGATATGACACATATGACAAAAGTCATGTAATCATGGATGGCTTAATGGATGAAGGGACTGAATGTTTACCATGACTAATAGTTTATGGGTTTTTTTAAAATGGTTGGGGGCATCAAGTGAAACCAGTAGGTAACAGATCCATAGCAAATTAAAATAGTTTTTTGTTTGCTATGTGTTAAAGCCTTGGACCCTTGCCACAGTGTGTTGTGAATGCTAAATGCTCACATAATTTAAGAAAAGACTGGACTAGGTTGTAAAGGAAAAGTCTATATGCAGCTATTAAATACAACAGACAACCTCTGGCTCAGGAAATGCCTGAGGCACCAAGTGTTGGAGCCTGGCAGACTATGCTGGGAAAATACGCTTCCTCTGTTCTTGTGCTTCTCTCTGGGCATCTGGTTTTTTACAGACAGACACACTGTTCAGCTACATGGGCCTTTTGTCAGCAGCTGTTTTCATATTTTGGTATTTGTCTCAGCAGGTCCCTGACACGGAGCACATGCTCATTTCTTGCTTGCAATGCCATTATTCAGAGTTGCTCAAGGTTGTACAACTCAAATATTTTCAGCATCCTATTTTCTGAAATCCTTATGCTTCAGAGTAGCAAATCCAATCTACTCAGGAGCTAACATCCTCATCTCTTCACTGTCATGGGAGCAGGCACTTGCAACTTTGCTGGGGTCTTGGTACCCTGCATATTTAGGCCCTGTTGCTGCAGGCTGCAACAAAAGTATATCTGTATTTGGAACAGAGAGCTGTGCTCCTTTAAACTCCTGCAAGTTGGGAAGCTGGTCACTTGATACACTCCTTTTCCAGGTCTCTCTCACACCTCTGGTCTACAGGGAGAATTTTGGAAATCAAGAAACCTCTTGATTTCTGTTAGACAACTGTGCTACATCTTTGTAACCAAGACCAGAATTTGCCTGGAGCCTCTGGTCAGTCAGAGAAGTTTAAGCATCTCTGCTTCCCTTTATTAATTTTTAACAAGGCCTACCGGGTGTCAGGAGCCAGCAGCTGTGTAAGGGCAGTTGACTGCTCAGTCAGATTAAACAACTGGCTGAGATGCTTGGCATCAAAATTAAATTTCCTTTAGATGCCTGAAAGGCAGGGCATCACCAGTGAATATAGACTTGATAGAAACTATACTGTCACCAAGTACCAGTTAATATGTGATTCCCAGAATCATCTGGAGGAGGCAGAAACGCTGTCCAAATTGGTAATGCGAAGTCCCTTCTCTTCCTCTTCAAACCCTTTGCCTGCTTCTGGCCCTGGGCCCACACAAATACCCGAACACAGCGAGGAATATAAATTTTCAAGGGTCTCAGCTTTCATAATATGACTAAGTTGTTTTGATTTAAGAGTGCTCGTCTTGCCAAGATTGGAAAAAATTAGTCCATTCTCTTCATGGCTGGATGTCAAGGTACACCCAGGTTTTCAGACAAATGCCCCAAAAGTGCACAGCTGAACCAAGACATAAGTGTTGGAAAACTTAACTCTTTCTTCAGTATTGTTTTTAGGGAAACCTGGAGAAAAATAGGAAAAGCAAGACCATTGTCAATCTAAGTTAAAAGCAGAGCTAAGAATACATCATGTCTTTTTCTTACTATTTTCTTACTATTTTTCAAGGCTAACAGACCTGTTTGATTGCTTGGGTTGTTATTCTGTAGGGCTCAGAGCATCAGCAATGCCTGGAAGCAAAGCAGGAGAAGGAAACTATGGCACTGTGAGAGGATCGAGTCCTTGCTTTGCACAAGGACTAAAAGTCATCCATGGTAAACCAAAAAAATGGAAAAAATAGTGCATACAGAATTACTGTGCTGACCTTGGAGTACTGAGACACTATTTGAAACGCTCCTGGACTTCAGCTATTTTTGTTAATGGAATTTACCTACAGTGCTGCAATACTCCATATGTTTATGAGCTTTGCTTAATTTGCTCCTTTAGTGCACAGTGCATGAAGAAAAGGTAGAAACAATACCACAGATATTTAAACATATTCTGTGTCTTCTCTAGGGTCATCAATAGCTACTCCTTGCTGTGTGATCTCAGCTTGCCTTTCTTTTTTTAGTGTTCTGCCACTAATACTCTTACAAATTAATGTAAATGTAGACTCATATTGGGGAAAACCATATCAGTGTAGAGCTGCAGTTTGCAGGGAGACTTGTCACTGTGAAGCAATCTACACATTTGTGGATTCCTGACACATTTGTAGGCCTACATTTATTCCTTATTAGAGTCAGAGTTTTGGGAAATCTGTTACACCAAAGGCTCAATTTAATTGTCAGAATAGAGGTATTGGATGCCATTAGGGATGCACAAGGCTAACTGAGACATCCACAGAATGCTGGCAGGGGTGTAAGTTACTGAGAAAGACTTGTGCCCTTTTGCGTTGGCAGAAGGAGGCCAGGAAGATGCCATCGGGCATCTCAAATGCCTTTGGTTGTCCTTACTTAGGCAAACATGCTTCTGAAACTTATTGGGAAAATGTTTGTGGTTAAGGTCAGACAGGCTGTTCACTGGGCCACAAACACACAAAAAATAAACCACAAATGATTGACTATGCAGGCAAATATAGAAATGACTGTCATGTGAGGATATGATCATTTTGTAACTCTGGCTGTGGCAATTTTTGTGGAAATATTTATTCTTGAAGAAAGGACAATTTGGGCTTCCTTTTCAAAACCGAAATGTTCCTGATGTTTAAAAAAAAAAAGAAAGAAAAAATCTGAGACATCTTAGCTCTTACTGCCTAGGCTCTGCTGAGTGTCTCTGGGATTTGAAGGAAGAATCATCTCAAGATGCAGCGCTGGCTCTATCCCCAGCTGAAGGAGCTGAACGTCACAGTCTAGGAATCGCTGAGAACATCCTAACACATAAAAGTGTTGTGGGGATACAACCCTGCTCATTTTTCGGTTCTGCCATTTAGCTGCCAAAGAACCAGCACCTCATGTTGGGCCCCTGGGTCACAGGAACCAGTTGCACTTTACATTCTGGCTGCTCTCCAGCCCTATGGTGCATGGCTCAGTGTGCTTTGCCAAGGGCACTGTGAGGGATGGGGTGTTGAGCAAGGCCTGTGGGGCTTGTCCCAGAGCCTACTCTTTGTGTCCTCTTCTTCCTCACTTTCTT
Organism: Pachyramphus minor; assembly: GCA_013397135.1. Taxonomy (NCBI): domain Eukaryota; kingdom Metazoa; phylum Chordata; class Aves; order Passeriformes; family Tyrannidae; genus Pachyramphus; species Pachyramphus minor. The sequence goes on along the minus strand of VYXB01006407.1, from coordinate 66,305 downwards.
CTTCTGCACATCCCTGGTGTGAGTGGCAATCAGAGGGAGGGAGGGAGGGAGAGATGAACACCTGAAGCCTAACTGAGTTCTTGAAGTACAGGCCCCAGCACAGGCTCCAATGTTGAGGGACCTTTGTGGCCAGCGGCTGCATAAATTCTGTTTACAGCATACCCAGACACTTTAGGGTGTTGCAGGTGTTATCCTGGGTTTTTTTCCCTCCATTATTTTCTACATGGTAATGGCAATTTACACTGCTGCCTGTTTTTCAGGACAAAATAATTTGTTCTTAGATAGTCTCGTTGTTCTGTCTGTTATTTATTCCCTAGGGATTTTTGCTTTGTTGGGTTTTTTTCTCACCTCATCTTCCCTACTTCTGTGGTGACTTTTACACCCTACCTGCTTCATTTTGATTTAAAATCAGGATATTTTCTCTCCACCTAGCAGATGCCCTGAAGGTCCCTCAGAAATCCTTCTCTTTTTTTCAACTTTTCTCTCAAAAGGCTGAACTAGGAAAATTTCACTATAAAGCATTAACTGCATGTGTAAAAGAGGAGCTAGGGCCTTGCTTTCCATGATTTCAGACTATTAAATGCTGAAAGTTATTCTCCACATGTTTTGATTTTTATTTTTTTTCTGGTAGCTAAAACACTTGATATATCCTTTGCAAGTAAAGGTTGGTCTGTGGAAAAATCTGACAGCTGGTGACAACATGAAATTAATTTACCTTTGTGCATGAATGTTTTACTGCAGAAGAGTCATCCCGGATCACTAACCAAGCTGAACGATTTATGTGAAAATGATAGATGTTCATGCTGAATTGGGGTGTTTAGGATACTCATTGAAGGCAAGATCAGTTCTCATTGCTAAGCAACACTACCTATTAAAATACAAGGTAGGGAAGCCTTTTCTATTCTTATAATATGAAGAAAGATTATCCTGGCTTGTTTTGTAAGAAGAAGGTGCTAATGGGTTTATTCTGAAGAGAAAATTTCACATCTCTCCTTCTTCATCTTTTCTAATAAGATTAAATTCTCTTAAAGAACAAAGTGGTCAATTTATATTTCACTTAAATAGTAGATATTACCCTAAATAAAGCCACATATTGTCACAACAGTGTTAGATTAAAAGCTGTGGTTCCTATGACAGTCCATTCTCATATTGGAAAGTTTAAATCAGTATGAAAAATAATATCTATTAATTTGATACAATAATTATTTACATTGATAGAAAAAGTATCAATGAAAAGATACTTCATATTTAAAATACCAAATTATAGAAGTGTCAAATAGCAAATGTAATAGATATAAGAAGTCTTCTGGTTTCATGGCTCCTAAGTGTTCATGATAATTTTGAAAATTAGATTTGACTCTTTATATTTTATCTCGGTCTGAGGACCTTCTGCTGTCTGCGTCTTGCTGAGAAAGACAGCACCTCTGAGTGCAAGGGAGACTTCTTCCTAAGATCTGCTGTCCGGAGATAGTGGTCCTTGAGCAGATCCTTGCAGTCTGAACAACCTTTTTTCTGCTGCAGATGGCATACAGTGTTCGTTTGAATTTCTTGGGTTTTGATGGAAAGGAGTACACGGCTTTTGTCAGATTGATTTAAGACAAGGTTTGGTGAGAACTTGGGAGGTTCAGTTCCAAAGATTGCACAGAATATTCTGAGTTGGAAGGGACTCATAAGAGTCCAAATCTTAAGGGAATGGCCCATACAGGGATTGAACCCACAACCTTGGTGTTATTAGCACCATGCTCTTACCGACTGAGATTGTAGTTCTGTATTGTAAATAACTAAATATTTTTGTAGTAGCACACAAAGTTTTACAGTTGTGGGGGCTTGGACTTCATTGCTCACCCAATATGAAAGCAGCACATTCAGTTCAGCACATGCATTTACCTTCATCACGTTTTCTGAGTACTGACATTAGTTAATGTAACAGCTCTTGATTTTCCTGGAATGCTCTTCTGTTTCCTCATAGCCTGACAAGATTCAGAATACTGATGACTCTCTTATACTAAGACATGTAGTTACTTCTTGGCCTACTATTATTGATAACATATGTCTCTGGTTCCCTGCTGCACTGGCAGCCAAGAAATGTGGTGCTTCGGGATCAAAAATATTGCTAGGTTTGTCCTTGAAAAAACTTTTTTTTCAGATGAAACTATTTAATTCCTTGTGAATTGTGAAATGAGATCAGCTTCACTGACACAGAACCAAAATATTTTCAAAATGATTTTAAAACTTTTTTTTAGATGCTAGACTTTTCATTTTGGCTTGGATAAAACCTGTGTTATGTTCCTTTCCTTCCAAGTCTGACCTTTCTCTGACCAACCTGACCTGGTTCCCTCCAAAAACGTCTCCATTCACTGTTTGAACAAAACCACTTAAAAACAATTCAATGAAATGACAGCAGCTTCCAAATAAAACATTTGGAGTTCATCAACATGTATCACATTACAGGGTTTAGTATGATTCATTTGGATGTATAGCTCTACTCTGCAAACACTTTTAAAAATTGTTTTCTCCTAATTCAGGATAAAACAAAATTTGAAAGCTGCAGTGTTTTAGGGAAAATGGTATTGGCAGATTTGTGTTGGCTCTTTCTAGGAGATTAGGCTTGCTGTGCTCAACCACTCAGTGCTCCTCATTCCTGAATGGCATACACACACATGCACACACACGCCTCACCTGGGCAAGCACAGTGTGATCTATAAATGAACCTTGCAGAAAGGTCATGGGCAAATCACAGACAATGATAGGAAAGGGGATCAAGCCACCGTCAGATTTTACTGGTTCCTGCAGAATTGGATCTTTTCGTGGCAAAACAAAACCCAACAAACAGTAATGGTTACTTGACAACTCTGCCTTCATACTTGTAATATATTTTCAGTTTCCCTTGTGATCCTGACCCCCTGTTAGTCTATCACTGAGCTATTAGTCCCTCCCTACAATTGCCCACCGTCCTGGCTTCTCCTAGAACTAGCTCATAAAACCAGCTCATTTAATACAAGTCTGATAAAACTGAGAGAAGGAGCAGCTGAAACCTGCCTCTGCCGCAGCCCAGACTTCCCTGGACCGGAGCTCAACCAAGGCCATGATGCTTGCCGGGGCAAGGGCTCCATCTGCGGGAAAGGACCCGCATCCATCCTTCTGGTAAAAAGAATAGGAAAGCCCTCAGGGTTATTCCTGCTCCAAATGCACTGTGAATTACTGTTGGGCTAAAACACAATACCTTCAAAACCCACACAGGAAAATTAACTCCGAATCCATGTTCCAGTGGTGAGCTAAGCAAGCCAGGCACTGCCACAGTGGTGATGCTGGTGGGGAAGGATTTTCCTTTCTCTGATGTTACTACATCTTTAGGGCTTGCCTGGAACCAGTACCCGTACAGGTTGTCTGAGCATTTCCTGTGTGAGAGCAAACTAGGAATACTCCTGTTCTTGTTCTCCCTTTCCATCTGCATTCCCACTTTTTTTTTTTTTTTTTAAATTTGCCATACATGCAAAATGTGGACATTTGGTATTGTGCCTGTCAGAAGGAACGTGGCTTCTGTACCTGACCCCTACCATGGCTGAATCTGTCCAATGTCACTCAGCAACGGTGGCAGCTGGCGTTCCTAGATAGTTTTACAGTGGGAGAACAGCCGAATGTCAATGCTCCTGGAAATGCCTAGCAGGGTGAACATTTTCTCACAGCAGTTCTTCGTAACAATCCAGCAGGCAGTTCCCGGTTACTTTTTTTCTTTTACTACCTCATGCAATTTTTCTGCAAGTTGTCATCTTCTGAGTTAATATATGGCCAAGTGCAATCCTGCTGTTCAGCAGAGGAGAAATGTAGCTTACTGATACCTGGGGCATCTTCTGCCATTATGAAAACAATGGCATTTCATTTCTGGGGACAGAAACCTCCACTCCATAGCTGTTTTCTGTTATGTTTCTCATCAGCTAGTGAAGGGACCCATCCACTACCATGTTGGATGGTCTTAAGGGGCATTATTTTTTTTTCTGCCAAAGACCTGAGCTCAGCTCCTTGTTGGTAAGAGGATGTTTGTTCAAGGTCCCCACACAAGGACCTGCATTTTGCAGTCTAGGCTTCACAGAATACCCACCTAGTTTGTAAACATGTTTCCTTTGGGCTTTGGAGGCTATGAATCCAGTCATCTCTTCACATAGGAGTCCTCCTATAACTTGGTAAATGGTTTAGCATGAGCCCCAGGTCCAGTGGTTCTGGGTGAAACATGAAACAGTGCTTTAACTTGCTGTCTCTGTTTGTATAACTTTTTATTTAAAAAGAAAAACAAACAACAAGCCTATCAAGTCAGTGTCCTTACAGCCGCAGGCAGCAAAATCCAGAGTACAACTGATTACATGCAGGATGTTCGGTTTTCAAACCACATTCTCTCCTAGCTGGTGCTGTGCCAGCTGAGTAGGGCAAGCCCTTAAAAGCCCAGGCAGACTCCCTGTCCCTTTTCTAGGAGGCTCTGCTGCTCTTCTTCGTCATTCAGCTCGTTGCTGGCTGCTCTGCTGATGCTGCACGTGGCCTCCTCCCAGCCACTGATCGGTCGAGGAGCAGAGTTCCACAGAGGGACAAAGCCAGTGTTGGCTTTGGGGGTGTGTAAAGGGCCACAGCATGTCTTGTATTTCCATCCAGATATTTCTCTGAGCGCATTGGTGACTTACTCAAGAGATGGATATTGAAATGAGGTTTCCCAGGCCTTTCTTCCAAGAGGATTTTTATTCCTTCAAGTAGATAATGTGTTTCTACCAAAAATAAAAATAAAAGCCTGGTAAGTAGCCATGGTTGATGCATAAAAGTGGTAGCTTTTTGCCTGAAGTATTAATAGGAATCTCTTGTACCCTAACAGCTGTCCTTTTAACTGCATGGATTATTGCAGCTGACCAGAAGATGTCTCCTAATTATTTACTACGATGCAGTTCACTCTGAGTTTTAGTAGGAAAAGGTCTTTCCTTGCTATAGGAGGTCACTTTCTGAATTATACTGTGTATTCTTTTCTGACTTGAGGTTTCTTATGCATAAAGGTAGGAAATCCTTTTACTGATGTCCCTCAGTATAGATAACTGCTTGCTTCCCCTGTAAAACGTCTCAGCTATAACCATTAGCAGCGTCACTGTACCATTTCCCCCCTAGTGTTACCGAAGTAAACATTTCCATAATAGGTATCCCAAAAGCTCTCTAGGGAAGAAAAATATGTGTTGTAACGTGGGAGGGTTTCCTTTGGCTGCTCTCAGCACTGTTAACAGCATGTCCTTGCCATGCTCTGATTAATTGCCTTGCTTTTATCATGATTAGCACATTTACCATTAGGCTGGCCAGCTGTCAAGCTAAGCTCAGTCACAGCAGACAAGCACTAAATGCCTTTGTGATTTTACAGCTCTAACTGATCATCTCAAGATATAAGGCCCAAGTCTTCCAGTCTTGCTTATTCGGGAATATCTCATCCCCATGCAACTAATGGTACTGGCTTAATTAACCTAACTTAAAGAGGCCATTGCACAAAAGTAGAATTGAATAAATTTTCTTATTTTCAAATAACAAATTGTATGTGATTTAGGTAGCAGGCTTGTTTATGCATCCAATATTCAATTACATCTGATTCTAGAGGAGAAAACACCTATCAGACAAATTGGGTATCACTTTGCCTACTTCTGAAATGCAAGAGGAATTGGGGACACGGGGGAAAGGGAAGCAGTTTTTCTTACAGGTCTTTGCATCACTATTTGTCACTGCACTCTCACAATGGAGAGAGCAGACACTGCTGCCATTCAGAAGCATCATTTGAAAAAAACCAAAACTTACCCTTCCCTTTTCTTGGTGACAGGGAATGAATTCTTTTTCTTACCTGAGATGATCCTACTGTGATTTGAGAAAGTCTAAATCTACATTAGGTTCCAGTCCTTGTATTATGCGAAAGCTCGGCACATATATACTTCCTTTTACTTTAGGGGCCACCTCACCTGGTGCTGCTTCTCCATGGTTTTTGTCACTACCAATAATGATAGAATTCTTCCTTTTAGGCAAAATGAGTGTAGAGTGTGTAATTATCGAGGTTAGATTCTTTTTCAGATTTCAGGGATAAACAGATGTGGGCATAGACACTGGGGACCCAGTTCAGATTTCATAAAGAACCTCTTAGTCATCAGGTAACTCAGTCTGCTTGCAGGCTGCAGTGCCTGAGCTTGGATTCAGAAATAACATCACTGAAGGGAGCTCCTTTGTGGAAAATTACCCATTTTCCTGTCATTTGTAGCAAACCTCATATCTGCACTACCTAGAGTTCAAATGTCTCTTTGAAACGCTTGGTTTATGGGTGCAGGGAAGGAAGGCTGCAACACATCACTTAGCACATTGTCCTCTGTTGCTGTCTAGTAGTTTGTCTCTTCCTCTCCTGAAATGTGAATTCTATTGGACGAATCAGTCTCTGATGCATGTGTATGAAAGAAGAATAGATTCTCAATACCAGAAAAGCACCTACAGTCTAGGTCTAATAATTCCAACTTCTAGAGATCAAATGTATATAGGTTGAAACAGCCTAAAAAGTGTAGTATAGTGTAGTATAGTATACTTGTGCTATATATGTATAGCACAAGTATTTCACTGTTCCAAAGTAGCTGGTATACAGATGATTCAAGTTTCACAATTGTTGCTTGGTAAAACTTGATAAGACCCAAACTCATTTCAACAGTGGCAACTGATGCTTCCTCTGATTAGAGAAAGATGACTGACGTGGCTTTTACTAAGTCAGTCACATGGGAGCCTTTTCTGGGTTACTAAAGGTGGATTTCTGTATTTCTTGGTCCTCTTTAAATAAAACTTGCACTTAAATATACTGTGATTTAATGAATGCTCTCTAGAAAAATCAAGCTTTTCCTTTGTAGTATTTCTCTCTTCTGCTTTAATTTATCCTTTCAATAGTGGTGTGCAATTCACTGCTGTTAATCTGTGGACTTTATAGTGCAGAATAGGGCAAATGACTGCTCACAAATAGGTATAGTTATCCCCTTTCCCAGATACCATCGAGGCAGATTTATCTAACTTGCAGATGAGACCAAGAAAAGATTAGACCGTAAGTGTGAATGGATTGCCCAGAAAGGCTGTGGGTGCCCCATCCCTGGCAGTGTTCAAGGCCAGGTTGGATGGCTCTCTGAACAAGCTAGTGAAAGTTCCTCGTGTCCATGGCAGGGGTGTTGGAACTAGATGATCTTTAAGGTGCCTTCCAACTCAAGCTATTCTATGATTTTTTTTATACAAGTGGAAAAAACCCCCGTAATCATAGCATGCTTCTGCTCTGTGTGTTATAGCATTCTCAGTGTTCTGGGTTAAAATAGCTTTGTTGCTTGCTTTTGTATAACGGAAGCATCTCTGGCTTTAATTTCGCAGAGGAAACTTCTCCATCACTGCTGATGCTAAGATAGTAGGTACAACGTAAGTTCTAGACTAATAGCTCAGAACAAACGTGAAAGGTTGCATAGAGGAGCCAAAGTGCTAATGTTTCCATGATTAATAATCACCTACTGCCTGTTCCACTTTACCAAATGCTACTTAAAATGATGATGTACCTTCAGCATAATGAATTTTCCTCAGCTCATCTGAAAATCTCTTTATCTGAGTATTTTGGCTGTCTTCCAGTTTGGCTGAGTAGAACTGTTTCGTCATTGTGAAATCACTTGAGAATTTGATTTGAATGGGACAAAAGGAAAAAACAAAAATCAGAAAGAGCAAATGACAGCTCAGTTTGAAAGCAACTTCATGTAAGCAGAGAGGCCCAAGCTGGCAAAAGCTAAAATGATACAGGGTCTAAAGTATCTTTGTAAAATCTTCTATTCAGAAATATGCCTTTCTTTTATAAAGCAAGGCTCTATAAAAATGTTTAGGGTTTTCTCCTTACCAAATCCATCCTCAAAATCTTGATCACTGACTTTATATTTTCTTTTTAAATTTCCTTCTTGATCAAAATTTTTGCATTTGAATGTGTGCATTAGAATCAGAATTTCTGCTGTGTTACTATAACCAGTGTGTTACTATAAAATCTGTATTACTGAATCTGGTTATGTTTTTCTACACTGTGTTTTGTTTATGAAATTAACTGTGTTCAAACCAGCATAAAATTCTGGGTTAGTATTAAGTGCAAGTTTAGTATTATCCCAGAAATTTTGAGTGAGGATGCTGCTATATAACATTGCGTTATGTTGCTTTTAGGTCGGCTTTAAAAGACCCTGATGGAGAGCAGAAGCTCCTTGTGATATGCTATGTATGCAGAGAGAGGAAGCTGTATATTAAAATAGAAATATCTAAGAATCTAAACTCTAACTACGTAAAGGGTAAGGAGGTTCTGGCACAGAGGAGCAAAGTGAGTGAAAAGTCCTCACTAGAACCAGGGTGAAAGTTTCCTAGTTTCCTGTTTGCCACTGTCCCTTTCCATCAGTAACTGCTTTTTCTGTGCCAACTTGGCCTCTTACCAACTCAGCTGAAGAGACTTTGGGCCTTATCTGTAATTTCTTCAACCAGTTGATTCACACAGTCAACTTGCTGGCCTGTGCATGGAGAGAGTGAGGGAATATTTGGGCATCCTGATGCTTGAAGTCTCTTGTGGGGTAAGAAAGCAGTCTGTCCATTGGCAGGAAGCTCAGTATGTCCTTCCTTGCAGAGCAAGCCTGTCTGTGGCTGGTGTCAGCGATCCCATCAGATCCAGAAACACCCTGAAGACTGGGCTTTGCATGCAGTCCCTCTCCTGAGGAACATCATCCTCACAAGCTGTTTTTGAGTCCTCGGAGTTCAGCAGTCAAAGGATGCAGCACTGCAGCTGTCACAGCTCACTGCTGCTGCTGAAGGGCAGCACATAACAATGGACCTGAGCAGGGGTAGGTACAACTTCTATCATCTCCAAGAAATCTGGTTACAAGTAACTTTCCTTTTTCCTTCTGGTGGGGCCACTACATTTTTCCATGCATGGGCTAAGATGAACAAGGTGTGCTGATGAAAAGGGAAAGGCGGAATGGAGAGACGTAGGAAAAGAAAAAGCCTGTTCAGCAGGTAAATTGTGCAGTGGGTGGTCATGTTTTCAGTGCTTATGAGGGGACAGCTGCTGGCCTCTGATGGTTTTTGTAGGGAACAATGTGTCTCAACTCTCGAGGTTGCTGTGGCATGAGTCCATGTCAGATGAGGAAACGGGACAATGCTGACATGCAGTTCCCTAACTACAGCATTTAGCCCATCTAGGGGGTACTTTGGAAGAGACTGTCTGACCCCTTCCACTTCCACTCGACAGGATGACAGCACAAGAGCTGGGTGCTAATCGGTGAGTTTAGGGTTGTCCTACCATGCTAAGAGTACACCTCTCAATAAGTGAAGCATGGGGTGCCTGGGGCTTTGCTTGAGTGATGGGTTAGAAACTGCCACAGAAAGCATGAGAATTTGGGAAAAGCACAGGAAAACTAATTAATCTTTATGAATGACTGGAAATGGTGGATGGGTCATTAGGGGCCATTACTTGCAGAGACTGTGTTTGCATTGTTTAAAAAGTGTTTTAATTGATAAACACAAGGAAGCCCACTTTTCTCCACTGGAGTAAATGGGGGTTTTATTAAATATGTAACACCAAAATTAATATCCTATGAAGGTGATAAACATTTGATGTGAGGGTAAATGTTGAACAGGCCTCTCAGAAACTCTTGTTTCATGGACAAATGCCAAGTTGTCATTAGCAACAAAGTGGGATGTGGATAAATTACCTTAATGTCTGGGAGTGAATGATAGCCCAGATGTGTTTAGTGGGAACGAATGTCCCACTCCAGTGTGCGCTGAATGTAGCTTGAAATGTATTGCTAATATCAGCCCATGTACAGAAGACTTTCTGTTTCAAAGTGTAAATGCTCATTCTAAAGTTCTGCCTGGGATGAGAGACAGAAAAGTCTAACAAGCAACACAACCCCGATGGAGCCAGTCTGTGCCCAGATGATAGATTTTCTTGTCTTGTTAGATCAGTAGATCAGGGACCTATTGCACAAAACATATTATATTAAAGTTATTTGTGCCTTTTTTAGATTTAATTGCTTTCTTTTTGAGAGACATGAAAGAGGGATGCTCCTGCACAGGAGAAATGCAGCTGACACTGAATTTCTGTCACTGCCCCAGACTCTTGCTACTATTCATTCTGGCCAGTTGCATTATTAAAAACAAATCCAAGGCAGTTCCCAGGCAGCTGAGATGAAAGGCAGTGCTGCCAGGTGAAGCCTCACTGCATGGGAATGGCAAGGGGAAACATCATTTACATTCAGTTTGTCTCCTACAGTGGAGTTCAGTTTTCCCCTCTTCAAAGACTTAACTGCTCCAGCTCAACATTTTGAATTCTAGCGCAATTTGGATGAGGCACATGTGGGTTGCTTTGATATGCTCCCTTAGAAAAACAAAGTTTCCTAGTTTTGGTTACATTTTTCCCCTCATTTTTTTCAAATAGGAGACCTTAATTAACTCAAATTAATTAATTTGAATTTTTTTCAAAATTGGCAGGGCAAAAGTTAAAAATAAGGGAAGGCAGAAGTACTATTTCCTCAAGAACTGGTGGTCAGGCCTAGAAAATAGGACTCTTTGATTAATTATTCAACATAGTTTTTGCTTTCAGAAGTTTGGCTGATCTTTTCCAGCATTGTGTGTAAGACAAAGTGAGGTTTTGGGCTGGGAAGGAGCCATGGACGCTGAAGGAAGTTCTCACAATGCCGTCATTGTCCGAGCTCCTTTCTTTCACCATAGCTGTTGCTCCTGTGGTGACCTCTGTGCCATTTCTGGTCTCTGACCATGGCTGATCCTGAATTCTGGTATTCAAATGGACTTGCCAGCATGGACCTGATTCAATATGGTCTGCTTGGTCCGGTGTTAAAAAGTTCTGTGGATGGTTCCAGCAAACTGATTCCTGCTGAAAATGTCATTTTATGAGGCTTTTACAAATTTCAGCCAGCTGATATGCCTTTTGTCAGAGGAAGCAGAGGAAGCCCATTGCTTCTGAACTAAGGGAGCAAATAGTGACAAGTCAGGGTCGAATTCAGATAGAGTTTGTCCATGATGAGACTCCAGGGGAAGGGATAGCTTTGGTCTGATAGGAGAACTCATTAAGTAGGAGGATGTTCATGGATTTCTACATGCCTCCAGGATAGTTGACTGGCCACAGCAGGAGGAAATTCTGCTAATGAATCCTATTTTTCTATTATCTGCAGGTGATCTTTGAAAGGTGTTTATGCTTTTCAGGGGTCCATCTCCTAGTGTTTCCTTTTTATTTTTTGCTCTGTGACTGGTTTGAATGTATGCATCACCTGTAATACAGACTGTGGTTGCACTCTGCAGTGTGCTATAAATATCTCTTCTTAAAATCAGTATCCACCTCGCAAATTTCTGAATGGGGAAAGAACCAAAACCTCTTTTCTGATTTTAATACATAAAATGCAAATATTAATGTTTTTTAAAGATTTTTTTTGTGTGTTTGTCCTCTTTAAGGTATTAAATTCAATCCTGAACACTGCTTTATCTGTTCTTCTACAACAGGTGTTTCTAGGAACTGGTAACTCACTAGGGGTTTTTAAGTGTTGTGAGGTTTACGAATATTAATTTTTTTCCATCAGGCAAAAATAAAAACCTTAAATGTGTTAAAGAACATCTTCATTTCTTTTCAGGAAATAGTTAATATTTTTCAGTCATTAGAAAATTTTCATATTCCTTAGTGCATAATGAACAGACTCCGAGATTTGACAGATAGTAAACTATTTTCAAATTCAGCCCACTAGAAATCTTCAGTTCTTTTTAAAACACCTGTAATGTTTCTTCAGAGGGAGAAGTATGCTTTGCATTATAGTAGCACCTGCTTGTGTTGTCCTGTGCTGCTGTATGGAGATTGGAGGCAGATTTCAGTATTTATAATCATTCCATGGATAAGTTATTTACAGAATAGAGATGCAGTAAAGTAAGATATTCCGTAGTTACCAAAACCAAAAATATTTTCCTTGCAACTAGTACGAAATGTCAACAACAAAATCACGTATACACTTTCCTCAAAGCTGCTGTTGCAGTGGAGAGTCCAAGATGCAAAGCAATTCCCAAGGAGCCAACAGCAGTTTGCTTTGCAATCATGACGGTTCTGTGGTACCTTATGAAGGGACTAAAAAAATTCCTGTCAAACTGCTGTGGCTGGGTCTGGAGTGTCATCAGACTAGCAGAGTTCAATAAACATGCTTCCTGATTCTTCACAGGGCTGTTTGAGTTGCTGAATTTGGTTTACACACCAGACCAGGTTAATACCAGTGGTGCCTAGCTTCAAAAGGAGAATATGTGAAAAGTTTTGCTTTAAATATTACGTGATTTGTTTTAACGATAAGTTGAATTTTAAATATAATTCTAAAGGAAAGAAATAAGAAGCCAGGGAGCTATTCTGCAGAGCTCCCATCATATTAGCCCTCTGTTGTCAAGGAACTGTTTATGAAGCAGACTTTTTTGTTTCTGTTGGTTTTCTTATTGATATTCAAAAGAATTATTGAGTGTATGTAGTCCAGGGACCTCTGCTGAGTTTGACTCCCCAAACTATATTTACCTCTACTAGTAATCTATTTGTTATAAGTTTATTTTTTATAAGGTAAGTTGTATGTTATAAGGGAAATCTATTTGTTATAAGGTATGGGTTGTTTGTTTAGCTTTGATTAGTTGTTTGGGGTTTTTTTAACTTTAAACATTTTTAAACTTTATATGTACAATAGTGACGGGAAATGGTTTTTCCTGGAGAGTCTTGGAAAAACTATATTTCAGCACTTACAGTTTTGGGATAGTGATCTTTAAGGAACCAACATACTTCACTGACAGAGCAGAATTGGATTCCTCCTTGCTTTCAAAGTGATCTATAGGCATGGGCTGTTCCATATACAACTCTTGCTATTTCTATTGTGTCCCAAAACAGAAAGTCAAAAGTTGCCCTTACGCTTCCTGTAGTCCATTGTTTTACCGTGAATGGGGACTAATGCAAGGGAAATGGAAAAAACCTGACTTTCCAGAGGTGATGATGCAAACCTTCAGCTTGTGCTACAGCTTGATTCTCTCTGGCTTTTCGTTTTAATATTCAAACAGGATGGTGACTGAAATGCAGGTCTGACATGAGGTAAGGGCAGCAGCATGGGGTGACCACATTACTGGCCATGGGGTCAGTGTGAGGGAGGGGACTGACTTAAATGCCTCAAGAGAGTTTGGGGAGGGCACAGCCTGGTGCTGCTTGGGGCTGTGAACCTCCCTGTCACCTGCTGGAAAGGCAGCATGTCAGGACACATGCAGGAGGATATTTCCGGAGAGTGTCAAGGACGACTTCTTGATACAAGGCCTGATTGGGCCATCCCAGGGAATCACACTGATGGATCTGCTGTCCCTTCCAAGGAGGCAACACCAAGGGAGGTGGTGACCCATTGAAGCCATGGTCCAGGAAATGAAGATCCTTAGGGGAGGGAGAGAGTGAGTAAGGGAGGGACGGAGATAGGGAGGAGCCTTGCAGAGCCCAGACATGGGGCACCAGGTGAGCTTGTCCAGGAAGTGAGCAGCTGAGATTGCACAGGAGCAGCTCTGAAGGATGAAGGAGATGATGGGAACTGCTGTTACCTTGGAAAACAACCAGATGTATCAGCAGCCCAGCTCAGCTACGCCAAACCCTCATGACAGATGTCCTCTGGAAAATGACCACATAGAGGAGGCAGAAGACCCTGAGAGTAGCTCAGTTGGGTGGAGCGTGGTGCTAATAACACAAAGGTCTTAGTTTTGGTGACCGTGTGGGCCATCCACTTAACAGTTGGACTCAATGATCATTTTGGGTCCCTTCCAACTCAGAATATTCTGTGATCATTCTGAAAGGAGGACTTTAGAAGGTCCCTTCCAACTTGCAGGGTTAGGAAAAGGGATTAGGGATTAGGAAAGCCAAATGACAGCTGGAACTGGAAGGGAATCAAGGGCAAGACAACAGCTTCAGCCTCTGCATGAGCAGTAAAAGGCCAAACAAGGAGCTGTGTGCTCACTGCTTTGTGTGGTGAGTGCTTTTCTGGCAGTGGACACAGAGAAGGCCAATGTCCCTAATGTCTTCTTTGTCTTCACCACCAAGTTCTTACATCCTTTTGTGCTTTGCAGTGCCCTGGGTTATCTGGGCAACTCGATACAGGAAAGACATGAAGCAGCTGGAACAAATTCATTAGAAGCACTTGCCCTGTGAGGGTAGACTGAGGGTTGAGGTCTTGTTTGGCCTTGGAGAAAGAGATGGCTTCAGGGCAGCCTGCCAAGACCCCCTACAAGGGGTTATCAAGAAGACAGAGCCACACAGTTCCCAGTAGGGCTTTATGGGAGAATGAGAAACAGTGGATGTAAGGTGTAATAGGAAAAGAGGTGGGATAGAAGGAAATACTTTTTCACTCTGGAGACAGTCAAGAACTGGAACTGGCTGCCCAGAGAGGCTGTGCAATTTCCATCCTTGGAGATTTTTAAAACTTGATAGTTTAAATTCCTGAGCAGCCTGGTCTGACCTCAGAGCTGACTCTGCAGCCTGGACTAGATGTCCTCCCATGGGTTCTTCCAACTCGAATTGTTGTCTGTGATTCATTCCATGAATATTTTAAAACTACCTTGAACTTCTAGCTAAATTTATTTCTGATCTATTTGTGTCCTTGAGTTCTTCTGCTGTCTTAGGCTTGTCCTTTGCCTAAAATAAATTTTATTCTGCAAAGTATTAACTGAGAACAAAAACATTCACTCGCAACTTCTGTTGAGCAGAACAAGCCATGCTCTTCTAATTCTGTGCACCCTTCACCTTCCCCAGTAGGGACTGGAATAGAGTCCCTGCCCCATTTTCATCCTAATATCCCTTCTCAACACCTGCTTTGATTTGAATTCATCTTCTTGCATTTAGGTGATAACAGCACTACAGAAATCCAAATACAAGATCAATGAAGAAATGTTCATACCTTGCACTAGGCACTCTTACTACTGAAACCATTTTGCAGGACAACACAGTTTCATTATTTTTTAACAACTGCACCCTACCCATACTAATCCTGTCACTGTTTGTAATTTCCTGGTCTTGGTTTCTACATACAGAAAGACATATGCAAAATTGTTGTGCCATAGAAATTAATGATGAGCAATCCTATGATTAAAAGGCTTTTCTGATATTGGTCATAAACATTTCTCTTACTAGCAATTTTCATTACTCTTACTTGGACCATTTTTTTTCCCTCAGAAGCTCTTAAGTGTTCCAGACCGCGGTGTCTTGCTAATATTTGTGCACAAAAATGTTGTTCTCTCTTAAATTGCACCTACTGATCTTTTCTGGTGAGTCTTTTTTTTTTCCCCCAGGACCCTACTTATGTAAATGAAAATATTTCATATAACATATGAAAAATGTTCATAAAACATTTTCATATAGTTTTTAATTTTGTTTTTAGGATCCTGTGAAGGG
Source organism: Pachyramphus minor (assembly GCA_013397135.1). Classification (NCBI taxonomy): domain Eukaryota; kingdom Metazoa; phylum Chordata; class Aves; order Passeriformes; family Tyrannidae; genus Pachyramphus; species Pachyramphus minor. Next base: position 50,836 of record VYXB01006407.1, on the reverse strand, counting down.
ACCATTGAAATGTTCTTTAAATCCCAGAGATTACAAGTACCTAAAATGTGTGAAACATAGCCTTTAAGTATATTGATCACAGAGTACCTTATTATACTTCTATTAAAAGTGCTTTTTGAGATACTAATTCTGATCTCAATTTGGTCAAATGGAACTGTGGTCCTTCTGGGAAAGCAGCCCTCATTTAAGTAGCAATAAAATAATTCTAAGTGATATAGTAGGTTCCCAAGTCATAATTTCATCTGTTATTTCTCCACAAATTCCTCCTTCGGGAAATTGTTTAAAGATAATCTAGAACTGAATTCTCATGGTTTCCTAAGGAGATTGCCTGTTGTACATTGGTAATTTGCCATGAATGAGACAAACTGGCTTTTTTGAGATAACATAGCAGTATTCATATGGACTGCTTCTCACATGAATTGTGAGAGCAGTAAGGCATCGGTAGACTTAGTAAGCCTAAATTAGAGCTTGTGAGACTAGAACACAGAATGCCGAGCCCTATGTGGAGTTCATTGGATAAATGTTTATGAATATATAAGGAGCTCTTAGAGCCAATGCTTAAATTGTTTCTAACTCCCTTCCAAGTGTAGTTACAGAGGCCTCCCGTGTTTGATCTTGGCATGTAAGCCTCTTATAAAGGGAAGGCATGCACTGATTGCAGCACCATCCTGTTGATCCATGACAGGGAATTTTCCAGCCTCAGCACTCCATCTCCTGCACAACATAAAATTCTTCAGCCACTGGGTAAAGTTGTTTTGGAGCAGAGAAATGTTTACCTGTGTAATGGGTGTAGGTGGCTGGGGGGACAGGTGAGGATGGGAGGTGGAGGGGTGACCTCTGTGAGGATAGCCTGGGACTATGCCAGACATGGTCTATCCCAAGCAGAGATTTCCCTGTCATCCTGGAGAGATCCCAGTGCAGCAGCCCATGGAGAGGACCATGCTGGAGCAGACATCCACAGTGAAGCCCCTGATGGCACAACCCAGCAGGTGGACACACCCTGAAGGAACTGTTGCCCATGGAGAGCCCATGCTGGAGGACGTTCAGACTGCAGCGCCTGGAGAGGCCCCAGGCTGGAGCAGAGAAGTGTAGGGAGGAGGAAGGAGCAGCAGAGAGGAGCTGTTATAGACAAATATAGGAACAGGCAGATCCCTGTTCCTCAACAGGGGAGGAGTGAGAGGAGTTGGAATTGAAGGGAGGAAGCTGAGCCTGGCAAGAAGAGGGGTGGATGAAAGTAAGGTGTTTTAGATTTTATCTTTGTTTCTCACCATTCTTTTTTTTTTTTAATTGGCAATAAATGAAAGTAATTTTCCCCTAGCTGTCTCTTTTTTTTGCTTAAGTCAATAATTGGTGATGCCCTTGTCTTTGTCTTGACCTACAAGTTTTTTCATCTTATTTTCCATCTCTCTTCTGTTGAGAAGGGGGAGAGAGAAACTGGGTGGGGATCTAACAGCCAGACAAGGTCAACTCACCACTCCATCCTTGACCCAGTTCTCTTCAACATCTCCATTAACAACTTGGATGCAGGACTCGAAGGAATACTAAGTAAGCTTGCCAATGACACTAAATTGGGAGGAGCTGTTGATTCCCTTAAGGGCAGAGAGGCCCTGCAGAGATCTCAACAAGTTAGAGAGATGGGCAGCCACCAACCCATGANCACAACCCAGCAGGTGGACACACCCTGAAGGAACTGTTGCCCATGGAGAGCCCATGCTGGAGGACGTTCAGACTGCAGCGCCTGGAGAGGCCCCAGGCTGGAGCAGAGAAGTGTAGGGAGGAGGAAGGAGCAGCAGAGAGGAGCTGTTATAGACAAATATAGGAACAGGCAGATCCCTGTTCCTCAACAGGGGAGGAGTGAGAGGAGTTGGAATTGAAGGGAGGAAGCTGAGCCTGGCAAGAAGAGGGGTGGATGAAAGTAAGGTGTTTTAGATTTTATCTTTGTTTCTCACCATTCTTTTTTTTTTTTTAATTGGCAATAAATGAAAGTAATTTTCCCCTTGCTGCCTCTTTTTTTTGCTTAAGTCAATAATTGGTGATGCCCTTGTCTTTGTCTTGACCTACAAGTTTTTTCATCTTATTTTCCATCTCTCTTCTGTTGAGAAGGGGGAGAGAGAAACTGGGTGGGGATCTAACAGCCAGACAAGGTCAACTCACCACTCCATCCTTGACCCAGTTCTCTTCAACATCTCCATTAACAACTTGGATGCAGGACTCGAAGGAATACTAAGTAAGCTTGCCAATGACACTAAATTGGGAGGAGCTGTTGATTCCCTTAAGGGCAGAGAGGCCCTGCAGAGATCTCAACAAGTTAGAGAGATGGGCAGCCACCAACCCATGAAGTTTAACCAGGGCAAGTTCTGGATTCTGCACTGGCGGTGGGGCAGTCCTGGATGTGTGGTACAGACTGGGGAATGAGAGGCTGGAGAGTAGTACTATGGAAAGGGACCTACAGTGCCCTGGCAGCCAGGAGGGCCAGCTGTGTCCTGGGGGCATCAGGCAAAGCATCACCAGCTGGTCGAGGGGGGGGATTGTCCCTCTCTGCTCTGCACTGGTGCGGCCTCACCTTGAATGTTGTGTACATTTTTGGGCACTGAAATGTAAGAAAGATATTTAAGCTATTAGAGAGCATCCAAAGGAGGGCCACAAGGATGGCGAAGGGCCTTGCAGGGAAGGCGTATGAGAAGCAGCTGAGGTCGCTTGGTCTGTTCAGCCTGGAGAAGAGGAGACTGAGGGGAGACCTCATTGCTGTCTGCAACTTCCTCGTGAGGGGAAGAAGAGGGGCAAGCACTGATCTCTTCACTCTCATGACCAGTGACAGGACTCGAGGAAATGGCATGAAGCTGAGTCAGGGGAGGTTTAGGTTGGATATGAAGAAAAGGTTTTTTACCCAAATGTTGGTTGGGCACTGGAACAGGCTCCTCAGGGAAGTGGTCACAGCACCAAGCCTGTCCGAGGTCAGAAAGTATTTGGACAAAACTTTCAGGTACAAGGTGTAATTTCTGGGGAGTCTTGTGCAGGGCCAAGAGTTGGATTCCATGATCCTTGTGGGTCCCTTCCAACTCAGCGTGTTCTATGATTCTATGAAACTGTTTTAAATAAGCTAGTGCTCTCAGAGTAATTTCAGCCCTGCTTTTCTGTCTTGCTCTTCAACAGGCTTAATTAACTTGAAAATTATTTCCATTTCCATTTGATTACATTGTATTGGAATTTATGCCATGAAACAGAAAAAAAGAGAAGCACACATCAGTGCTGATTATCTATCATGACATTGGCTCATTTTAGTATGATTTCTTACCTGGCAAAATTAAGGCTCTACATTATTTCTACTTCAGTTTCTATTTGGATTTATTATTATTTCAGAAGCTGTAATGCACTTTTTCTTTTTTTTTAATTTTTAAAAAAGGATATCAATGACCTAGAGTCAGAATGGTACTAAAAATTCACAGGCTGCTAATTTCAGCACCACTGCTTGGAAGGTAACATCATTTCTCTGCACAGAGACAGCACCAGCACTCTGCAGATCTTAGAGACTCGAGAGGCAGTGCAAGACTCTTCCTCTGTCTGTGAGATACTTGTGCCTGACATCTTGCACGGACATCTGGGAGAGCTGAAAGAAAAGAAGACTTCCCATCTTCCCTTAGGTTTTGTAGAGCACCCACTGGACTTCCTTCTTAAAGGCAAAGGAAATATATCCCTTACTTACTTTCACACACCTGAACGATGCTACAAACAACAACAAAATAAAGACAGAAAAGGAAGAATACTTCACTTGTGTCAACATTTTCCTTCTTTTTAGAAGAACATTGTCCAGTTTAATCCTCATGAAAGTGGAAAAAGTAACAGTACTGGATTAAAGCCAGAGTTTAAGAAAATACATTTAAATATATGTTTTTACTTAAAAATTAATTTCTTCATCCTTCAAAGACCTAAGTTATATTATATACACCTCAGGTACAAACTGAGAAAAGATCCAATAAATCAGACTATATAAAAAGCAAGAGACTTTTTTTTCCCCAGAAAAATGTATTTGTGTTTTATCTGATCATATAAAAAGCATTAATTTTTTTAAAAAAGTGTATATATTTTTTCAAGTGTTAACGGTTTCACCATTCATCATAACTACATTCCAAAGTCCTGTAACACCAGGGCACATTATCCTTATCTGTGTAGCACAGTGAGCATAATCTTTACACTGAGGTAACTCTCATCACTACTTCCCCAGAGCAGTTATCCTCTGATCCTTCCTGAGGTCTCATGCGGTTGAACAGATGCAACAACACATATCCACACTGAAATCTTGGTGAGGTTAACTGTGTTGGATGAACTAAACTTCTGTTTCTAAACGCAGTCAGTGGTAACCACAATGTCCTTCCTGCTGAGGATTCTCCCCGATTGCTCTCCTCTATGTCTGTGGCTTTATCATAATTTAACACATCCCAGTGTAGATTCACAGCCCTCCAGCGCTTAAACACTCGATAAACAGATGCACCTTCATGTACTATCAGTCCTGAAATTAAGGAAAAGAAAAAGAGTTTGTACAAAATGTCAGTTGATACCATTCTGAGAGTAAATAGAGAACTAACACATTGTAATGACTCTGGTGATTTCCAAAGACTATTAAATTACTTGTAACATTAATAATTCAAACAAACTGTACATATGCAATGTAACTGGTTATTTATGTGTTTGGGAGGCAGGAACATGCAGAGGAAATCAAATTGTTCTGAATAAAAGCTCAACATAATCAATACTGGAATAACCTGAGCATGCCTAACTAAATAAATTATTTAGATTTAAGTAAACCAATGGTGGGCTGGTAGATTTGGAAATTGACTGTTTACGCTACTGCTACCCTTGTTCATGGTAGGTACTATTTATTTACTGAAATTTATACCGGTTTAAGTAGATATTTAAGTAGGTTAGATCTTCTTTAAGGAACAGGATGGTCGTAAATTTGCTTGAGTGTATTGTAGAATTCAGTACAGATACAGAGAAATTTAAATGCTTTCAGATTCTTATTTCAACTCAGGAGCACCAAAGATTTGTGAAAACCTGAAATAGCTGTGTTTACAAAGACTTTCCTGTCTTGCTTCAGTAGAACAAGAAGAGATTAAATTTTATTATTAACTATGATGAGCATGGTAAGGATGATAGGCTTTCTTTTTTCTCTTCAATATTCAGCAGGAAAAAATTGAGAATCATCTTTCTGTTGAGACCCAGGAAATCTTTTCTAAGGTTCTTCAAGTTCTCCACTTATGAATTTCCATGTAGCTAATATTTATGGCTATTGTATGCATTCAAGCAATTTATTTAAAGAAGTGAAGCTCTTCATTTTTTCTATGTATGTATATATTTATACTCATTCTTTAAGTGTAAGTAGTTCAAATATGGATTTACTGGAGAGACACATAGGGCTTCAGCCTTCTTACTAGTTTTTTCCTCAACCAGTCTGGTAACTTATATAGTTCTGAGCAGTATCTCATGTTTTCTCTGGCTCCCTGATTTGGGAGGAGAGCAATCTGCCTAGCCAAAACCATTCATAACTCTTTTGTCCACTGTGATTCTTGCCTAAAATTTTCATGTACGTGGCCACATCTGTATGATTTGTGGGGTCACAGGCTATAGTCCTTTATGCCAAGAGATTGTATATTACCTGTTTCTGCACAACAAAATTGTGATCTGAGTGTCTGAGGTCCTTCAGCTTGGTTAACCAACACCAGAAAGGAGTTGTTCAAAGAAAGATGATGCAGGCAGAAAGGGTGATAAAAATGTTTACATGAACAGAAAACCTCAGATTCAAGTGCAATGATTTTCAGATAGCAGTCGTACTCTAATACTTTTTTAAAGATCATTACACTAAAAGATGGAGATACACAAAAATTTCTTTCAAAAATGCAGCATCTCTATAGGGCTTTCAACTTGCTTAGAATTGAAGTAATGAATGCAGAAAAAGTAACACAATATAAGCTTAATTAAATAGCAAACATTCTAAATATATTTTGTAAGAGCATAGCCTTTTAGTGGAATTTTTTCTTGATTGCAAGATTTCTAGCTTCACCTTCCCAGATACAGACAAAGCAACTTGTCCTAAAATTTTAATAATAATAGTTTAGTAAATACGTAACTGCATCTTCAAGACTGGCTAGATTGTCTTTAAAAGAAAAAATATGTTTGATCACATACAGATCATGTACATCTACGAACCAAATAAGCCATGGCTTTACAGCTGTGACAAAGATACACCCTTTTTTTTTTTTTTTCTCTTGAATTTCCTATAAAATGATAAAGGAGATGAGAATAATCTTCCTCTACCTGTCAGTGTAACATAACATTATTTGGTCAAATTTCTCTCAAGACTATGATAAAGGAAAATTAAAAGAATCTTTTTACTCCAATGTGAAGACACATGCCTGCACTCCATTGGCATCCAAACAAGATATTTCAGAACAGAGAGGGAAGCACTTGAAAAAGAATCATTAGGGTACATGAAGTACATTGAAACGGTCAAAAGTATCTTCCCAAAATTACGACAGAAAAAGTCACAGGACAGCTTTTTTCTGAGAGCTCTTTTTTTACTGTTTTGGGTCTTTCAGGATTTATTGAAATTATGTTTTCAAAGTTTTTCAACTTTGGCAAGGGAATTTTCTCTGCAATGGAAGCTGTCAGCCACATATACTTTAAAAGAGTTACCAAACAAAGGATCAACTATTGCAAGGCTTGAAATAAAGTTGTCAGATTTGGCAACACGGAAGGAGAAAAGGAGCACTTTCATAATTCCTCTCATAAAAAGTTTTATTTGCCTTCTGATAGAACTAGAGACTGAGAAAGGCCTATGTAGAAGAGGCAAAAGAACTGGGGGCAAGGTGGGGAAGAAACAATTCCAAGACCACAAACAAGAAGAAATCTAGATAGGTTTAAAAGCTGGAGATTTTCCATGTCCAGAGAAGTTCTGATACTCAAAATATAAGTACTTCCTCACTAAAGTGAAGCTGTAAGAAAGTGGCAAAGAATCTCGTTTCTCATAAAAGTCCCACAGCAATAAATGACAGAAGAAATGAGAGAGAAAACAAGGATAAATTCATGAAGAATATTGACGTGTTCCAAATACCATAATTCCAACAGCACAGAGGATGTATTGCACATTTCTGGGGAAAAAAATTTACTTCTTTGACTCAGATGATCTCAGAAGAAATGCCAGAATTCACTACTGTAAGTTGTTCTGATGTTCTGTCCAATTAATATCTACAAGGAACAGAATTTTAGGATAATGGACCCATCAGAATGTCCCCAGGTTCTCAGATGACTTTAGGTTTTATCTCTAAGATGTAGGGACTGTAGTGGGATCCAGACAATAGGATTACGGAGAATCATAATTTTATTTTCTTTCCAAGTACTGTGAGATTCACTCTGTTCAGAGGATTTCTTACCCTGAGTTACAAGATCACTTGAAATTTTTCATACTAAATGGCTTTATAAGTAGGCTACTTATCTTACATCATTCAGATTGGATGGTATTAATTTACAACTTTATCTTATTTATCACACTAATCTTACTTAAAATCGTTTAGGAATGGTCCTCCCAGAAACATCACAAGACCTTACCAGGGAATAAAGGGCCCTTCTCAGGAACAGACTTTATCTCTGGGCAAAATGCCATGTCTTGACACTATCCAAGGGCCCCCAGATATAGAAAAAAAAGCAATCAATTGCTCAAAGCATTAAAGTGAAACATGTTCACTCGAAAAATAGTGATATAACTCTTTATAAACTATTTAGAATTAGATCTACTGTGGGAAAAAAAGACTTTCTGAGTAAAGATGCAGCTAGACGTGTTCATTGTAAGGAACTTCAGCCTGTACATTTTTACAAGTAAGGAGGTACATAAATGTTGCTAGGCATCAGATTCCTTGGTGGGGAATAAAGAGGCTTTCAGAGGGCTACTCACACCTTGCATTGGCTCCCATCTCTTACTGCCTTGCCATAGCCATGTTTCCAGTGTAATGTTACAACCTCTTTTCATGCTGTAAAGGAGCTGCAATGTTTTTCTGTAATTGGAAGTTAGCTGTTTTTATTTGTGAGATATTTTGTTCATACTAGAACCGTTTATGACTTGTAGTTGTGACTATTTTCCAGTGAAAATATATAAAATTCTATGACTTTTCTGTTATGAGAAATAATTTCTAGGTCTACAAAGTAGAATGACAAAGGCTAGATAATGGATTTATATTACTCATTCCTTTCATATTAACACATGAATTCACTCCCTTTGGTAACCCCTAGATGGATGGTCTGATCCTGCACTATCACTGCAATAGCTCTGGGTTTCACAGGCTTGTTAGGGTGTTCAAGGATTGCTGTGGGAAAACTTCTATGACCAGCAGATTTCAAAGAGAACAGCTTTAAACCCAGCTTAGATGCAGAAAAGTACAAGCTACTGACTTATAGGGTTAAAACAAATACTGATAAGTAAAAACAATCCTGTTTGTTAGGAAGAATTGTGGAAAAATTTAGAGTAGAATAAGGAGAAAAATGGATACCAATAAAATATGTACACTAGAATGGGTAGAACATATTATACTGGTGATCTGTAATCTTTGGGATTTTTCTTTTGGTGAAAAGTAAAACAAAAGTAAGAAGTAAAATAGGAGTTACGTGTAATTTGCTTAATAAGAAAGTGACTGGTCTGCTACATATATGATGTATAAATCAATCAGTGGGAAAATTAATCATTATGTTCAAGTTTTCGAAGATGTCATGTAAATGTGTCTGTACCTTTAGGCAAACTGCCTTCAAAAATTATGGCAAAACATTTCAAAAAGTGCTTCACACTTTCTGTGTGCAGATATTTACACTTCACAAGTGACCAAAAATATTGGTCAATATTTTTGAATATTTAATAAATCTTGGTTATACCACCAAGCATTGTCCTGAAATATGTGCTGCACAGGGAAACCTGTATGTCTGCATAGATTTTTCATTGAAATAAAGATAAATATCAGTGGGAGTATAGGCACTCACTCACTGTAAATCCTGTTGAAAACTCAGAGAATGCATCGGGTGACTAAACACAAATCAGGGAAGAGAAGATACTGAGAACTGTGGATGGTTGTAAGCATAACGAGCTTTATGATATAGGAGATTACATATAATACTGGTAAAATCATAAGTTAGTGCCTGTGGAAGTCATCAGCATAATGGAAAGCATTTGGTTTTTCAAAATCATTCATGAGTAATAATTAAATATATTTATTAGAGAACTTTATTTGAATGTTTTAAATTAAAACTATCAATCTAAACCCCTTCACTTTATGATGAAATAAGATAAAATTGAATAAAGCTGACTATATTAATAAATATTTTCAAGAATTACAAGAACTCCTGATCTTACAAGCTTACAGCATGCAGATTACTTGAAATTATATGCAGAATAAGTGGGTCTGAATGAATCTGGGTCATCAGAATTCCTCAATTTCCAAAGCTCCTTTGCACAGTTTTCTGAATTTTCAGATATAGTCTAGTAAACTGTTAAGTCGTATCTGCGCTGAACTTCATAACTACAAACCAGTGTTGAAATACATTTAATTATGGTCAGTTTTACATTAAAATTGCCATGTATTATTTATGACAGGATTATAAAATATGTATTTATTTAATTAGAGGCAAGTCAGTTGACCTTGTGGAGGCAGACAGCTGCAAGAAATATTTGCTCCTGCATGGTGCAGGCCAGAAGTTAGGCCAGAAGCTCCACAGCCATGTGAGGTGCATGTTAATTCAGTAGGTTCCAGTTCAGTGATATGTTCAGCCTGGCTGGCGTGAAAGGCAGCTACATAACTGCATGTACCAATCTATGGAAAGCTCACCTTCCAGCAGTTTGCTTCTATAGATAAATACAGTAACATTTCTGATCACCCACAGACATTCAGAATGTCTGAAGCACATTTTATCTTCACTTAGTGTTTTGTTAAACAAAAGCAAACTCTTCAGTATTGAGTGTTAAGCTGGAAGAGGTGGTATTCAGAAATCAGCATGTAAGAGGATATGTAGCTGAGCCTTTTTATTAATTTAAAAGCTGAGCACTTGTCCAAAGTATAAGATTCTGCTCGCTTTTCTGTCAGAGAAGATTTGAGTTCACAGATGAAAGCCTGTGTTCCAAAATATTCCAGAGTGGGCTTCTCTAATAAAAATTACAAAATGAAACTGCTGATCTAGCTGAAATAGAAATACTTTTACAGTAATTGGATGGTTTCAATAAAAGATGGTATGGCTTTGCAGTTGGAGCAAAAGCCTTGATATTAGGAATCACTCCATTTCTTTGTCCCTTGTTGAGCAGAATTCAGCAGTGTCCTGAATTCCCATATATGAGACTGGGATAACATTATCTCTCAGAAATCTCAAAGCAAACATCAGATCGCATTTGACTTCTGGATTTGCAATTCTAAGTATGAGATTTAATGTAAACTAATATTGTTAATTATGCAGATTTAATTATGTAAATTATTTAATTATGTAGTATTTAATGTAAATTTTCTGTGCAGATAATCATAGTTATTCTAACAATCAATTCAAGGTTGTTATCAAGTACTAAAGGGATTTCTATTTAAATATTTCTGGGTCCAGTGCATTTTCAGAAAATTCAAAAGAGATTTGTAAGGAAATTGCATTTTCTGCTACAAGATTTCATCTAGAGTTAAATGACTTGAGACTTTTTAACAGTAAAGGAAGTCACTATAGTTAGAGGTATGTGAGTGTTTCATAACTGTTTTTGAGGTACAAAGAACTCATGCCTGTCTTCTCTGTTCTCCTCTATTACTAGCCCAGTGACCTATATAAGTCTGTGCAACTTAATTTTGGGTGCGCAGTTTGATGACATCCTTAAGGGCTTCTTCTGAGCTTCATGATGGTACAACTAAATGCAAAGTGGCATCAGTAGAAGACTTGACAGTGCATAATTTTACTAATTATTTTAATAATGTCTTTATTATTTTCATCTATTTAACTTCCTGAACTTTGCTAGTCATCTGTTTTTTTCAAGAAACGTAAACTGATCCTGTTCTCACCGCTAAGATTTTAGGAAGACACTTTGATGAACCTGAGAATAAAACTTTGATTCTTTTCTCTTTGCAGTATTTGTAATACTGTAAAAAGCAGCAGTTGCCAAAGGTATCAGCTGAGAATAAATCTGCAAAGAACTGGAGTGATCAGTTAGCGTGACCAATTAAAAAAATAGATATAGTCACAGTCTTAAACCACAGTCTGTGCTGTTTAAAGATTTTGAGCTTACCTATGCATACTAGATCCATAAAACCATACATTCCATAGCAGATTTGAAAAAGGATGTCCTTTCTTTGCCATACTGCATAAGGGCTGAAGGCTGACCATAGAAGCCAAGTCACACTTGCTACTAAGAACAGAGATCCTAGGATTACAGCAACCATCTGCACTTTCTCAACCAGTGTTATAGTAATGCTTTGCCACTAAAAGAGAAACAAAGTAGTATGAGATAAAAATGTTATTTTCCATGACTGTACATTCAACTCCACTTTTTTTTCCTGAAATCAGAAATTATCTTAATATTTATGCATATCTTCATAGATATTTACTAGTATCTTTGATGCTGACATTTTATATCTTTTTTTCCTATTTCACTTTCAGTTAAAGTGAAGGTAAATAGTTGCTTCCCCGTCTCCTCCAGCATCACTATCAATACCATCTAGCTGCACACTTCGGAGGAGTTAATAGTCTCATTTCTGTTTCGAATACATAGGCAAAAAAACAGATTAGGTCTTAGGAATGAAACTCAGTCTTTCATCTTTGTAAGGTAAGGAACTGAATAAAAAAATGTTGGGAAGACTTTTTCCAGTATGTTTTCTGTTAGTGTGACAAGTTTCCTTCTCATCCCACCCTCCAGAAGTGTGAAACCATTTTCCACTTTCCTGCTTCTCATCAAAGAAGTTCCAGACGTACCAAGGGAGTTGTCTTTCTCTGCATAAACCAGTGTTAACTGTACAAAAAGACACCTGCAACCTAGTGTGGAAGCAACCTGAAGACTCAGGAGGAGCCTTGAATACAGATAGCACAAACAAAAGATAGCTCTCTTCAGTGAGCCCCAGTTATGTCCATGTTTCCAGAGAAGGTTGTATTTTCTGTATGTGAGGTGACTGATTTATGGTGTGACAAGGTTTAAATATAACAGAGCATGTTTACTGACAAGAAAGGTAAGAATAGAAGTGAAATGCTGTTAAGTGACCGTCACAAAAGCAAAACGCAACATAAGGAAAGAATCAATCTAAATTATCTCTACTGTATATGGTCTTTCTTGGCCATAATTACCTAAATTACCTTGGCAGACTCTCCATCTTTCATTATAGAGTTAGTGTGCAGACTTTGTGGACTGTCATCTTTCCTGTTCCTAATTTTAGACATACATGCTCTCTTCTACAGTTGCACTAGGGAACAAGTGGAGAAAGCTATTCCAGTAAGAGCTTTCTTACCTCTTTTCCCATCTACAATAATTTTTCCTTTTTCATATTACCTTAAGAAAGCCTTCTCTTTTTTCACAGCAATTGGGTACCCAGTATAATCATGGATAACAGAATAATTCAGGTTGCAAGGGGCTGTGGAAAGTCTCCAGTTCACATTACTGCTCAAAACACGATCAGGGATCAGATCAGGTTGCTCAGGGGTTTATTCAGTAACACCTTGAAAACCTCCAAGTATGGAGACTGTTCAGCCTCTCTGTACAACCTGTTCCACTTCTTGACTGTACTCAGGTTGAAAAATGTTTTTCTTAAAAACCATTTTTTCTTATATCCAGTCTGATCCTCTTTTGATCCTCTTACGCTCTCTTTCTCCTATCAAGTACCACTGTGAAGAGTCTGGGTAAGCAATGGGGTCCTTGGCCCTTTCTTTTCTTCTCTTTCAGCTGTTTCCATAAACTTTTCTACTGCAGCCTAATTTGCACATCGGGTACTACATGCCTTCTCTTGTTGCAACCTCCTGAATACAATAGTGCAAAAAGATAGATGTATAGCAATTTGTAAACTGTCTATCTTGAAATACTAACCTTTTTATAATGAATTCAAACTCATACTAGCTAATTCATGCAACTTCAGGGTTTGAAATGGGCCTACTCATATTAAATACTACCTTTTTATGGAAAAGTAACTATGGATATGCTTTTCCTTTGATAAGAGTTTTTTAATAAAGTCAAGAAAGGTCATTAACAAGTGATGCATGACAGAATGGTGTGAGCTTCCTGGGACTCAGATATTACTTGTATACAGGATTTAAAGTTCAGGACTGAAATTCAAGATCTCTCTTTAGAGTCTTTAGGGTTGTGTTCAACAAAATTAATTTTAATTTCTCAGCTGAAGCTGCATAATGTGACTTGGCAGAAAACTGTCAAAAACGCTATTGGCTGTGTATCTCTATCTTCTTTCTTTATCAGTGTGAAACAGACCTGTAATAAATTTATTTGGAATGCCTGAAATCAAAGTACATTTATATGAAGTAAAGTTTTAACTATCACAAAATATTAAACTGTCAAATTCATGGAAGAAGGTGGAAATACACTTACACATCACTGAAATAAACAGCAGATCTTTCACAGTGCAATTTCAACACACAGAATTTTCTGAACTCACTTCAGCTTATTTTGATTTTCTTTTCTTTTTTAAAACTTAGATTGTTCATAGTTATTCTGCAAAGATAGCACTGAACAAAAGGAAAAGTAATCCAAACATCTGAGATAAGTAATGTAGCATGCAGTCTATATATAAAACTCATCTGTTACTCTGGTGTTGTCTGACAACCAGTATCTCTTTCTTTCTCAGAGACAACCATTCCTACCTATTTTTCTGTCTCATGAGGGCTTCTTTTGGGACTTTCCCCAACATTTTCTTTGTAGAAAAGCTTGACCCTGAAAAGTTTTAAGAATCATAGATATTATCCTTACCTTTTCCTAGCCTCTTCTAAAGAATATATTCTTGTTATTTTGCTTTTCTCCTGATCAGATAATTACTGAGAAAATGCAAAAGCTGTAGTTCCTAACTCCTCAACCTTTAAAAATCAAAGAACAGTTAAAAAAAAAAAAATCCCAACCCCCAGGAAAAAAAAAAAATCAAGAACCCCAAAGTAGGGTTTGATATTTTCTTCTATTACCCATTTACTTTAGCCTTTGTGGTATTCACTGTCTTTCTTCTACAGAATGAACTCTGGTCCTCTACCTCCCTCAGCGTGAAGGTCAGCAATAACAAAGAAATTAAAATTTTTATCAAGTTTTCATCCCTTTCAGTGTAATCTGCAAGTTAAACTAACTGACGACATTCCACAGCAGATGGAGGAGGAAGGAACCTGTGTGTAAGACAGAAGACATTCAAGAGGCCTAGAAAGTTTTACGTGAAACTGCTAACTTGCCTCCTAGTGCTAGGCAGTCTGCCACAAGAATCCAGCACCCAAAGAGTGATGGGATGGGATGAACTGGTATTAAGTTCTACCATGTGATTAGCTTGGAGACCTCATCTTTGGTGTATGCTGGTTCCTAGTGCTAATGGCAAGAAGATTGTGGATGTTCCTGGTGGGTAACTTACCCCAACTGGAATTTCCTCCTCCTTGCCCCTCTCCAATCAGTTTTGATTCAAAGAGTCTGAGATTGCCTCTTGGGAAATGAATACCTCGATTTTTTTTTTTCCTCATAAATTTAACTGTGTTTGGGTACAAATTATAAAACTCGAGCAGATGTTACTGAGACAGGCACATTTTTCACATAATGAAGGCGGTATTCTGTAGTTACAACATTATTCACATGTAAATAAGTTTGGAAGGTTCAGTCCTTTACTTAGACATGGACACATTAGGCAATGGGATAAACTGCACAGGACTGTATTTTTTGGTTGCTTTGCATTTCGTTTGCTTGTGAAGAGGAACTGGAGTTGTGGTCACACTGTCTTCTACCTGAAGTTTTACTCACAGCGTAGCTAATATGTGTGAGTATCCATGTTGACAAACACCCAGGAACTGAAAACTCTTTTTGTAAGGGTTAAGATTCCTTTTATGGTATCAAAAGTCAGTTAAGCTTTCTTTGATTTCTCACAGTCATTTACCTTATTGTATTCCCTGTTATGTTTTTATAATCACATCACCTTTTAATGTCAAATTAATAGCTTACAATAGAGGTTACAAAAATAATAAAGTAAAAATACTTCAGTGATATTTAATGTTGAGAAACTGCATTTAGAATATAATAGACTAAATTATTTAACATTGTAAATTGAATTATCTCATTATGAATGTCATTATTTAAATCCATTATTTCCATTTTTTCTCATTTTCTTCATATAGTTTGTCTCAAAAATCTTAATTGCTCATGATTATAAATTATATTATGACTTTCTAATTTGTTTTTGTTATTTGCTGACTATAATTCCCATAATCTGTAACAGTTATTTTAGCTAAGTATTTTACCAAGTTAGAAAATATTTACATGGGCTTTTAGTGTCAGCTTCTGTAAAGTACATGACCCTAAAAATAAATATTATGAGAAAGATTACCAGTTTTGCTTAAGAACTAGGAGTTGAAAGAAAATGTGAAATATTTTATATCTAAATAACTATAATAACACTGTAGGTTTTCAGACATAATCATTAAAAAACCCTCATTTAAATTTCTATGAAATAAGATCCCATTTCATATTCCTTTCCATCATATCTGTAGTTATGATGTACCATGCCATCTCTGTTGCCCATGAAAATAATGAATTTTACTTTAATATACAATGATAGTGAAAACTTCCTTTGAAAATGGTGATTTAAACAACATATAATTAATGCTTCTGATTTTAATGTAATACTGTCTCCCCCTTGAAAATTTTCTAGACTTTTACTTCTACTGGCACTTCATTATGTTTGGTTCTTAAAATCTTTTATTTACCACTACTCTTCCTTTCATAAATCATTTGGGAGTCTCGCGCACTAATGGTACATTAGAGTTCAAATGCTGACCCCAGAAACATTGCTTCTCTTTTCTCTAAGGGCTCTGTCAAATAGAAATACTGCATAATTTCTTATTTTTGAGGTTGAGACTTTCCAAACTTGAAGGAAACATATTACTTTCAGGGACTAATTTTGAAAGAATAAAGTTAGTACAATTATATGCATGTCCTTACTATGATAAAGATGGATAAAATATTCAAAGGTCTGCTACCGTTGAAATAAATCGATATTAACTTGGCTTTTTTTTAATAATGCCTTGTAAAAGCCCATTGATTATTGTAAAATACACAGCACAAAAGTGATCTAAAAAGTACGTAGCCTATGCTTGTACTCAGAACACATTGCATGAAAAGTGGCTGCAAAGAACCTGTAGGTTTTCCTACACCCTTAATAAAGAACATATGAAATTTCCTTATGGCTTCCCAAATGCATACCAGCTTCAACTGCACCAATTTACAATCCACCAAAATTTCTTAACCCCACCACTGTAAGGGGGTTACCCCACACTATTCTCTCAGAAACACAGCTTATCCTGGACACTGCTGACTGAAACCTCTCATTCCCTCCAGTCATTCTGGAACACATATTTTACATAAAATTAAATAAAAATACCTGGCAGTGACCTATTATAACATAACATGATTAACCTGAAGCCACACCAACTATGTGGCTTCAAAAACCTTTTGTCAGATTGCTCTAATTGCTAGAATAAACTCTGACAAGAAAAAGTTCTTTCCTACTGTCATTCATTATACATGATGGGATTTTTAATCTGTATACATATGAATAAACCACAGAAGCAAAAGAGCACAATAATTTAGGTCCAACAAACCATTTTTTTGATTTGTCTGTTCCTTACTTTATCTTGTTAGTGGTCTATGTGATTAGATAATTAGGGTTTCTAACATTTTGCAGCAAGCACACATTGACTACAGGATATGCAGTGATATTGTTAACTTATTGACCAGCCTAAACAAGAAAATGCGTATTTTTGACTATGCACACATTCAAACATTTGAAATGTCATTTTCTGCTCTAGGCTTCTATTTTTATGTCTTTTTCTTAAAAGGATCAATGCCACAAAAATTGCAGCTCACCATTAATGTCTGCCTATTTTGATACATTATTAACACATAGAGTGCCTGTAGTTATAATGTCCATTATCTTTTCTTGTGTCAGGGAGCTCATCAATACAGATAGTTTGGACTGTATGTATTTTCTCAGTCTGCTTGGAAGGCTGCACCAGAATTTTACCTGGGACGTTCTGAAAGTGTAACATTTACTGTGGAGATCTTGTCCACCTGTGCACCACATATGCAATTTAGCTGACAGCTCCTAAGAGTGTTGGCTTACTGCATGTACACAACTGAGTTGAACATCTACACCTACATTTGGATGCATCTTGGATTTCTGACTGCCTAGAAACCTGGACATCCTAGTCAATGTACAAAATCTTTACATTATGTTGCATTCACCTTTCAAAATCTTACTACTTATTAGGCAGAACAAGTTTAACATTTTATCTTATGATTTTTTAAATGTGCTAGAATCAAAGTCTGAGACCACAGGCAGAGCTGTGATGACAACTGCCTTAGTCTTACATTATCATTTCTCTGGGAAATTATCAGTACTTATCTTTTGCTGCTGGTGAAAAAATAAAAGGAATGAGGCAAGGCTGCAGGACTGTGTGACCAGCTGAGGCAGCTGCCGAGGCACAGCTCTGGTTGGAATACTCTGACACCCCAGTGGGAGGGATCGATAGCCCAACTGAAATGCATTTACACCACTGCACCCAGCATGGGCAACAAACAGGAGGAGCTGGAAGCCATTGGGCAGCAGGAAAGCTATGACATAGTTGCCAACATGGTGGTCCGGCTTGCACAACTGGAGTGCTGCAACGGATGGCTGTAAACTTTTCCGAAGGGATAGGCAAGGAAGGAGAGTCAGCAGCGTAGTCCTTTACGTTAGGAGTGTTAAGATTGTCTAGAGCTTAGTCATGGTGCCAACAAAATTGAGTGTTCATGAGTAAGAATCAGGGAGAAGGCCAACATGGCAGATAACCTTGTTAGAGTTTGTTCCAGGCCACCCAACCAGGATGAAGATACAGATGAAATCCTATCAGAAGCCAGGAGAAGTCTCGTGCTTGCTGGCCCTTATTCTCATGTGGGACTTTAACAAGTAAGAATAGATTGCTGACACACAGCACAGCAGACAGGAAACAGTCTAGGAGGTTCCTGGAGTGCTTGGAAGACAACTTGGAAGATAACAGCTGGTGAGTGAGCCAAATAGGGGAGGCGCTCCACTGAACTTGCTATTTGCGAACAGAGAAGAACTGGTGGGTGATGTGATGGCTGAGGCCATCTTGGGCAGAGTGATCATGAAATTATAATTTTTGATTCTTGGAGAATCCAGGGTTGGGGTCGGCAGAACTGCTACCTTGGAGCTCTGGAGGGCAGACTTTGGCTTGTTTAGGAGACAGGCTAGGAGATTCCCTTGGGAGACAGTCCTGAAGGGCAGAGAAACCCAGGAAGTCTTGACATTCCTCGAGAATGAAATACACAGAATACTTAATCATGGTGTGTTGTAAAGGTGTATCTGTGAGAAACTTGTGAGGTTAAATTCTCAAGTTAGCTTCTAATTCATATGAGACTCTAACTAATTAAGTTTAGCTTAGTGGCTTAGTCTATTGGTATTTTGAACATTCCATGGATGTGTATATTTGGTGAAAATGAAATTATTATTCTCTGAGAATAATTGCTATTCCTACTGTAACGTAGGAACTATTCAATTTCTGTTTCAGCTTTACTGGAAATACTGAGTTTCATTGCAACCTAGGTGTACTCTTGATAGCATTATCTGAAAATTAAATATTAATGAATGGAGGCAATTAAAGCCTTCCATGGTTGTTGCATTCTCTGCAACTTAAAGATGATCTGTGAAATTAAAATGAAAGCTCAGCTCAAGCATAGACTGTCATATTATGGTCAGTTACACATTCCTGGAAGAACACTAAGAAAAAAAACATTAATTCTAATTGAACAGAGGAAGTAAGCCTCAGCGAAGTTATAAATGAGCTATATGAAGGAGGAATTAATAATTTTCATGCCATCTAGTTACTTAGGAGGCTTAGCCATGTTTTGCCTATACAACTCTGTACTACTCTTTGAACACAGACAGTATCAAAAACGGTTCTGGAGTTGCTTTTTCTTTCTCTCCTGGGAAAGGAATTGTTCGTAAATTCCAGCTAAAACTGTTGACAACTTTTAAATGAAAAACAATGCTGAGTATGAGGATTATACACCCATTATGATATCGATGCACTCACCAAATGAATGTAAAAAATTGGTCAGCATGGAGGGACAGAACAAACCCCTTCCACAAAAATGCCCTGGACACTAGTCACTATATAGAGGGATCATCTGCTCTTGATAATTTCTGTTGATGCCTTCTTGTCTATCATGTTGAAAATATTCAAGTATTAATTCCAGTTCCTTTACTAAAACTCACATTTCATCTGCTAGGTGAACTTTGTAAAAGTGCTGGCTTCTCTTTCTCCGTCTTTTTGACTCTGTGAACGATTTAATAACTTTTACAACCCCTGCAAGAGGAAGCACAGAGGGTTTATCTGAGACTATTCAACAACCTAATGTTGGTGCATTTCCTTGTGAGAGATCTTGACTCAAACCCATTGTTTGCCTGAGTTTAAGCAAAGTTTTAAACTTTTACCTCTAAAGACGCTATTTTAGTAACTGAGGCTTATGTATTATTCAGGATATTCAACAGTAGAACTCCTTCCAAGTAATTTATTGGAATACTCCCAGTTCCCATACGATGTTCAATGAACCAAAGGGAAAGTAAATGAAATTGATAATTCTATTCACATCATCTCCATAGGG
Organism: Pachyramphus minor; assembly: GCA_013397135.1. Lineage (NCBI taxonomy): Eukaryota > Metazoa > Chordata > Aves > Passeriformes > Tyrannidae > Pachyramphus > Pachyramphus minor. The sequence goes on along the minus strand of VYXB01006407.1, from coordinate 30,951 downwards.
ATGAGTAGGGAGATGATTTTCGTATGGTACTAAGCATCAGGAACTTTTTCTGACACTGGCATATTTCTGTGGGTTCTGATTGCAGAAAAAGAGGCCATGGAAAGGCCTTTACTGGAAAAGAACCATAGAAATTATGTGAAGGTGGAAGAAATGCCAAGTAAATGGAATGTTAAGGTTCAAAGTTCCCAATTCACTGAAAGAAGACTGAAAGAAGATCCAAAGAATGTAGCTGTACAAACAAATTGAATTGGATAAGCATAGTTTAGAAGTTGTTAAAGCAACATAAAGTACACAGCAATTGCTGCTTTCCACTATCTGCTTCTAGGCAGTCTATGAATCCAAACACATGCTACCATCACCATCTATTGTCACCAGATTCCCCTGCATCCTGCAGCAATATTAATCACAGGTGAAGAACAGTTCTGGCACAAAGCAACTCCCCACCTGTGGTTAGGAAGATGCACCTTCACTGTCCAGTCTTCTTCCTACTGTTACATGGCAATGATGTGTTTCAGCAGTGAAGGGTACAACCTAACCAGAAAACAACTCAGTACAAACATTGGCCTCTGGCCTCTTTGGCCCTGGACAAACGCTAATGCACAAACTGTGGTCAGAATTTTCGTGTAAAAATCTGGAAGATGCTCAACATGAGGGAAGATTTCATGTGCTTCTTTGTAAGATACAAAACAAAGGAAACTTCAGATTTTAAGAACAAAAAGGCTGGAGAAAGGAAACATGGTCTGAGTTCAGATGTAAAGGATGTAAAGATATTGCCTTGTCTAATTCCTAAGCAACATAACCTTTATCTTGGACGAAGGTTAAAAGGCATGATGAGGTATTATATACTAGCATATAATCCGGAAGAAGGCTTGTATGAAATCTGAGACGGTCTCCTCTAAAAGTCATTTTGGATCTAATTTATTAGATTAGTAAATCAATTAGATTGATACTGTAGTCAATTAAATATGTTATAAATCTTCACTTGAAGACAATTTAGTCATAATTATAAAATTTAGACTGTGGAAATGAATATGGTAAATAAGGTACTGCTTGAAAATTTGGCCTAATGGAATATTAACTTATTTATTTGTTTTATATATTACACATTAGGTATCATAATTAGAAGGCTTTAAAATATGCATAATGTATTTATAAGATTTAGTATATTGTATTCACATTACAATTAATAATACTATTTTTATTCTTAAGTTATTGATTGAACATAGATTAAACAGCAAAATTTTAAAAGTCAGTTGCATTAGGTTTTTCAGGTACTGCTAAATAATCACAACTACACACTAATAGGTACTGTTGTTTGAGTCAAAATTAAACTTTTTCTGATAGTTTGAATAGCCATGGTTTTGATGAGCCATTTATAAGACTCTATCTTTATGGAAACTTATAAGATGTAGTGCTTAATTATAGAGAGTGGCAATTTAGATACTACATATCATCAAACATGACAGCTCTACAACAGAAAAGGAAATAGTTGCATCTACAGTATACACTACACCAGAAACTCTGTATTTCTCTCTAAATATATCATAAATATGTCTGAAATCACTTGGAGTAGTTACATTAAATTGCACAATATGCTTTTCAAGACTGAAAATACCCAGCTTTCTGACTTGCTACATTGTGCATCACCATTCATAGTGCTGCAGGAAGTAATGGTTATAATATCAAAAACTGTAATATCCATTCATATAATTGTGTTTGAAAATTCCTAAACTATAAATTTTTCTTGGTTTAATGATGCTTATATGACTTACATGTAACATATGTATCATCTCTTGCAGTACAAATACAAGTAAAAATACAGACACAAAATAAAAGTACCCTCAGTTTCTCTCAAATACCAGTAACACCTAAAGAATGAAACGTAAGACAGTGCATGCTGTTCATATGGAAAACACAGTTGTCAAAGAACCATTTACTGTTCTGCAAATTGGCAGTTTTAAGTTTATGACTGTAAACAGTAATGTTTTGTTGTTACTAGACAATAGTCCCCTCTTTACATTCACTAATTATATATGGTTACATAAAATTGCTCTATCCTACAATCAGTACTGTTTCTGGATTCCTTAGCAAAATTAACAGTGACACTTGACCTCTGATGAAACTAGTTTTGGGCACTCTTGGAAAAACAGCTTAATGGTCCTATTAGAATATAAGCTGTGAAATAACTTGCTCCATACTTGAAAATTTTTTTGCAGATACACTGCTACTCTTCTTAGGAAGAAATTCCTTACTGTTGGTCGTGAGGCACTGGAACAAGTTGCCCAGAGGGGTTGTGGATGCCCCATCCCTGGAAGTGTTCATTGCCAAATTAGAAGGGGCCCTGAGCAGCCTGATCTAGTGATCAGGTTGGCAGGGCGGTTGGAGTTAGAGGATCTTTAGGGTCCCTTCCAACTCAAACTATTCTATGATCCTATGATTCTTTTTGACATCTCTGGAATGGATAGAAACAGGCCCTGGTTCTGCCACCATAGTCAGACAAAAATTTTTTGATATCCAAAGTTTGTGAGCAACTTACCCTCACAAGGATGATGCCTAATGTAAAAAAGCAGGGAAGGTTTTTCCACCTCAGATGAAATTCTCACTTACTCATTAGGCTCTGGGAAACATCTAGGCTGCAAGATGAGAAAGCACAGAGGATCTAAGACTGGTGACTGCAGACAGAGCTCATGGAACGTGTCTCAGGACTGTGAAATAGTGTAAGATCTCATGGCTCAAAGCACTCGAAGAGGTAAGTGGCTCAGACACCTGGTAAAGGGAGGGCCTTTTCTTCAGGTAGGTTTGCCCAGTCAGACCTGGCTGACTGTTAGTAACTTATCCAGCATCCAACTCTGAAGTAGAGAATACTGACAATATCAGAGAAAACTATGTGGAAAAAAAAAAGTCAGTAAAATGACCAGTATACTGACACCAACTTTTTGCTATTTCTGCTGTTTTTATTGCTATTATTGCCCTTAACTCGTGGAGGATTCTGAGGGAAAAGAGAGATCAAAGGAAGGAGTGCATCATTTCTCCAGTCAGGTAACTTGGAATGAGTGGACAACCTGTGCTGAAGGAGGAAGGATTGTATTTTCTTGTGACTATGAAAACAATCCTTGGCAACTTTCCAATAGGACAGCTTTTTGAATGGCATTTGTGATTGCCTGCTCCTGGTCCACCAAAACAAAGCAGCGCAGGCTTTCAACCAACACGACAATTGAGTCCAGTGGTGGAATTCTCCAGGAGGAAGCTAAGTAGCTGCTACTTTGGACTCACAACATCCTGCAGAGATGCTGAGTGCCACAAAGAGCCTGAGCAGTAGGATTGTGGTCTTCCAGCACATACAGAAATTTTCAGAAAGTGCTTTTGTTTTATTGACAAAAATAAAGATGAGGTGTGCAAATTAATCATCCTTTGGAGCAATGCAAATTCCCACATAAATTTGAGTTTGTAAATAAAATTTAACTTTCTAAAGTAACTTTCTTTTCATAAAACTTTTTCTGCAAAACCCTCTTCCCCCTTAAGGGGGGGAAAAGATAAGGACGGAGCCTTTATCAGAGTGTAGTAATTGGATGAGGTTTAGCAGCTTTAAATTGTAAGAGGGCAGGTTTAGATTAGATATTAGGAAGAAATTCTTTACAGTGAGGGGGGTGAGGCCCTGAAACAGGTGGCCCAGAGAACTGTTCCAGGGCCAGGCTGGATGGGGATCTGAGCAACTTGGTCGTGTGGGAGGGGTCTCTGCCCACAGCAGGGGCATTGGAACTAGATGATCTTTAAGTTGCCTTCCAATTTAAACTATTCCATGATTCTGTGATTCCCCTGAAGTAAACAGAATTAGGCCTTCATTACCTGAAGAAAAAAAAAGGTAGTGTAACTCCTGCTGAGGCGTGTCTTTATCCCAGCAATCTTTCTGACTTCTGTCACAATAATGGAAAAGGAGTCATCAGCATAGTTACTGAGGGGAGTAGAGACACAGTCACAAATTTAATGTCACAACCAAGGGTCACATCCTTAGTGATTCACATGTCAGAGGCAACAGTGGTTCAGTACTTAGATAACCTGGCCAATTCATCAGCAAAGTTAGGGAAAGATGAAAAAGAAAGAGAAAGTGACACTTGGACAAAGATGTGGCTTCTTATCCACACTTCAGATATGCTAATGTAGGGTCATAGGACATAATACTGTGGAAATTTGAGATGATTTTTAAGTAAATGGGTTGGAAGCTTGTACTTTTGAACCCAAACAGGGAAGAAAGGAACCTTTTGGATGTTATCATGAGGACCTAATGCATGAAAGTTGTACAATGAATACAAAGATTCACTTCTGTTACATGATGCACACCAAGATATCTCAGAAACTGAAACTTCTTTCTATTCTAAAATAATCTATACTAGAAGACTAAAGTCCTTAGATCTTGTAGGTGTTAATTACCAGGACCTAGGTTCACAGCAATTATATCAGTAAGATCTACAAAAGCATGAGGGAAAGGCCAAAGGGGAAATGTAAGTTTTTAAAATTCCAACAGCCATAAACTCTTCCCATTGAATGCACAGCAGATTTTCCACAAATTTCCAAACACATTCAAGTGCCTGGCATCAACTGTCAGTGGAGATACTCAGAAATAGGCACATTTTCCTAGAATAACCAGCAATTTTACGTATTTTCTGGATTTTTTAACCCAAGGCTATAGGAAGAAAAGGACAGGCTAAAGTAGAGGATTTTGAAATTCCAGAGATCATAGAATCATTCATTAAAGTTGGAAAAGATGTCTATGATCATCAACTCCAAACACTGACTTAGTACTCTTGCCTTCACCACTAAACCCAATCCTCAAGTGCCATGCCCACACGCCATTTGAACACTTCCAGAGATGGTGGTTTCATTGCTTCCCCGGGCAGCCTGTTTCAATGCCTGACCACCCTTCTGATAAAGCAATCTTTGCTAATATCCAATCTAAACCTCTGCAGGCACAACTTTAGACCATTTCCTATTGTCCTATCGCTTGTTATTTACTTAGGAGAACAGGTTGAACCCACCTCACTAAAATCGCCTTTCAGGCAGTTGCAGAGAGCGATGAGGTCCCCCCGGAGAATGCATTTCTACAAGATGTATTTGAAGGTTCCTCTGCTTATACAGAGTAGTAAAGATCTTTTCCAGAAGTTTGACAGATATCAGAAAGGCTTCAGTAATTAATCAAATTTCTTTTTGGTACAAGCATCCAGAAAGCAATGAGATGATATGCAATACTCTGTAAGTGGTGCTTGAGAAGGAAGTGACCCTCTTTATTAGGTCTCAGGAGGATTTTAAGTCAGCATTGTACAAATAACAGCAAAGCGTCCTTTTTGGAAGGTGACATCAAATGATTGGAGCTTATGATGATTCTTTCGGTCACTGAAGAAAGTGGTTATGGGGAGGACAGTGTTGCAGGTGTAGGAAAGGGCTGCAATTGCAGGACACAGATATTCTATTCGTGTTATCCTGATGTGAACCAGTGAGCTCACATCAGCTGTTATGCCCATTCCTTCAACTAAAATATGCCATATTGCTCTCCTTGTGTAAAAAAGCAGCGCTGAAACTGAGATGCAGAATGTAGTCATTCAAGGAGGAGCATAATGTGCTGGGAGTAACCACAAGCTATAATAGATTGTAAATTGCAGATTGCTCAGATAAAACAATGAGGGATACATAAAGTATTCCATTAAGAAGTAGACTCTCTGTCTGTCTGTTCTTGCCCAGTGGGCAGAGGGAACTTCCTTAGCATGAGAAAAGAGAAGGCATAGTGAAGTTTACTCTCATTTTCTCCAGATACAGTTTCCTGGATATCAGTTTTTGGGAATTTGCCTTTTTCAAGATCCCTATAGTGCTTGGAATAATATTCTTCCAGTGCTAGTAAAGTAGCTAAATACACTGGAAACTAGCAAGTATTTCATCATGATGATAGGATTCACAACTTTGTGAAACTACTAAGGAATTATTTTGTTTTATTGTATCTGTTCCTTGACAATAAAAGACAACAAAAATGAGCCTTAGCTCAAGAAATAGCCTCCATCCACTAATATGGTTTGTGAGGGTGTGATGTATTCCTGTGCTGGCAATATGCTCGTCACAGAAATGGCAAAGTTTAATACTCCTCTGGAGGGAAGACTCTGCCAAAAAAATATGCAAAAATGGCACACACACACACACAGGGTAGAGGGAAAGGAAAGAGCATGTTGCTAAGACCAGAATACTCATTCTCCATGAGCTTCATTGAAATGTAAACAAAAGTAGCAGAAAAAAAGAAATTAAGAAATAAAAGTATATAAACAGGAAAGATGAAATAAAACAAAAAGCTAAGAACCCCATGGAAACAATATCATGCAGGCAAAACTCGCAGTGAGGGTGCCCTGACTCAGACAAGTACTTCCAAAGAACTGAGGTCAAATTGTTCTTTCACTGTTGCACTGTTGGCATGAAAGGAGGTAGGGGCTATCCTCTGCACCTTGCTGAAGCAATAAGTAAGAATCTTCAGAATGAATACCAATCATCCAATTTGAATCTATGTATGGATGGGACAAAAATTTTAAAAAATCCAAGTACAATAGGTGCAAAATCTGTCTCCCCAGTGGAGAAAATTAAGAAAGAAGTAAGTTGGCATGACTGCCAGTCATTTCAATGCAAATGGACCAACAGTCAAAACCAGTAAGTATTAAAAGGAAGTTTCAAAATTAATTTAATAAAACTTCCTTTGACAGATGTCAGTTGTAGAAAAAACTACAGGGACACTTCAGAGTTAACACAGCATGACTGGCAGAGAAGTCAGGAGGTTATGACAGTATTTAGTCCTCAAAGCAGGCTGCTTGCACTGTAATATAGGCATGAAATAAGGAATCACAGACAAGAGGTATAAAAGCAGTACACTATCATTTACTAACAACTTTTCATATTAAGAAGTAGAAGAATCATGCTGAAAGAACCATTTCTTGGGTTATCACCAATCTCTGTTGATAGGAATTAAAGATCTGAATCCCAAAGATTGGGATTTTTGACATAGGGCAAAAAGACAAAAGTTTGTATTGGAAAAACTCATAAATCTTTGATCGCTATATAAATTTCACCAATGTTAGGCTAGCAGTTTAAGCTACTAGGAAAAAATCCAATCAAACAGGTAGAAAATTACAAAACCCAGTAACTCATAGGTTCCCAAATGCAGGTGCCACACTGTAACTTAAGCCTTGCATTGTTAGATATTCCAAGCATTTCAAATGGCAGCAACTATGTACATGTAGCAACCTTGATTCCCATTCACAAGCCTTTTAATTTGGATGTTTCTTTCTAATGAAGTCTGTTGTAAATGTGTGATTTATGATTATAATTCCAGCAATAATTGTTATTCAATTTATTTCCTCTGAAAAACAACCTGGCACCATGTCTCGTGCTAGTCATTTCACTCCATGAAAATCTTAGGCTGAAGGAATTCACCTTTTTCCCTTGAAGTATTTAACCTACTTATTTAATACACTAAGATAATTCCTCTCATCATATCTGTATTATATATCTTACCACTAGATCAGGATGACACTTGTAATTAAAAATTAATTTCCAAGTATCATTCACAGTTTACAGTGCTCTGGTGTTTCACACCATTCTACCAGTCAAACTGCCTTGAGAACAATCCATGCATTTGACAAGATAAAACCAGAAAGCAATTGCTTTTTTAGTAAGCTTCAGGAAATAAAAGAGTTACATATAAGGGGCACACACCAACATACCTTTAATGTTATTCTTTTTTTAAAGTACCCTCTATTTTTTTTGTTTTTGTTCTACTTGATTAATTCAGTACACACTTTAAAAGTCCAACAGAACTGCTGAACTGCTTGACTTTCTCTATAATCCCCCACATTCCTTCTTGATGGTTTCAACTCCCATTTGATGAGCTGACCTCTTAGATGAATTTCATTTCCCCTGATCACTTAGAAATATGCTTCAGTACTTGTAGTCAATATCTAGTCTTTAGGTTTTAGTTCTTCTCTATCCCCCCTACACTCTCACTGTGATAGAACCAGTTCATTTACTCACCTGTTACCCTTCATTATTTCATGACTTTCAGATCATTGGCACTTCTGATATTATTCCATCCCCTGTTCCCTCTCACCCGCCATTAGTTATAAATTATATCCATCCTTCTAAAGCTTGTACAGCTTTGTTCCTCCTTTCCACTGTAATGTCCACTTTGTACTCCTTCAACTCTGTATGCTAACAGCCCGATATTTAGCTCCTAACATGGTAGCAATACACCAGTGGCCTGCTCACTCATCCCCTGGAAGATCTGCTCTTTTATCTGAATGGCTAATCAAACATATATCTCAAGCTTAACTGACTTTTGTCTCTACATCTTTTTGCTGTCTTTATTTTCCAATTCCCAAATCCTTTTATATTGAGGTCTCTGTATGCATTAATTAAAAGGAAACAAAGAAAACACAATATGGAATTCATTATCCCATTAGAATTTTCTCTCTGATGCCTTCTATTTTTTGTATTTTTCTGCTTTACATCCCTGGTGAAATTGTTACTGTTCTCTCATCTCGTATATTCTCTATAATTTGCATCACTGACACTTGCTTTCTACAATTCTCTTTTTCAGTCTCTCATTTACCTTCAGATCTTTCCCAGAAAGTACTCAGGAAATGGATTTTGCCTTTCCCACACAGAAAAAAACCCCACAGCTGCCCTCTCCAACAGCTCTTCTATGCTTTTGTTTCTAAATTCATTAAGCACACTACTTAGAACTGATCATAATCACCATTTACCTGGTGCAGTCACCGAGACGACTGAGTGTATCAGACCAAAAGGTCTATCTAGTCTAGCACATTCTCCCTAGAAGTGGCCAAAAGCAGATGCTTAGGAAAAGAATGAGTGAGAGATATACAACTACTATATGTATGCTGATGACTGACTTTTTGGTTTTTTTCTGTTTATGTTTTTTTCTGTTTCTCTCTCTGATGTCAAAACTAAAGTATTAGTCTGTTTCTACCACTTTTTGTACAGATCTTACCATACATCTAAGTTCATTAAAATCTCTAGGATTTTCATGTCCCAGACTTCTTCAAGCAGTGTAGATTCATCCTTCTATCCATGAATCTGTTCTATAACCCAGGAATTATCTTAAATTTAAATATCTATTTGGATCCTCCTGTTCTCAATATTTCGAAAACTTGCATGTGCTTTCTATATCTAAGATATGCTACATCTAAGACTGTTCATACATAAAAAATTAATTTCCCATCATCACTTTTATCCTGTGTCTCAATTACTGTAACATCTTTTATGCTCATGACAAAAGTCATTTTCCCAGCAAGTACAAGACTGCTTCAAATACAATTCCTTTTAGTCCACTACTTTGACCACGTTACTGGCCTTCTTTCTCCACTATGATGGTTCCTCTCTTCCCCATCACATAAGACAAAAAAGACTTGATTTGATTTTTTAAGTCCTTCCAGGCGTTTATTGACATATTAATTACCTTCCAGTGACTACTCAGGCATTGAATCTCATCTCCATTCAGTTCATGAAACTCATCCCATTTGAGATGTCAAAAACTCAATGATAGTTAGCAATGGTTAGTATAACAAGACCACTGGTTTTATATATGCCCATAGATTTTTCCCCTCATGTCTTATTCAAACTCCTTTGTAAATTGTCCAAGAATGGGACAATCATTTTTGTTCCTAGTGTGCGCCTACACACTGAATAGCACAGTGTGTCCTCCTGGATCCTCATTACAGGCAATGACATCAGTAAATTTTTCTAAGTTCATTGTGCAGTTTAGAATGCATAACTGGAGATTTGAGCCCTTTCCTTTCTTAGTTATGCCTACAAAAACTAAATGTTTTCATTCAGCTGAGCATAGCCGTTAGCAAAAACTTTTACTAAAACATTATAACGCTTCCATATTGAAGTGTCTGAAAAGCTTGACTTTGTACTTTTTAATATAACGTGCATACACAAACATGCAGAAGAGTCTTGCTCATGCTTATCTAGTTGATGCCAGTGAGGCTACTCGAATGAGGATGACTCACATTAACAAGATTTGAAAAATTGGAACTGTAATGCAAGAAAACTGTTGAGCATAGTAATTTGTTAGCTCAAATGTTAATAAACACTATTCAGGCCACTGAAAACCACTGAACTCATGAGGCACATTTCACCTCTATTAACTACATACTCGCTTAAATAACACTAAGTACAACCTTATTTTTTTCCTATATTAAGAAATCAGGCTTGACAAGTAAGCATTTACTTTTTTAAATAACTGTTCTGAGATTTTCCCGATGTCAGAAAGTGTGTTGAGTTGCCAGGCACTTGGCTCTTAAATTAGCATATCAATCTACTGTATCACTTTCAGAACAGGTCCATTTCACCTAAGTACCAGAATATAATGTTTTAATGAACAGGACATATTAAACATCTAATGTAATACTACTTTATGACAGACTACAGTGACAATCTAGAAAAGGCTATTCTCTAAATATCTTTATCAAAAAGTTTCCTTTGTGGATTTATAAAGAAAAAATTGAAGTCAACTGGCTCTGAAAGCACTTGAACCTAATCTGAACAGCTGTAAGCAAATACTCCAGATATCCTATATCCAAGGAATGCTTATCATGTTCACACAACTGCCATTACCATCCAAGCATGTCTTTTCTATAAAACTACAATCAAATGCAGGCACAGAAAAATGACCCGAGTGCTCTGGCCTTTGAGAGCTCCATCATCTCCGAGCTCTTAGGATCAAACCTAAAAAAAGATACAATTATCTTACTAAATGTGTTCCTCAGATGTTATGAAATACAATTTCCAGGAGGGAATTTTAAGCCTCTAAAGAATTCTGATATGCAAAGTGGTATTAAGCCATCCCTAACAGACCTGCTGAAGCTTTGCATTTCTCCCCCACCTCTCCCTGAACATGCTACCACTATAATTCTCTAACTTCCAGCTGCACGTTGTGATGCTGCTAAAACGGAGCTGTGACAAACGTTAATGCACACTTCAGATTCTGAAACAGCTACTGGTGGACAGAATTTTAAGGCTGTTCTACTACTCTGGATTGTGCCAAGACTGGAAAGTCACTTCCTTTTACATTTTTACAGTAGATGAATCCACAAGAAACAGAATTTTTCTTTCCCTCTCCCCTCTGGGTTCCAAGCTTGAAAAGTGACCAGAATCAACCTTTGACTGAGCCTTTAACAAACTATAAATACATGTTTAAAGTTTAGAAAGTGAATCAGGGAGATCCAAGTTGTTCTGTCACATCTCAGCGTGATTCAACTACTTACAGAATTTATCAACCGCTGAAGACCACTTTTAGGTCAAGCCAAAAACTGAAAGAACATAACAGAATCAAATGACTACATATTTTAATATGTAACTGGTCTTAAAAACTAACTTCAAGTGGGTGCAAGTGCTCACTGGGGAAGCATATAGGATCTTCTGCTGTATTTTCCAAAAACCTTGGAAGTAAAAGCAAGAATAATTTTGTTTTTAAAAATGACAAGAAAGACATATTTTTGAAAAACAAACTAATTACCTGGCAAGGCCTTTTCATTTTAATGGCTATAACATGGTATCTGTAACAGCAGAGTTCACAGGTCCATGACCCTCTTTCACTTATCCACTTTAACAGGCAAAGCTGATGAGTATATCGTACTGACCCATCGCAGCGGCAAGGATTTAACAATTCACCCTGCAACACAGAAACATTAACTTTAAAAGGAATCTTTCATGTACATGTACACTCAATACTAAAATATTTAGAGGTCTGTAACAATGACCTGGTCTCAATTTCACTATGTGAAAAAGCATGTATTTTTGGCTATTAAAAACTCAGAAATGTAACTGTTTTTAAAATATCTAGCTGCTTCTAATGAGTCAAAAGCCAGAAAGCTGCCTACACATGTGTGTGTACCTATGTGAAACAACTGAAATAAGATCATGCATCAAACAATAGTAGCATTGGCCCTTTCAAATAGCTCAAAAGGTACCAAAAGTGGTTGGATATATTTCTCCAGCAGCTACTTGCAGTCATTACTCGGAAAGAAATGGGTGACATCACGGTTCTAAGAGAACCTTGCTCTTGGAGCAGGGCTCTGTGCTGCCCAGCCAGCCAGCTGTCAGGCAGGACTTGTAGCTAATAATGTAGCTAATAATAACGTAGCTAAGCACTTCCCCCAGTAGTTCACATATTTCTGTACTATATAAATCAGCTATTCTCTTCTTTCCAAGACAAGCTACAAAACGCTAGTTATGGATCAGTTGCTGATATTGTGCCCAGTAACGTCACGGCAGAGAAGATATTTGAAGGTCTTCTCAGCATTATCTGTAAGCTAACACTCTCATTTCAAAATCTGATAGAAATCCGAGAAATTCATATTGTTTAAAGTCACTGAGAGATGAGCCAGCGAGCGCAATGGCCAGAGGACACCGAGCGTGCAAGCCAGGCACGGCACAATCCCTGGATTTTCCCAGAGCTCTGCGCCGACTCAGGTTTGCCCCAAGCGTTCGCCAGCACCACCTCGCACAGCAGCAGCCGGGGCTCGCACCGACGCCGAGGAGGGCGATCCCTGCCAGGGATCAGCACCAGGGACAGGGCTCGGCCCCGGGCACGGAGGGTGTGCGAGGGGCCGGTCCGCCCGCCCCCGGCCCGCTCTGCTCACCTGTTCGGGGCCCTGGAAGCAGATCTTGCAGATGGGGCCGGCCCCGCCGGCGTGGCCGCCNCGGCAGCCCCGGCCCCGCCGTGCCCGCATTCCGAGCCGCCCCTCCGGCCCTCGCCCTCTCCCTCCTGCGGACTGTCCCCGCTCGCCTCCCCCGCCCCGGTCGGCAGCTCCAGGGGGACGGCGGGGGCCTGCGGCGGCTCCCCGGCAGGGAGGACGACGCTCCCCCCGGCGCAGCTCATACCGGGGGGCACCCGCTCACCGGGGCGGNGGGGCCGGGGGCGGCGGGGCGGGGCGGGGGAGGGAGGCAGAGAGCGAGGGAGGGAGGGGCAGGTCCGGCACCGGGCACCGCCGCCGCCTCCCCCGCACCGGCGCGGTCAGACCCGCTCAGGGGGAGCCGCCGCCCCCGCCAGCGCCCCGGCGCCCACCAAAAACCCTGCCCCTTCCCGGGACGAAAAGCCGTGCCTGCCCTCCCGCCCCCTACCCTCACGGCCGCCTGCCCCCGCACCGCGGCGGCCGCGTCCCCCGGCCCGCCCCACGGGCGCTGCCCGCCCTTCCCTTCGCGGCACCTCCCGGCCCTGCTCCCGGCCCGGCACCTCAGCGCTCACGGGGCTCCTCCACCCCGGCACCCCCGTGGAGGACGCGGCCCTTCGCGGGACTTTTTCCTGCTTTATCAGAGGTTTGGCTGCAGAAGGTTGCACTTGGAAAAGCTCGACAGAACGAATATTCAACAGTTGTTCTTTGGGTGTGAAACAGTAGGTCTCTCCAGTCTTTTGTTACTGGCTTTTTTTTTTTTTTTTTAATTCATTACATCACCTCATTTTCAAAATTAAATCTGCTAAAAACATCATGATCAAATACCTTCTAAAAAAAAATCCTCAGCAGTTACAAATTCTTTAAAGTTTGGCTGGGGCTGCTGAAGGAAAGTAGGTGCGAATTTCGGCATCAAGTATGACACCAGCGCACATTTGATCTCGTGAAAATGACAGCAACTGTCTGCACGAGGAAAGAGAGAGAAATAAAATCTCAAAAAAACAATTGCAAAGCCATATGCTCTTCCATGTCCACATTTAGATCCAAAGTGTGATGAAATCACACCTCTTCCTCATTGGCTGTTTCACATATAGTCTCAAGATGAGAGAGCACCAGTATGAGCTCAGCCACTGCCTTCACCAGTTGTGTTGTGATAGTAGTGGTTTTCTTGGTGTGGACATTTTATTAGAAGACCAAAGCAGCAGACAGAACCAAACCAGCACTCCTCAGCCCATGATCACATGACATTGCATGGCTCTCAAGCTCTCTGGAAAGGCTTGCAGAGCATATTCCAAACACCTGGTCCAACCTTTTGGCCTGGCTGGATGCCAGCTCAGACAATGTGCTGTTGGCAGAAAAGCATCAGCCCCATATGACAAAAGCCATTTTAATCCCTCTAGAGCCTGCATCTATTATGGAGGCCATGCAATAGATACATTAAGGACAAAGAACTCTAATGCTATTCACAGCATTGCACTAAAAAAGTGCATATTTGGAGATTGACTTCCTATAGTGGAATAAGAGGTATCACTCCACCTTTTCTCATTGTCCACTAGATCCCATTTTCATCAAAACAGTTGTTCTTCTGACTCTACATTAGCTAAGCCAGTGCTTGGCATTAGGACAAGATGCTCCAACCCTAAAATTATGTTTGTTCACAAGGTGGTTGCTAAGTAGGTAGATAACATAGATTCATCCAGATTTGGTACTGTAAAGCAAAAAATGGCACATTGACAGTGACATTTTGATGAACTACACATGCTGTGGAGTTAAGAAATTCTCTACATATGATTTTTTCATACAAAGCAGTGCCTAAAGGGGTTGCCAGAGAGGCTAAACAGAATTGAAGACAGAATTAATCAAATAGAGTAATTCAAAGGAAAGAAGAGGCAATCAACAAACAATGAGGGGGGGAAAAAAAAAGGAAATGTCAGAACAAACAGATGAGTCCAAAATACCTCAGAGAAAAGAATTAAAGCAAAACCAGAAGGAAAAGACAGTGAAACTAAAGTAGTGAAGTGAGAAATGAATGCTAAAAAGTTACTCAACTATATCTGAGTAATACAGAAGGACTTTGCCATTTGCTGTATGTGGAGGTTTATGCCACTTTTTTTCTCTTCCTTTTGTTTATCAGCAAAAGTTCAGTAAGTGACATGTCTTTTAGACAGGTTACAAAGAGAAAATAAAAACACAGAAATGGAATGACTTCTTAATGGCAGAAAAAGAAAGATGTGACTGTAGGAATAATAGAGTGCATTAAGAAGGTCAATCTCTTCTACTTAATCTCGATCAAAATAGAAGTATAACCTGACTCTTAAAAGGAAACACATCTGATAAGAATCAAAAGAATTTTTTTTTCACATGTATGTAAATAACTTGGAGTGCTTATTGTGAGTGGGTATTTCACAGATATGAGGTTTTTAATACATCACCTGTTTGCATGTCTACCAACAGCTACTGGCACGCTAGCTAAAATGGAATTGCAATGGCTATTGATCCCTGCGTTTCACAGTACATTAGAGTTGTTCGGCATGCTGGGGGTGGGAGGAGATGCCAACAAAAGAGCAGAAGGGTGGAGAACATTCTGTAACACAACCTCCAACTGAAGTAGCATTCAAACCTTCTGCTGAGCGAGAGAGGAGGCCTGGAGCCAAAATCAAAGATCGAAACATAAAGAAGAAAAATTTAAAGCAGGAAAGGATAATCTGCTTCACAACAGCAGTAGTGTAGGTGGTTGGGAAAAAGAAAAAAACAGAAGCTGAAACCAGGAAGAATTAATTTGTGATTAAGACAGTTAACTGAAGATTATGGGATTTATATTCAAGCACAGCTTTGCTATGCACTTCTTGAACAACCTTGAGAAAGTGACCTCAAGTGGGCTGAACAGAGGCATCTGGTTACTTAAACACAGGCAGCTTCTCGTACTCTCAGACGTGTGTCCAACAACCTCCAGAGGACTGTGACTATCACATCTGTCATCTCTTTTGGGAACAGTGGGACATTCAAACTGGCACTAGAATCCCAGATCCGAGCACATCTCCCTTAGTCTGTCTTATTCTCTACATAAAACTGAAACAATAATGTTTGCTTTCTCTGTTCTTATTTCTCCCTCTTCCATCAGAATATGCAATATTTTACTGGCAGTTTCAGGCCATATTTGTACACTCCTGATCTTGGCAAAGGTATCTAGGCATTATAACAAGACAAATAATAAGGAACACTGATACGGATAAAAATAACACCGAGGTAATAAGACTGTGGGACAGTGAAATGAATTGCATTTTCAGCAGGCAATGGAAAAGGAAGGAGAAGTGTAACCCCTGAGGGAATGGAAGTTGTTTCTTCTCTGTTTTCCTCTCAGTTCTGCTCCAGGTACATTCTTTTCTCCACTATGCCAGCTCGACACTGAGCAATATTTTCCTCCAAATAAAATAATGGAAACTCATACCAATTTTTTTACCTGAGAAGGATCAGCTGTAGGTAGAAAATCCACAAAGAAAAAAAACAGAGGAAGGTATTTGAATGAATGAAGGGGAAATGTTCAGGAAGTGGATGGAAAAGTTTTTTGTTGGGGGGGGGGTTGAGTGGTTTTTTTTTTCAATTATCTATCAAAATAAACACTTTAAGTAAATCTTTGTGTACAGACAAGAGTAAGGTCTGTAGGTAATAAATTACTTAGGGGATGTTGTAGGAATGGAAGCACTGTGTTACTACACATTGCAAAACCAACCATTGCTCTTCTTTTTTTTTCCTCAAAAAGTTTCTGTAATACATTGGCTTGTACCATAAGTAGAGGAACAGAATAGCTCAGTGATGGGCTTTTTCCTTTTTGCTGCTTCCTGCATCTCTGAGGAAAACAAAATTATGTAGTTCTAAAATATTAATAAGGCAAAAATTGCCAGTGTATTACATTCAAAACAAAATACTACTGAGACAGTAGAAAGTCAAATTTATTTAAATGATAATACAGGCACATCATTCTATTTGCTGAATACCATGTATATGTTCCTTTCACAATAAAACTCGTGTTGGTGGAGGTCACCTGTAAATAAACATAAGGAATTTGCCTGTAAGTAAATGTTCCAGTTTAATTTGAATTGTGTTTTACATGTTTAATGCAACATAAAACGTTCTTCTGAGTAACAAACCCATTTGTCAAGTTTCCATGTTTGGTTTTATTACACTAAAAGATCCATGCAAATGGTTAATAGCCGTGCTAGTGACAGGGTGTTATTTGCTGGTTCACTGATTGTGCCTGATATTTGTTATGAACACACCCACTCATCCTGCAGTGGGAGCTTTTACTGTTATGTCAACCAATCAAAATCTCATGCGGACAAAAACCTTTTGTCTAAAGAAAATCTTCATTTTCACACTGCTCTCTTGCCTTTTTTATGGAAATACATACCTAGTTTCCTATCCAACCCAGTATTGCTCAACACTGATACATCTCTACATAGGCAGAAGTGCCCAATCAAAATGCCCACGGATGTTTCTTTCACAAACTTTCACAGGGGTTTCCCCTACAGGTTGGGGCATGTATGTGTGTTCATCCCCATCACAAAGGAAATGTGAAAACACCCCCTTCCTCCTGTGACTGAGGATGCTGAGGAAACCACATCTGGGGACACCCAATGCCTGTGGAAGCTGCTTTTAAGCTGAGACTCTGCTGTTTGGCTCAAACCTGAGCCACAGCTCCTGCCATGCCTGGTCATGGCCACACCAATCTGGTACCACCCATGGGACCACATCCAGTCCTGACCTCACCCCAGGGCTGTGGCTGTCCCAGTGCTCCATGGATGGCCTGTCTGTCAAGTCCTGCCATCACCCACTTGGGGACCCCCAGCACTCCTGGGACAGGAGCCTGTGGTGCCCTGACAGATCTGTGTAGGGCCTTTTCTTTCGCATTTTCCAAGAAACGGTGATTGGCATTCTTTTCCTTTTACAGGAGAGGCATGAAAACATGCATCCATTAATTATTTCAATGTGCTTTCAGATGCTTACAAGGATGATGATATAAAAGTTCCAAATGTCTATATTTATGTATTTTTTCTTCTTGAAATGCTATCATACCATTCTTAATTGCCATGTTTTCATGGTGGAATTCCTGTCTTACTTGCCAGTATGTCGTTTTTCTTCAGAGCTGCTGATTTATTTTTAAAACATTTGAAACTACCCATGATTAATTTTTCTCCACTATGATCTTCCTGTGAAATATAATCTCCCTTCTGATCTTTAAGTATTTGAAAGTGCTTTTTTAACATTTTTCCTTGTACAAATTGATGAGGGGGAAAAAAAGCTTCGCATGGTTTCCAGAATGAGGTAATCTTTGTTTGCAAATAAATTTAGTTCCTTGGTTTATTTTGGAAATAGATCAGTTGTCACAGATTCTAGAGGGCGGCATCAGGGAGTTCAGTTTATTGAAACAGAAATGACAGAATGTCAATTAGCTTTTCCATTACATGTTATATGAACAAAAGCTACTGTACAAAGCCATAGTGAATTTAGTTTAGTATCAACTGTACAGATCCCTTTTTATATGTTTTTAAAGAAAAGAAAATAACCCTCTTTTTTTTAAGAATTTTCCTTGAATTTCCTTTTCTATAAGAATCAGATTGACTGTAATATATAGTGGAGGCAAGATCAAGCCTTGAAAAGTAGTGGTGAGGCATCTAAAATAATGTAACAGCTTTCCAAGTCCTTACACATTTGCCTCAGTCCATTCTGTACACCCCCAGCATGTGTCTGACAACTTAAAAAGCTGCAAACATTTATATCAAGGCAGTGAAATGAAACTTCTTCTGTGGAAACACCTTCTGGGGGATACCACCATGATCTGAACCCTGCTTTGGCCAGCTCTTCAGCACACACAGAACACAGGAGAGAACTTCACAACAGAGAATTTGTGAAGAAGAGAGAACTGGAGCTTGTCATACTCTGGCTTTTGCGTTAAAACTTGAGTCAGATACTCATTAAATAAGAAGGGATGTTTTTCTTGGTAAACCAAACCACAAAGGGCAACAAAATAGGTATTTTGCTCACATACTTTACTGCTATTTGTGTGGTGAAAGGAAAATATTTGAGATGTTCATTCTTGGCTGAATAAGCACTGCTTTTCTTGTTTCTCACACCATAGGCAGGTCTTGACTTTTTTGCCTTGAAGGGATCAATCTCACTCTGGAATTAAAAATACAAGCCTCTGTTATTTACACTAAAGACTACATCTCCCACCCTTGATGTGCAGCAGCAGCAGTTGTAAAACTGTCTATGTGGTCTAATCCACAGAACGTGTCACAGCTAAAATGAATCAGTGTAACTTACAGAATTGCCTAATCTAGTAAGTGTTTTCTGAGAAACTGTGGCAAAAAACACAGGGTTTTTTGCCAGGTTTACATCTCTTTGGATGGAGAGTTTTGCGGTTCTGCCAGAAGTGACCTGCGGAAGTTGTCAGTTATCAGTTATATACTGCTAAAAAAGAGACCAGCTCCTGTAGATATGAAACTTTCCTTCCTAAGTGGTTCCAAACCCACTTGTTAACCACATGTTAATCATGAGTTGATAGAAGAGCTGGAGATAGAATTTATAATTTCAAGGTTGCAGCTTGAGTGTGCTTTTCAGTGAAATAATGCGTTTTCCTCTTTATCTTGCCACCCACAAACCCTTCCAAAAAGAATAAAACCCCACAAAAACGAAAACCCCAAACAAACAAATTAACAAAAAAACACAAAACCCCAAAACAAAACAAAGCAAAACAAGCAAACAAACAAACAAAAAACACATACAAACCCCCCACCCCTCCCAAAATACTATCTCATGAGACTGCCCATGTATATTGGGAGCCAAAATTCTCCCTCTTCTGATAAATTTATAAGAAAATATAAGAGTCACCACAGGCCACACTGGACTAGATTAAGAAGGTGTTACATCACTGAAGAGGGTCTTCTAGTTCTTACAAAATCTACTGTATTTGCTAGTTAAACAATCTTGTTTCAGAAAGACAATTACATAAACAAGAAATTACATCTTTTCTGCTTCTTAAAGGGAAAAAGTAAATACTCCATTCTTACTGCTCCCAGAGTTCTGCCAGACCTTATCAAACTGAGATGTTGGCTAAGTTTGTTATTTTAGGGAGTTTTAGTTTATTTTCTTCCTCTGAAAACCCTGCAGAAAATGTGAAGTAATGCAGGAGTATGTCATCTGGTGTGGGAAAGGAAAAGGAAATGTTTGGGTTGGTTTGGTGATTAAACACTCACGAGTGTTTAATCAAAGTCTGAACTCTATTGTAAAGGATATGTAGGATTTCCTATGTCTTGCTGGTCAGTCCTAGAGGTCAGTGTTGAGTAGGTGTTTATGTAAAGAAGTGAAGGATAGCTTTTAGGAAAGATTCTATAGTTATAGCTCTGTGATACTTTGAAAGCAAGGTAGGACAGGGCAAGGACAGAAAAGGGAACCATGGATATGCCTATAGTGCAGTAAGGTTACTGAGCTTACTGCAAACCTGAACCTGAACACTGAATTGAAGAAAATCTCCTACAGACATGAAAGCATGTGCTAATTACATGTGACCCTTTTGAAGAATGGCTGCAGAAAAAGGATAAACTGCAGGTTTGTCCTGCAACCTCTTTGAACATTCCTTGACTGCTAAACTGCAAAATGAAACTTGACTGAATTATACTGGACATCTTGGAGGCATTGGGACAGGAGTGGCTTCAGACTCAGTGGCAGACACTTCAACAAAAATTTTAAGTGTCCTCATCTGAAATCTGTGTCCTCTGGACGCAAGCTATCATTACATTCCTCTGAGACATTCACACCAAGCTTGCAGATATGCCATAAGACCTGTAGGAAATGTGTGCCCTTCTGGAGTAGCATCTGGAGATCTGGAGATCAAGCAGGATATCTAAGGGCATTCAAAATGGCACCAAATACCTATGTGCATACTGCTAAATAAAAGCTGAATCAATCACCTCTAGAGAAATAGGAATGGGGCAAAGCATTTAAGCACATCTCAGCCTCTCACTATTTCTCTAGACTTTTTAAGAACTAAAGCACTACCACTCCCACTTCTGTTTTGTCACAGTTCCTCTTCTCTCTCTGTCGTTTGGGGTGGCAATGGTAGAGAAAGATATGTAAGAAATGCTAAACTGGATGAACAGATCCTGGGTACAACTTTAAAATGTTTCTAGATTAAGCCTATTGCTTATCATGAATATACAATTAGTGAACACGACCTTTGTTCTCCTGGTAACAAACACTTCTGTCTCGAACAATTGCTTAGAACAGCAAGCAATTACCTTCTTCTGTACATTTGATTACTAATTTCTTGTCAGAACAATAAAAACCAAGTCACTTCTCTTCCAGTCCTCACATTTTAATTTCATTTCTGCTGCCAAAGCGTGCCTGGCTGCTGCTTTGTATATTTGATGTGCAGCTGCGGTAGGAAGCCGCAAATAGCAGCACAGCATCTTTAAGAGCTGTGCTGCCAAGGGTAAAAGGACCCTGCAGGGCAGCTGTTCTCAGGGAGCCATCCTAACTCTTTGGCAAGTGGCAAATCATGTTGAGATAAGAAAGGTGCAGAATTAACTAGAAAAGTGTTCTTTTTCCAACTTTTCCTGTTGCAGGAAAGAAAGTGACTTTTGGCCAATATACGCTGTAGAAATCGGTGCCCTTTCTCACTAGTTTGAAAGGCAGCCACAGGCTGCTCTAGCTGAGTTATATATTAATGGAAGCATGACAGAGTATGGAAGTATTCTACCATATATTGCTGTTTGGTTTTTTTCACCTGCTGTAATAGATGAGGGATCCTTACAAAGCAATCAATCTGTAGGATGTTTTAGGATTAACCAAGAGGGTTTTTTCATAATTTACAGTAGGGATGTACGTTATACACTCAAGACAGGAAGGGGAGCATCCTTAATTTGTGCATACAATAAATTAATTGCTATCTCTTATTGAATTAAAATGCATGTACAGCCATGTCTGTCTTCAAGTGAAATAGGCAGCCTTTATGCAGCTTCCATGACTGGCTGTGAGCTTTTCAAATTCTGCATGTAACAGAGCCTCCTATATCTTTTTAGCCAAGTGCTGGAATCATAGTACTACCTGAAAGGTAAGCCTGGATGTTAATTACAATCTGAAGGAAGATATTTGAATATACTACCTTAAATTTCATCCCTGTATCTATTTTCTTCTCATAGATGCTTCTGCTGATAACATCGCCTCTTTTGAAACTGGTCTATCCTTGCTTATTTATAATAAGCATTCCCAGCTCTCTCTTCATAATAGTGCAATGACTCATTCAGAGAGTAGAGAGAGTTGGATGACTTTGTCCAGAGCAAATAGTAATACCCAGTGATTTTTATCTTTTTATGTCTAGGCCATGTTCATCTGAATCACAGGGAAAAGGAGTTTCAGCATCTTGAATAAGAAATGTTCCCTTGCAATGTATACCCCATTTGCAGTGACTGTCAGTTACACAGCTGATGAAGCTATGAGAAGTTACAGCTAACCTTAACTAGCACTTTAAAGCTGTAGATCCTGGGAACAAATTCAGTGGTCCAGCTAACTGATCTTTCTGCCTGTTTATGTACTTTATCTTCTCATGCCCATATACATTCACTACTGACTTTTATAGTAAACAAAAAACACTATGCATTCTTGTCCAATTGCATGGCATTATTGAATTTTTATCAATTTTGATGTTGCATTCTGAATAAACATGAAACTGCAGCATAAAAATATCTAGGGGATTCCAAGGCATGTACATGAACAGGAGCCTGTGGGAACTTCAGATATTTATAGGAACATACATTTCAACAAACCAGGAAAGTTCAAGAGTCTAAATGATGAAATGTCCTGCCTCTGGCAATGGTCTTTAATTATGTTTTAAAGAAAGCCGACATGGTGTATTTCCATATTGGGTCAAGCCTATCTGAAATATATGTTCAAAGGTTAGTCACAGTGGTGATCAGCTTGCACCCTAAAGTATTAGATTTGCTTTCCAAAGTCATCCTCATATGAGTTTGCTCTTCTTATTGCTCCCAACCACCGCTTCTTTAATCTCATCTTTGATACTTAGGAGAAGTCAATCCAAAAAATGAGATTCCTTCAACTGTTTCCATATAATTTTCCTGTATTTATTTATTTATTTTTCATTAATACACTGGCTTCATTATAGGACATAATGACATTCTAGAGACATAGATTTTAATTACTGTACTCTTTCTCAAGGGACTTTCATTGTAATCTGTATCACTACTATTACTGCCTTAAGTAATAACTAAAAGAGGTCATGTTCTAGGTTAATAGCCTGCAGCTGCAGTGCAGACAAATCTGCAATACTAAACATGGCTATATAAATAAACTAGATATAGCTAATAGTGCTATCCAATGATGGGAAGTATTTTCATGCAGATGTTGACATTAATCTCAAGTGCCAGTTCATTTCATTCTGCTTGAATTTATTGCATTTGCAGCTACATTGAAAAAAAGAAATCAGGTCTGGAAACAACATGTTGATCAAATAATTCTTTCCAGCTGAGGAATTTCGGAAGGTGTCCAGCTGGAGAGGAAGGTGTCCAAACCAGTGATTTACAGGGGGTCTCAGTCATCTTGACAATCCTCACTTCAGATGCTTTTACACTCACTGTCAAAACTGACTTTGTGAAGACTTCTTCATCTGTGTGTTTAATGGAGAATAAATCACAAATCCTACTTTGTCTTCAACAATATTTTCAAATATTTAACAGCGCACTCATGGTGTCCGAAATTATATTATACTCAGTACTGGTAGAGTTACAGCAGTCAGTCTGTATTTCCTGTCCTGTCAAAGCTTATATCTGTACACATATACTCAGCTATCAGGGAGGGCTAATATTGAGGGCTAATCATGGAATCAAAGAATTGTCTTCCTGTATCTAACATGCTTAGTCCAAAAGGCTCTCACAGTACCTGGCTTGTGCCTTCACAATTCACCATTATAACAAACAAATGGAGTCTTTGTTGTATAAACTGTACAGCATAGCCACACTAATACCTCTTGTATTTGCATTTCATACACGACAAATGGATGAGGGAAAGTGCTTGGACTGGAAACTGATTGGAATTTTCAATATGAAACTTCTATTCCCCTTAGAGTTATCCTCTAAGGTGGGTAGGGGTGGTGTTGAGGTTTGTTTGCTTGCTTGATTGAGTGTTTTTTGTTTCTTTTGTTTTGTTTGTTTGGTTTTGTTTTATTTAGCTGAAAGAGCTATAGGATTCTTGATTTGCATATTTTTATGTTTTCATGTCTACTCAGGAAGAAGTTTCTTTGTTTATCCAGGTATTTTGCAATCCTCAGTTCCAGCCATTCTACCTAGTGGTGCCTCATCCAGAAACTCTTACTGGGATGAAAACATAAGACTGGTGGAAATGTGCCAGAGAATGACACTGAATGAGACAAGAATGTAAAGAATGGGAGCTCTGTTGGCTGTGGAGAGGGAGTGGGATTTTTACCACACTTATTAACAATGGTTCTAAATGAGTCCTGACATTCAGCTGTACCACAGTTCTGGACACCAGCTTTGATGATGATCCCTATGTAAGCACGAGGGCCTTTGTTACTCCAAGCCTCTCTGCAAGTGTCTAGTTGATACTAACAAACTTTGCAGCTCACTGCTCAGCTACCTCTTGTGTAGCCTGGTCAGAGTCTGGAACCATCTCCAGCTCGGTAGGAGAGACAACTTCACCAGCAGCTGGTGGGCAGACATAGACCTTACCTACTGAACAGTTCCCACTCCCCAGCAGAAGAAACAAGTATGAAATTAAAATAAGAAGAGCACTGCACCCCTTATTTTCTTTGCCTTCTGTTTTTGATTGGTTTTACAGGTCGCATTTTTTTATGTGAAAAGCACAACTCCTCACTGTTTGCAGCCAGCTGATTTGTCTGACATGTTCTTTTCCTTTCCTTACAAAAATTATTCAAGATACACAAAACTATGATTGTCTTCTACCAACAGTTATACCAAAAATCCCCCTCAAATTATTAAATTGGCATTATCCTCTTTGGCAAATGTCAGTAAAGAGCAAACACTTCAAGAGCTGGTTTTGTGTTATGCTAAGTGATCAATCAAGCAAGCATGGAGACTAACATAATAGAGGAGATTTTATTCAAGTACCGATTAGCATTCTCTTTGTCTGAGAAGTTCAGAAATGCAGCAGAAAGAATAAGATATCAAGAGTATCGTTTTCCTGGGCAAAGTGCATACAATTGCAGTGGATTATTCATTAAAATCATTGTACCTGGCACAGAAATTAACACATTGCATTGCAAATTTCCTTTGCCCCCAAAATCCTAGTGTAATATTATTTAAATGAGTACCTTCTGGTTGTACAAATTAGCCTGTCAATTTTCAGAACTTTCACCATATGGAAAGTGTCACTTCTAACTACAGATGTTGTACAGAGCACAGATGATCAGAATAGTAGAGTGTGCATTTTGGAAGTTAAAGGCGCAATGGCGGTGTTCCCAAATCACGCTCTGTTTGATATGTCCCAGTCTGTGAGTAAATGAACCTCAGTGTAGCTCCATAGACCTCCTCCATCATCAGACAGCTGATTGACTTACTACTATTAATTAACTTCGTTAGTGGAGTGGTCAGGGTCACACAACAAGGATAGCACCTTTTTGTCCTAGGACGCATGCTGAACTGTCTGATTAAATTTCAGAGCTGTTAAAAATTCATTTTGACAATTTATGGAAAATGGGTGGCATTTCAGCTAATAGGAAGACTAAACGTGTTGAGAGCTTTAAAAAGACAGCAAGAAAATGTGATCAGTCAGCAAAACTTCTGTTTCTGGAAACAGAAGTAATGGAACAAATAACTAGCAGGCTTCCTGGAGGATAAGAAGGAGAGAGTAAAAAACAATGTAATTTTTTTTTTTAGTGAGAATAGATTTTATCAGAATAATTCACTTTTATTCTATGATGGGTAACAGATGCTGCAGACAAGGGAAAAGCAATTGCTATTGTAATTTTTGACTTTAGAAAGGCTTTTGATGCTGTTGTTCATGGAATTATTCTTAGCAAATTAGAAAGCATTATGTAGATGAGTCTAGGAGAGAACAGTCAAAACCCACATTGGAAAAGTAATTCTCAGAGACAGAGACTTCTGAAGGGCACAGTGAACATGGATGATTGTTTTGAATGGTTTCATGGATGTTTGTTTTGAATGGTTCCATGAGGGTCTAGGGGTATCCAAGTGATATCCTGCCACAAGACACTGCAAATCAGTTCCTTGGGAAATCTTTCCTGCCAAGGGTAAGAATAAAGATACTAAATGCCTCTTAGGCCAGTGACATTCTCATTAACTGAGTTTTAAAGTAGCAAGCTAGGAAAAAAGCATGTTGAAAAAACCATGGGTAGGTAGCTGAGTGTTGTAAACTCTCTAAACATCAATTTTAACTGGCTGATTTGGTACTCAGGGTACTCAGACAATCTTAAATGTTCATTTATGTTAATGTTCTGACTCTAACCTTAAAAAACAAGGCAAATATAAACTAACGTGTCATTCTTGCATATGCCTCTGTTGCCATTTTCCCATTTCTGGGAGCTGTATAAGGCCTGTTTAAGGGTTTCTCAGGCTGGAGGTTACATCTAGAGCTGACAGCTTCTAATTCACTCATGGATTTTCCAAGGCTCTCATCAACCTGCTTGCAGTCTGGAGCTGGCATCAAGCAGCATTATTGAAATCTGCAATGTAGTCATGTATAAAAAAGTATTTCTTTTGGTTTAATTTTAAACCTTCTGCCTGATATTTTCACTGAAGTGATTTAAACTTCATACACAGCGAGTAACAGAGGCACTACTTATCTCTGACAGAGTCACTGGAGTTACTGTTACTTCACCCCAGACTGGTAACACAAGAACATCCTTTGTGTTGTGTTTGTCGAAACTTTCAAGAAACCTAAGGGCACACCTGATGGCAAATGTCATAGTATCAGCTAAAATTGTCCCTAATTTTTCAATCTCTTTGTTCATATTTCTTAGTCTTGTGTCTCACAGTTCTTGAGAGTTCTCTCTCCGGTGTTTGTTCAGACTGAGGTGTTGTGGCATCTGCCTTCATAACTGCACTTCTGGGCCTTTGCAAACATACAGGATGGGAAAGATATGACCCATGGCTCATCCTGATAGGGAATCAGGCTACTCCTGAGAAGTTCACCTTGTATGCTTGCCCCGCATTATCATCACCAGTGGTGATGAAACCACTGTTTGCTGTATACAGCATGGTCTAGCTGGCTAGAAGTCTTCCATCAGCTACAGAGTGGAGCTACCCTGCAGTATAGACACAGCCATAGCTTTTGCTTATAACATATAGGTTTGCCATGTCTATGAGGGTGTTGGTTTTGCCGTTTTTCTATCTTGACTTCATTGTGCATTTAGATTGAACATAAGAAATATATCGTACAATTGCACAAATACCTCTGTACGTCCCCTGGAAACACAGTGTCTTGCAATGCTAAGCTGGTGCACAGGAAAAGTGACTGTGCTGATGCATATTATCATTTCTTGCAAATATTTTCAGACGAGTTGTACAATGGACTTTGGGTCAAGCCTTAGCCTGGTGTTTTGCTGCTGTGCCAGGCTATGTGAGACAGCCATTGACATCAGTAATGTTCTGCCAGAGGCTGATATCAGTCAAGGTACTGTCATAAATTTTGAATTATGGCTATATGTGGCAGATGTAGAACTGGTCCTGCCCATACTTGCCATAGCTTTTAGCTAAAGTGCTAACAAAACACCATCATATTATCAAAATTCTACATTCCAGAAATTCCTTCCTGTTTGTAAGAATACAGAGTAATAATAATTGTAACAACATTCAGTAATGCATAAATAATCTTAACTTCTTTTTGAAAAACAGAATTTTGCCACTATTTCAATGAGTAGCTGTTTCTCTAAGAATGGTCCCTTTTGGTTTCTTTTTCATTATTTTTGGGTGATACTGACAGACCAAATTTGACTCAACAGGCTTAGGAATATCAGAACCTGGATTACTAGAGTTGGGAAGAAACCTAAACTCATTAGAAAAAATACAAACCAAGATTTGGTATTAATAAATAATCTCTCTAAAGCTAATATACACTGAAAATCTAAATGTGACTGACCTTAAGAAAAATTGCAGCTTTCATTGTTCCTGAATTCTTAGACACTGTAGTTTTTTGGAAGGGTCCTTTATAGATAGAAGAGGCTTTCCTGCACATATGTTACATGGCTGCCTGGAGTGCTGTGGAATCTGTGTTGTTGGATGGACACCTACCTCTTAGGCATTACGCCACTGAGTTTCACAACATCATGTATTTCAGCCTAGCAGCCTGAAATGATTAAAAGACAGTACATTACTTTAATCATTTTGGACCAGATCTCCTTGTTAATTATCATCTGACTAAAAGAGGACTATCCATGTAAGAGTTTGTAGAATCTCCTTTACACAGCAGTACTAACCCTTTGAAGACGGCTGTCGTCAAACATTGTTCTCAGACAACATGGAATAACTCAGTAAGAAATAATGGATGAATGCCAGATGATATAGAAATAAAATATCAATGATTTTTTTATTTCAGTCTTTGAACCATGTGTTAATTGCAAAAAGATGTGTAAGGTTGGTGAAAATGTGGAAAATGCAGTCTGATGGGCTATTCTATACCCTGATAAAATCTATATAGAACTAAGACATGTGTCTCCATTTAATCTTATAATTGTCAAAGGCATTTCACAGGCCCCCTCCAATTTCCTTCACTTCTTTCCCAAAAGTCATGGACTGGAAACCCTGGCATGTTTTCTCTTCTGCCCATTAGAGAAAGACTTGAAGAACCTTCATGTTGTGACTAGCAGTATCATCTCATGTAAGACCAAAGCTACAACAATTATTAATGCTAAAAGAATGTTCTACTGTCAAATTACACCCTAATTGAAATATGGATCTTGGTATGTTGAAGTTCAAGGAAGAATTCTTCACATTTGTCACATTTATATCAAAAGAATTGAATATAAAATCTACCATTCTGGCATGTGAGCATTTTACACTGGCAGAAAGGACTGAGATAAGCTTGGTCTGTTCTTTGCTCTCGTAGCCCTTTCACCAGAGAAGTTTCCTCCCAGTAGGAGGATAACTGGAAATTAGTATGAAAGTGAAAATCAAATGCTTTTACCAGCCATCTAACCCTAATTTGAGCAGAAAAAGGTGTGCATCAGTGAAAATCTGTGGCAAAATTTCTTTGCATATTTCTGACAAAATTAGAAGAAAACTTTTTCTCCTCTCATTTTATTCCTCTTAATCATCCCACTGAAACAGATCTTCTCACATCTTTGCAGAACCTTTTTCATGAAACCCCCCTTTGAAATTTGTTGCTAAATATGGTTTCAGATCATCATGAAGGGTTTTCCTAGGCAAACATTCAGTGTTTTTTAATCCAAAGAAAATCTTGTATCTCCTTCATCATGTGTTCAAGGGCTAGGAGTTGCTGCCACCTTCTCCTTCAGTACAGCTTCTACAGCATGACCCACAAGTCTTTTCTCTGGCACTTGCTGTTCCCTTTATTATGCTTACTTAGTGAAGAATATAGTGAAGTAATGGTCAGTCTAAGGGCAGTGAGCCCCAGGAGATCACTCAAGCTTTCAGACAATGCCGCTTGGGAAGATGTAGAGAAGTGGTGCCTGATCTCACAGAACCACCTGCATGAGAGAATATGGTTTTGCAATAGGCCTGGTGGGTAGGCTCTACCCAGTTCTTTTTCTCTACTCTTTTGAGTTGCTGGCAGTACCAGTGATCTCTTCCATGTTTCTACAATTTTCATTCTCACTCCAAGAGCAGGTCACTTAATGTCTTGAACACAAAGATGTTCAATCTCCTCCTCCCTCCCATTCTGCCTCCACCCACAGGCCCTGAAGCAGAAGTCACCTTCTCAAATGAGATGGTAACAAAGGGCTGTTTTGGAATCCAGACTAGGCCAGTCTGCCCTGTGATCCTTACGAAATCACTGAATGGCTGAGGTTGGAAGGTTCTTCTGGAAATCATTTGGTCCAATCCCTGATGCTCCAGCAGGGACACCCAGTTGCTGAGCACTGGGTCCAGGTGGCTTTTGAACATCTCCAAGGGTGAAAACTCCATTTCCCCACTGGCAATCTGTGGTAGTGCTCACAGTGAAAATCTGTTTCCTGATGTTCAGAGGGAACCTCATGTATTTTAGTATGTGCCCATTGCCTCTGGTTCTGTCACTGGCCACCACTGAAGAGACAGTCAGGCTCTGTTTTCTTTGTACACTCCATTCAGGTACTTACAACACTGGTAAAATGCACCTGAGCCTTCTCTTTACCAGGATGAATAGTTCCAGCTCTCTTAGCTCTTCCTCATAGGACAGATAGTCCAGTTCCTTCATCATATTTGCGACCCCTCATTAGATTATCTCCAGCATGTCTAAGGAACTCTTGTACTGAGGATCCCCAGACCTGGACACAACACTCAAGGTGTGGCCTCAGCGGTGCTAAGCAGAGGGGAAGGATCCCCTCCCTTGACCTTCTGACAACACTGCCCAGGATGCCGAATGCAGTCCAGGATACCATTAGCTGCCTTAGTGGCCAGGGTGCACTGCTGGCTTGTGTTCAACCCAGGTCCTGTTCTGAAAAACTGCTTTCAAGGAGGGCATCCCCCGGCACCTGGAGTTACTCCTCACTGGGTGCAGGACTTTGCACTTTCCCGTGTTGAAATTTCTGTCAGCCTGTTTCTCCAGCCTGTCCAAATCCCTCTGGATGGCAACATGACCTTCTGATGGGTCAGCCACTCTTGCCAGTTTGTGTCATCAGCAAACCAGCTGAGGGTACTCTTAAGACTATGTCCTTCTGGGTACTCCTCAGCTTATCCAGAGAGGATAAAAGAAGATGAAAAATATCAGAGACCTTGAAACTGTGTTTTCTGGCTTACATACAGTTTTGCAGCTGCTTTGATCAGTAGTTATCCTTCCCCATATTACGGCTCAGTAGGTCCTGACCCTGTTCTCTCAAATGGAGAAAGAAATTGGGTCCTCTTTTACTACACTCTTTTTTTCCATCCAGTTTCTTAAAAACGCATAGAAGTGTTTTTATCTACAAAAATATGGGCAGGAACATTTATAAAACCAATGTGTAAGCAAACATTCTGAGACTTACAAGAATAGCTTCCAGAAGCTCAAGAGATAATATTAGGGCCTCTGCTAAATC
>VYXB01006406.1:324110-342355 GCA_013397135.1 Pachyramphus minor | reverse complement strand
CTCCTCTCTGGCTGCAATTTGCACCTCTACATTAACTTTTTTTTTCTTTCCTAAAAATATTATCACTGATGAGACATTATTATTATTCCTGATTGGCTCAACCTTGGCCAGCAGTAGATCCGTCCTGAAGCCAGTTGGCATTGGTTCTACCAAACATGAGGGAAGCTTCTACCAGCTTCTTGCAGAGGTCACCCCTATCAAAACCTGGCCATAGAAACCCAATACTTTATGGAGATTTCATAAGAAAAAGCTTAATTCCAGTGATCTTTTTTGACACAACATTTTTTAATGAAGTAAAATTTACAATTTATTTCACAAACTAGATATTTTACTTTTCCAAATCAGTTTTCCTTCTCATTCTAATGAACTCATGTGAGAAAACTCTTTACCTTTGCTGATGCATCTTTCATCTGTGGAACTAAATATATTTTGCAAGGTATTAATATAATCTTTGAAAGTAGTAAACGTAAAGGATCATTAGAGGACATAAAACATGCCTGCAGAAAGAGGGTTTTGTTTGGTTCATTTGTTTTATAGTCATATCAGTAATGTTAAACATGTATCCATCAATAAATGAGAGAATAAATTACATCTGAGTGAAAATACAAGTCTTCATCTACTAAAACTAGAACACTGATATATATCTAAAAAGGCAGCTAGAAAAAAAGGCTTAAATCAATTTGGTTCATGAACATCAAGAGCCCTCAGAAAATTGAAAAACAACTCTATGCAGACCCAAAAAACAACAAGAGAACTCATGAAGGACTATAATGACAAGATATGGTATTCAAGGAATAATTTCTCATTCAGGAAACTATTTTAAATGTTTTTTTTATTATGTGTACTGTTATTGTTTACTAAATGATTTATAGAAAGCAGTGAAAAGGCAAAAATCCAGAGAAGATATCATTGTGTACAATCACCACTAGAGCCTTTGATCAATAGAAATAGTCTAACACCATTCAATACATATCTCACCAGTTTGGCTGTGCTAAAGAAGGGTTCAGTTACTGTCTCTGATTTCTCCTACCTCCCTGGGAAATATCCCAAAGCCTTGCAATGGAATTGGATGTTTTAATTTTCTCCTTATGTCACTTTACACTTTCCATAAATGAATATTTGTGTTCATGAAAAGGGAAGAAATATTCTCTAGCCTAGAGGTTTGGACTTTCACCTGGGAGCAAGGATAGCCAGATTTTATTCCCTAGTTTACAATTTCGTTATTCATTCAAAGTGAAACAGAATGTGAATGGATGTAATTGAGAACACCCTACCTCAGAGACCCATATACTATGATTACAGGGCATCTTTACTGTGATGAAGTTAAAGTCTCCTCAGAAGAAGGAATTGAATCTCCCATTTCTTCCTCCAGTTTTCACAAGTCTCTTCCTTTGTGTTTGTATGATTCTGAACACCAAACAAGCTCTCAAATATCAACTGTTTTATTTGAGAGTACGAATTACTTTTTTGTGTAACACTAAGTTAAAAAAAAACAAAAACAGTCAAGTTCATTGTCACTTTTTGTCTTTTAAACTTTTTGTTCAGCAGAAAAGACCGCACTAAACTAGTTGCAGAACATCCACAGAATCATCAGGATTGGAAGACAGCTTCAAGATCATCTAGCACAACCATCAAATAACACCAACATAAACTCCCCTAAACCACATCTCCAAGTACTACATCCAGATGCTTCTTAAACATATCCAGAGATGGTGACCCCCTCACCTCTCTGGATAATTTATTCCAATTTCCCCTGGCACAGTTTCAGGCCTTTTCCTCTTGTTCTTTCACTTAAGACATATTAAAAGAGTCTGACCCCTATCTCACTACAACTGTCTCTCTGGTAATTGTAAAGTGGAATGAGGTCCCCCAGAACCTCCTTTTCTCCAGATGAAACAGCTCCAGCTCCTTTATCTGCTCCTCATGGGACATATTTTCTAGACCCTTCACCATCAACATTGCCCTTTTCTGGTCTTACTTCAGTACCTCAATATTTTTCTTGTAGTGAGGAGCCCAAAAAACAAACACGTTACCCAATGTGTGGCCTCACCAGTGCTGACTAGAGAGGGACAGTCATGTCCCTAGGTTTGCTGGAGACACTATTGCTGAGACAGACTGAGATGCCATTGGCCTTCTTGGCCACCTGGGCACACTGCTGGCTCATACCCAGGTGGCTGTCAACCAGCACTCGCAAGTCCCCTCTGTTCAGAAGCTCTCAAGCCTCTCTGTCCCAAGTCTGTAGGGGTTGTTATGACTCAAGTGCAGGACCCTGTTGAACCTCATGAAGTTTTTTGGAGCCCATCAATTTAGCCTGTCAAGATTTGTCTATAAGGTCTTCCTACCATCCAACGTGGCAACTTATTGAGGATACACTCAATCCCCTCATCCAGGTCATTGATAGAGGTGTTGAACAGGAATACTGAACCCTAGAGAACACTTCTAGTGACCAGCTGCCAATTGGATTTAGTTCCATCTGCTACTGCTCACTGGACCAGCCATTTTTTCACCCAGGAAATAGTGCCCCTGTACAGGCCATATTAAATGAGGTTTTAAAAAAATTAAAGTTATCTAGTTCAAAAGTCAGTTATTCAAGGGTCAATGATAGTAGTAGAGAACTTATCCATCTGATGTGTAGGAGCAACACTACAAATTAAGAGTGTGAAACATTGACATCCAGTCCCTTCTTCAAAACACCTTTAGCTGATTTTGTGACTTTCTTTAAGGTATTTTTAAATCAATTCTCTATTTTGCTAGCTATTTTCATCACTAAATACCTTCTCCTTTAAATTTTTTCTTGCTTTGTGAAAATATATTTTTTTAAAAATTTAAAATGTTCCATGAAACCGTCTCAGTTATAGGGAAAGGAGGGTTTAGCATTAGGTAAGTGTATCCAGTTATGCATTCTATCCCATTTTGTAATTTTGATGGACTGTTATCTTAAGCATGAGAGGAATAACTGTTTTTTCCCTTGCCTGAGTTGCAAAAAGGAAGGGACAGGCAGCCTTCTGAAGCCACAGAGTTGAAGCCCTTGTTGTTGCCCAGCTAGAGAGAGAGGAGGAGCTGTCCTGCTATAGTCACGTTCCAGATCTGAGTAGCCATTCCTCAGTTACTTGCTGCTGCCACAACCTGCTTCAGACCTGTTTTGCAATGCCCCTGCTGCTTGCCATTACCTGAGCCACTGCAACCCCAGTGTTGCCACTTTGCCACTGCAAGCCACAGCACCCACTGCCACCACTGCCACCACTGCTACTGGGATTGTTGGCACTACTACCACCACTGGAGCCAGCATTTTGGCAGCATACCAAATTTTGGACAAAATAGTTTTCCAGGTTTTACTTCACCCCTGTTCTCCATTGTTTTCTGGCTGGGGGAGGGCATTAAACTGTGGAAACTTGTTTCCAGATTGTTTTCTTTGTTCTCCCAAGCTATGTGGTCCAGTTTGGTAATAGCCACCATCTTGGGGTTTTTTTTTTTGTCTGTCCTAGAGGACCAGGAAATACTTTCTTTGCCTTTGTTGGTTTAAACATTTTCTTCTGTATCTTTGTAGTTACTGCTATTTCCTTCAGTAAGTTGTTATTTTTACTTATATTTCTCCAGTTGCCTCTTCATTATTGGAGGGGATGGGAGAAGAAAAAAAATAAAAGGGGAGTGACTTGTGTGGGGTTCTAATTCTCCAGTGGTTTGCCAAAAACCACCACAGCAACCTACCTGTTGCTAAATATATAATTTTACACAAATCAAAGTTCATTTAGATATGAGGTTCACTACTGCAGTTCACCATTATGTATTGAATCAAGCAATATATCCACATACAGCTAACTCAGAATTGTGTTTTCAACTATACCAGTATCTATTTAAAGGAACTTGAAAGGGAAGAACAACAGACTAACAGAGTATTCTAAAATTCAAAAAGGAAAAGTGAATCTGATGAATTATCCAGACATAGGCTGTTCTAATTTCCCGTTTCTAGTGCTAGACCTCAACATTACTGTATTTAAAGTCCTTAAAACTCCCTCACATCCAAGTGAATTAACATGTCAGTAAATAAAATAAATATGCATGCAATGAAGTGAGGAGTTAGTTCAAACTTTACTTTCTTTCAGAAGTTACTGGTCTGAAAAACCCATGATTTGAACAATGTAACATAGCAGATAAAGCACAGGATGCATCATAGAACTACAAATTCTAGGCATTTACCAGACTGAGTCAAAAAATTCTGAAAAAATCTTGAATTCAAGAGCTTTAAAGTATGACATCAGAGGCAGCTCAGAGTATAGGATTTACTGATTTTGCTAGCATGTGAGGTTTACTTGCAAGTTTTTTGTCTCAAAAAAATCCATAATTCAAATCTAGATCCTCAAGGAAATTTTGTAATGTAGATACTGATGATTTCTATTTTAAAATTCATGTTTCGTGAGTATTTTGCAAAATCAAATGAGCCATAAACACATTTTGGACAATCTTGCTAATTCACTCACTAAAGTAATCACAGATAGTAAACGCAGTAGAGATTTAAATTTGTCTTTAAAGAAAAATGTAAATATTAATTCACCCAGACATCCTTAAAATTCAATACATTTTAAAAGTCAAGGCATCTTTGACAATATAAAATGTATTTACTGTTTCTAAAAGGAATATTTCCTATTTCTTTTCAATGGAAACCTTTTGTATTACTCTGCTTTTTCTGTCGGGTTAAAGTATTCACAAATGTAATATGATTAACTAGAGTAGGGTATTGGTATGTTTGATAGCTAATTATATGTGTTATTCAATTTCTTTTAGAATAGTAAATTTCTAATTTCTCGATTATTGATACTAAAGATGTCTCTAATAGCAACAACTGAAAGAATTGCAGTAGGCACAGCCCATGCACTTAACTGAAAACAGATTCTCACAGACTTCAAAAGAAAGGCAAAGAGAGATGGAAAGTGAAATGGAAGCTCATTTTGTGAGTGCCAAGTTGAGGCACAAAATGATAGGTGGCTCCTTGCCACTGAAGGCCAAGGCCAGATTTCTAAGAGACCAGGCTTTGTGCTGGTAGCACTCAAAGATATTACTCTCTAATGGCTTGCTCTGTAAAATGTATGGCTGGTTTTCAGAGCAGTTCCACACCCAAGGAAGTGGAAAATTACTCTTTCCTTATTCTATATCTCAAATGTGTAAGCCAAACCTTATAAACTCTAACTTTAGTAATGAATTCTGAGTACTGTATCAAATCTATCATGTCACTTGAACAAGGTCATATAAAGAAGTCCATCAAAGTGCCTGGAACTGAACCTACATCTCTGGAATTTTAGCACAGTACTTCTTTTAACATGTACAAAAATTCAGGGAAAGCACAACATTGTAAACTACTCTCCGTGAAGCATTCTCTCGCTGGGAGACAATGAAAAGAAAATATAAAAAAATCAGAAGAGAGATGTTACATCAGCATAAAGAATTGATGCATCCTATTTTTATTTTAGATCCAATTTGCCTCTACTAGCTGGGGTGAGGAAAGTTATCTTTCATGTTTGTTTTCTAAGAGATGTGCTAAATGGCCAGGAAATATAGAATACACTAGAGAGTTTGGAGACTTCTTAATTCATTGCCCTGATGTACAGTAAATCTATTCCTTGAACAGCTTTATTTCTTTTATCCAGCAGGATTTCCTCTAATGGATGGGGTGGATATAAGATGGTGACTGTATAGTGAGTGATGTTACTAGGGGCAAGACTTATCACTGTGATGCAAAGTAAAGAGAAGCAGCTCTTTACAAACAAGTGCTTTGTAAAGAAAATGGGTTTTAAACCAAACACTTCTTTCACACCTGCAAACAAGTTCATTGCAATGAAGGATGTAGACATGTAGACTTACAGCATTGCTTTGACCGAGTCATTCCACTTCAGTCCTACCCATCAACTCCTGTACTCATTCTAGTGCTGGGTGGAAGAAGAAAACCTAGCGAGCTAGTAGCCTTGACATAGTAGTGGTGTCTATAAATTGTTCTGAATATAGTCACCTATTCCTGTTAGTACTGAAGATGTGATGTAAGCCCAAACTGAATTCAAGGGTAACTAAGGTGTGCAAGAAAAATGGAGGTTCAGGAGTTGGGTCTTTTGTTGTCGTTGTTGTTGGGGGGTGGGGGGTGTTTGTTGTGGGGTTTTTTTAAGTTTTTTTTTGTTGGGTTTTGGTTTTTTTTGTTGTTGGGTTTTTTGTTTGTTTGTTTGTTTGTATGCTTGTTTGGTTTTTTGTAGTTTTTGTTTGGGTTTTATTCCCTAGAGCAACAAAGAAAATTCTGGATGTGAACACGGTACAAAGAACGAACCATCTGCAGACAGCATATCCTGGTCTCTGAACTCTCCACCCCTACTTTTTTCTCCTGTGATGTTATTACAATTATACAGCTTCAAAGTCAATAATACTAACTATTGTACAGGTGAAAGAAGAAAGGTGGTATAAATGATGCCTTTAAAATTTATAATTTAGGACTGGTCAAAATAAAGAAATCCAAAGAAAGATGGAACAGAGAGGACTACAGGAGAAGAATGGATAAAAAGACAATAGATGGATAGTAACAGCAAGACTACAAGAGAAGAAGGAATAAAGAGATGATAGATGGGCTATAACAGTCATGTAAGGACAGGCAGGTACATTTCACTACTCAAAACTCAATGTGGCATTGCAATATCAACTAAACACATCATGATCACTTCAAGAATTACCTTCTCCATTCCTGCAGATTTGTCTTGCTGCTTGAGAAATGTAGTGCTACATTGTTTTTTCTCAGTTTAGAGTATTTCTTCACCAGAAGGAGCTTCAAGTGTTTGTGCTTATATTGCACAGTGGACTTCAGCCCAGTGAAGAATTTTATGAAATTAAACCATCATAGCACGTAGCCCTCAAAGATCCTCCTAGAAGGTAACAATATGGACATAGTTATAAGATAATATGAATTTCTGAATTCTGACCAATAACGGCAGGCGCGTTTGAAAACTGATTACTCAGACCATCAGAAAAGTTGTGAATACTGTAGTAATATAGTATAGAAGAATTTAGAGATGACTGAAAAGTTGATATATTCCCAGTAGAAATATCTTATGAGTGAATCTAATTCTTAGTCTGTAAGTTTTTCTTCAGTTTTGTGTCACTGTTCAATTCAACAAAACTCATACAAACAAGTATGGATGCTGTTGTGGTTACTGGGTGTTTGCTGCTAAACTGTTGTGCCTACTGGGAGTTTAGTGACATGTTGTCTAAACCCAGACTAAATGACATGACATCTCTATCCATTGGAATCATAATACAAAATCACGAGCAATGGAATTAGGAACAGTATGCATGTGTTCTCAAAACATCCCTCTATGAATATGGTCATCAGAATTCAGCCAGAGATAAGTGGTGATAATTATACAGTTATATATCTAGGGTGCCTTCATCTCCAGGATCTCAAACAATATCTCTTACATTTGTAAATTTAGCCAAGATTTATTACTTTATTACTTATAGCTAAAGTACATAGAGATCACTTTAACAATCATGCACAGAGAACACCTGCAAATCAGTAAACTATATTAGTGCTTCAGCACAAGTTTAAACCAGAAAGATAAGGTGAGGAAAGATAAGGAAAGTGAGGAAGGAAGAAGGAAGGGGAAGGAGAAGAGGAAGGGGAGTAGAAGAGGAATGGGAAGGGGGAGGGAAGAGGAAAGCGAAGGGAAAGGGAAAGGTCAAGGGGAAGGAAAAGCTTCCTCTCCTCCTACAGTTTCCTGTTTTCTGGAAATACTTCTTTGTATTGAAACCATGTAGAATACATTGTCCCTCACTCCGTTGTTTCAATTTCATTGGTAGTACAGTACAGACTCTCAAAGAACCCTGCTTTGTCAGACATGAATATCACATAAAATTACAGACATAGTGCTAACTAGTGAGGATATAAGAACATAGATCTTGTCTGGAATATTCACAGAAATATAGTTGAAGTGGTAAAACTGGTAATAATAACCATTACAGCTGTGGTTAGAAGTGCCATTGTTACATTTCAAATATTTATATCAGTGGCTCAATGGAAAGAATTTCCCTGGCCTTTTCAACTATTTTACTTATATGTATTAGTTGGCAATGTCTAGTCATGACCCTTTAACCTTCCTTTTCACATGGGAGATTCTGTGAGAACAATCTTCCTCCACAGATTTTAATCAAGTTTAAAATTTTAAGAGAAAGATCAATCTTGTGCTGTGTTAAATACAGAAAATTCAAAAAAGTACAGGAAGAAAAAATAGGTTCAGTAAAATAAGTATGATACTTTCAACACTTGGGAGAGAAAAGGGTCGTAATAGATAGGACCCCAGAAATCCCTTATCTTGTTTTTGTTAAAATACCTTTCTCCCACTGGATGAGAATGGTGTTCACAATACGGGATTTCAAGTCCATTTTGTTACAACCGTAAGCTTCAATACATTTCATGCCTTTCCATAACTATATTGCTTTAAATATAGGCCTCAAAAACTGATCCCTTGCAACAGTATTAAAACATTGGCAGAAAGAGTAAATTATTTTGTTTATATTACTTAACTTGTAAGGTAAAAGCACGTATCCTTTTCCCACCATCTGCCCCCAGAAAGCTGACTTCATGGAAAAGGACTCTTTCAGGGGAGCAAAGCACTTTCACTGTTGAGGAGTCCAGGAATTCCTGAATTTCAGTCCATGCACTGCTAAAGTAGCTCCCCAGGTATGTTTGCAGAAGAGAGGTAGCTTGCCTGTGCAAGAGGAGATTTCCATAACAGCACTCTCTTTTTCAAAAGTGGATGTCAGACATCTTTTCAACTGCAAAATATTTGTCTTTAGGGTCTGGGTTAATAACAAACCTCCTTGGAAATCTTTACACAAAACAAATCATACAAAGCACACTACATTTTTTTTTAACGTGAACAAAAAATTCCTTGAAATATGCATATTTCACAAAGATATTGCTGGAAACTATTTCAGGGGAATTTTTTCAGACATTCTTTAAAGTTTTATTTATATTTCCTATGCCAAACAAAAGAAAATATGTAGTGGGAGAGACAGCTAACCTTTCACAGTTTCATATGGTTACATGAGGGTTTATTTTGTCTTAATATGTTATTTTTTGTGATTGTCTTCTGGAAAATAATTCAATAACCTAAGAAATCTGTGGCTTATATCTAGAGTTCTGAGGGGCTGTTTCAATACAGTATGAGAATTTTATTCCCAGATTGGGATCCCACTGGCAGTTTTTATATATGGAGCTCATTAATGATAATATAAGGTTTGCAGTTTCAAAACTAAGGTATAGCTCATAAAGATTGTAAGCTCTGAGGGCTTTATTTCCCAAAATTAACTGAATAGATGGTTAATTGCTTTTAACAAGCAATATTTAAATAATAATTCTACTTTCACACAAAACAAACAAACAAACAAAACCAAATAAACAACCTTCATAATAAAAGCAAAAATGTTTAGGTGTTTTTCTCAATTTTTTACTTGGAAATAACAATTCCTTTTATATTGACATATCTCTGCAGAAGATTTTCTAATTCAAGGGACACAAATTGTAGCATGAAATGGTGCCTCCAGACATGTAAGCAATTGCTGAATATTGTGGGATCAATAATGCTTGAGGTATGATTCTGATGTAAATTATAATAAAAAATAAAGAAAAAAACCCAAACTGAATATGTCATATTAAATATGTTGCAAAATATATACGTTACACATGCCAAATATATAAATTACTAAAATTCTTAAAAATACTAAAAATCCTGTTATTTAAAAGACATTATTCAGTTTTTGTAGATTGAAAACACATTCTGATCTTACAAGAACTCTTGCTGTCACTGCACTTTCTGGTGGTTCTCTAGACATAAAACAAAAGCCCATGCCACCAACAAAAGGTAATAACTACTTGAAAGCAACTGTCTTGGCAGATGCAGAGGTGCCTAAGGTCAATTTCAGCCTTTTACAACCTCAATTCCTTACAAGTATCATACATTTAATATAGAAAATGAGCTATCTGTTCATGAAGTTAGACTACATTTTTGCCAAGCTAAATATAACACGGGAATTATTAATTACATCTCTTCAGTACTTTCTGTACAAACCAAAGAACATTACTTCACAATATATCACCAAGGGCTGAAATAGTTAGTAGATTGTTATTTCATTTTAGGAATTGGAGAATTAAGAAACCTAGGCAAACATTATGCTTAATCCAAAGATATTCTGAACCTGAAACGTTTAGCAATTTGGAAATGTTAATTTTCAGGCAAATCCTAGTATAATTCTGGATAAAAAAATTGCATTAGTTAAGGATTTAGAATTAGTTTAACTACACGTAGATGCTGGCATAAAGAAATGAATCTTAGGTAATTTTGAAATCAAACATTCAGTCCTTAAGTAAGCACAAAGTTTTAAAAAAAATTAAGTATGCAAATGACAAGTAGAGTATTTATCTTGAGAAAGGTAGAGTTTTAAAATATTATCAAGCTGAAATATTGTAAAATAGGATTTACTGCAACAATAATTTAAGGTAATAGCAAAGATGTCATTTAAGCAATTTGCAAATCATATATTTCCCTGCTGTGTTTGCAAGATTACCTTGTGAATCATCAGGAACTATAACTCAAAACCTTTTGATTTACATTTTTCTGAGACCTAAAGGCAAGAAAGGACACTATGGATAGGATGAATAACTTCATGATCTACTAGCTTCAATAAAGAAAAGGCTTCCTTTTCCCAACTGGTTCAAGTTAGCACCTGATACATTCTTGCAACCTATCATATACTGCATGGTAAAAGATTATGTTTGACTCAATCTGTGAGAGGTTTTAGTAAGGTTTTTACATTATATTTATGTGTAAATATAATTATTTGCTTGACAGAGCAAAACCCAGAGCTTACAAAAGTTTTGGATTGTGAACACAATATTAAAATAATTTTAATGATTAAGATGTTGTTTCCAAAACAATGTTGCCTAATATTTCTGTCTATACCACAGGTTTATTTCTGTTGGAGCCCAACATTTCTGCTGAATGTCTGCTTCATTCTATTCAGATTCAGCTCTGTCTGCAATTGCTGAAACATCAGAGTGCCTTCTTGTAGCATATTAAATAGTGTGGTTAACATCTGGTCTGTATTTATTTGTTCTCTTGTTTTTATTCCCAAAGAGAAAGAAAATGAACAGTGGGGGGAATTATTTATTTATTAATTTTATTTTTCCCCCTCCCTGGCCCCTGTCTTTGTGGAGACATCCAGGATGTGCTATTGTGGTTTTACATTAGAAGTCAGGATCAGGAAAGAAATGCATTCTTGTACCTGGAGCAGATAACTGAGAATCTCATTGGCCCTCAGTTCCTAGGGGACACTTGTTATCTGTATAAAACAGGATTTAATCTTAGAGAACAAACACACACTGTGCTAAAGCAACAGAAGTGCTGATACCAGCTCTCACTGTAGGGTAAAAGATTATTTTTTCAGTAGTTTGGGTATAGTCTACTGAGTTCCATGAAAATAAGTAAAGCATCTGCAAAAACTGTCGACCTTCCATATGGCAACCATGTAAAAAGAGAAAGCCAGGTGTGATGCTTTCAAGTAATTTATAATGTAGGGAAATCTGTTATGTGGGTACATAAAGCCAAACAGTTTGTGTCAGTTCGTGTAACTTCCTTGCAAGGGTACATGTCATAGAAGAAAATACTTTTATCCTGAAACATAATGGAAAATTATTTTTTATAAAAACCTATATTTCTTAATGAAGCTATGTGAAATGCTTATACACTTATTCAAAAGTGAATCAACCGTCTTCTGAAAACAGGTTTCCTATAGAGATTTACAAACTGTTTACCTCTGCTTGGACTGGAAATAATACCATGAAGCTTGCAACATCTTTTAGTAATGTATTCTACCACGACTGGCAGCTTAGGACACACATACACATACTTTGCTGGCACACGATGTTTGTACAATCCCTTCTCATTTTCCTACAAAGCTCGATTTTCTCATTTTTCAGTTTTCTGCAATTTCCTCTCATTGTTGGGTGAGAAAATACAGTTACTGCATAAATATATTGTATCACTCACTGGAATCTAGCAATCTCTGATGCTCAGCTAACTCCAGTATGAAGTTGCAGAGTCTACAAGGTACTGTTGGTATTGCTTTCAGACAGCCTAATACTCCTACAGGAATTGAGCATGACAACCAGTCTCTCCACTTTTAAATAAAACTCAAAACTTCCTTTTCTGACCCTGCTCCTTAAAC
Source organism: Pachyramphus minor (assembly GCA_013397135.1). Taxonomy (NCBI): domain Eukaryota; kingdom Metazoa; phylum Chordata; class Aves; order Passeriformes; family Tyrannidae; genus Pachyramphus; species Pachyramphus minor. Next base: position 330,103 of record VYXB01006406.1, on the reverse strand, counting down.
GGAAACAAATTTAAAATTCCTGATATTCCTACAACTCTCTGTCACCAAAGGGAATAATGTAGAAAATTATCATTTGACAAATGACAATAACCTCATCCAATTACAAACTTGAAAGCTGCAGAGATATTGCAGTAATAGACTTGGTGCAAGAACATTTTTACACACATTGGAATGTAAATATTTGTGAATTTTCTACGTTTGGAAAAACCCTACATCTTTCAACTTCCTATTCCTACATTTTCATTATCCACTTCCCACAAAACAAAAGTTTTTTGAAACTGGTCAAAGAGGAAAAGCAAGGAAAGAAATGGACCCCTCAATTTAGGCTATAAAAAAACCCCAACCCAAATCCCTGTTTAAAAAAAGAAGATCACAAAAAAACAAGCACTCTTATCTTTTATCAAATGGTTGGTACTCACTGTTAAATATTACATTATAAGATTAAAAGACTACTTCATGATATTTTGGTCTTGATTCCCTCAAATATTTTCCAACATTCCCTGTAGAGAAACACCAACATGTGGATGACTTCTGGAAAATAACATGGAGTGTGCTTGGCATTCCTTTTCGAGTCAGGCTGATAAAGGGAATGTTTAATATATGTGAAAAATTGTTTTCTATTATAAGACTGAATGTTCCAGTATTTCTTTCAGAACAAAAACTATGCTTCAGGCTTTCAGTTGTAGAAGGAGTTTTGTTAGGAGGTTTTTTGTGCTCCTTTTTTTTTTTGTTTTTCCCCCCTTCAATGCATCAACACTCACTGGACATGTGTTACATAATGCATTCTACATCCTAGCAGGAAAGTATACTGCTTAAATGCCTCTTTGTAGCATTTAATATAGACATAACAAACACTGAGAAAAAATGATTACATGCTAACTTATGAGTAATAAATGTTACTTCTATTCCACAATTGGAGAATTCTTCAATTTCCAAACAGAGGTACTTAACAGAAAAGATCTACAACGGCAAAAGTATCCAGTAATTGCCCACAGATGCCTTGTGGATGATGTCTTACACTTCAGATCTTCAAGAGACCTTCTAGTAACTAGGAACTTAACAGACAAACTGACAGACTGCTCCAAAGGGGTTGGTGGAAATAATTTGTCATGCAAAGATGTGTTGGCTGCAGGCATCTCAAAATACCTGGCACTCAGTCAAAAGCACTTTGAACTCCAAGTTCTATTAGCACTTTGGCAAGCAGAAACTTTAGGGAATGTTGTCTTAAAACAAGAAAAATCTAAGTTTCTCAGCACAAATTTCACTTCCAATGGAATGTTTCAGACCTAAGGCTTGTTTTGGGGAATTTATTTCTCTGAATAATATTCAAGCCACTAACACTAACTGCTATACTACAGGAATATACCTGGACAACTCTTACAGTAAGTAATGCATAAAATCAATTACATCATCAAAAGAAAATCCTTGGAGTGATATTTGCCCATATTTATGTTATCTGACTCACCAGTTGTTATTTCTTCCCAGCAGGCCCATTATGAATGCGGATTATGTGAAAGAAAACACAAAAATCAATGGGTTGCAAGAAACTGAAATTTTTCTTTTTCATGGACACTAGCCTGCAGCTGTCTGAATACCAAGAAATTTATCCAAAAATGTTAGTGTAAAAATTAATTTCCTTTGGTTATTTCCTTTTACTATGAGACTAAGCTCAGCTGGGATTTACCTGTGGGCACGTGCAACAAAGGTTAGGCTAAGGAAAGACCCTTAAATAGTCTGGTCAGACTAGTAAATTGCATGTAGGAAGTGTAGTAGAATTGCTGTATTTTTCTGAGGAATTCCTTAAAACCTTTGCCAAGCCAGGGGTATATGAGCATTCAAGTGGTAAAGTCATTTGGAGTGGAACACACATTGTTCGTTGAAATTCTTCATTGGTTATCATTACACATAAATTTTCTAGAAATGTTAATAAGATATGTATTTTGCAATGTAACACAAAAAAATAATTTTAAACACAGTAATTTGGAAGGGAAGTCAGTATTTTTGACAATAGGAACTAAACTGGTGAATTTACTCTGCCTTCCTTGCCTTGCCTTGCCTTGCCTTGCCTTGCCTTGCCTTGCCTTGCCTTGCCTTCCCTTCCCTCCTTCTTTCCTTCCTTCCTTCCTTCCTGCAGTTTTAGCAGTGAACATGAGGCCTGGAAAGTAGGAAAGGGGGAAGATGAGAAAAAAAAAGTCCACTAACATTGTAAACAACCAAATATTCAATCAGTCTTGTGAACTTCCTACTCTGCTTGGAAACACAAGGAAAAGCTGTGAGGATGAAGAAAACCAAGAAATTATAATAAAAACCAATGATAAAAGTGAAACTTATAGGAAGCAGCGTGTTCCTAAGTTGTAGATATTTAAACTACTCACAGCTGAATGTTTTTCTTGAATAGTCCTCGATTGTGATCAGTGATATTTTTGATGACCATACAGTATCTTCTTTTCCATATTTGAGATCTGTAACAGAAAACTGGAAAGCCACAGTTGATTGGTTTCAATTCCTTGCAGTAAATTTTTCAACTACTGACTGGTTAGAAATTGATTTTTTTGCAGCTGTAAGATACTGGAGTCCTCTGACAAGACTCAACAAGTTCTTTGAAAAGTTAGGGCAAACAGAAAATTTACAATGTTCCAGAAAGCATAACTGATCAGGGAACAAGGTGGACATGCCTCTGGTGAACTCTAGTTGATTTTGGATTGACAACAATAGACAAAGTGGAAGGGAAAGAAGCCTTCAGCAGCTATGCAGAAATATCAGACCATCTGTGCCATTAATTGCATAAGGTAATTCTCGATCTTCTGTGGAGAATACAACCAGTATTTATGACTTAGATATTTTATGGATCAGATGCTCCAAAAGTGCATAAGATCAGATATAAAAGAGGAAGATTACAGAAATGTGTACACCTACCTCAAAGGGTTCAGAATGTTAGCAACTGAGCAACACATATAGAGGGGAAACCTGTAATGGAGGCTATGAACCGTTCTACAGTCAAAGCTGCAAACAATTTTGGAACTAGATATGGGATTGCTCTTTTCAGCAAGTGGTCCTCCTCTGAAGCCTTGGTGGTTCTGAAAGTAGCATCAATACTAATTTCTTTTGAAGTTTTCTTATGTCATGTTGCACAAAGTCATAAATTGGCATGATGCTAGTCTCTTGGAGAAGCAGGCTGAACCCCATCCAGGTTTTCCCATTCCACAGAACTGAAAAAAAAGCAGAAAAGACAAAGCCAAATAATGAAGTACATAAAGAAGCATTTAATTGAGGGTTTTTAGTGTCACTTTGTGGGTTTAACAGTTAGATGAGGTACACAGCTTTTCCAGATGAATTCTTACCTCTCCATCTTTGCCTCATACAGATTTGAGTCCTTTTGCCTCAAAAACAAGGTTTTGTTCTGATCATAGGGGGAAAACACAACAATTTCAGAAAGTTTATGGTGATGGCATATGTACATATCAAAGGTGCCATCACAGAAGCATTATCTATGAGTTTTATCCTGCAAATGGAAAAATTAGAAGAGTCAAATTGCTGGTTGGTAAACACAGAAAATGTAGTCATATGACAATGAAGTTTGCATTCTCCTGGAAAAGCAGGCAGCCCAAGGCTTGGACAGGGGCACTCTGTGCTGGGTTAACAACTGGCTGGTCAGGCCCAGAGAGTGGTGGTGAACAGTGCCACATCCAGTTGGTGGTTGATTACTCATTGTGTCCCCCAGGGATCAGTGTTGGGCCCTGTCCTGTTTAATATCTTTATTGATGATCTCGACAAGGGGATTGAGTCTACCATTTGCAAATTTGCAGATGACAACAAATTGAGGGAGAGTGTTAATCTGCTGGAGGATAGGAGGGCTCTGAGGAGGAACCTGGACAGGCTGGAAAAATCGGCTGAATCCGGTGGTATGACGTTTAACAAGACCAAGTGCCAGGTTATGAACTTTGGCCGCAACAACCCCCTGCAGCACTACAGGCTGGGCACAGAGTGGCTGGAGAGCGATCAGGTGGAGAAGGACCTGAAGGTTCTAATCAACAGGAAGCTGAAGATGGCCAAGAAGGTCAATGGCATCCTTGCCTGAATCAGGAACAGGGTGGCAGCAGGACCAGGAAAGTGATTCTGGTCCTGTACTCGGCACTAGTTAGGCCTCACCTGGATTGCCGTGATCAGCTCTGGGCCCCTCAGTTTAGTAAGGACACTGAGGTGCTGGAGAGTGTCCAAAGAAGGGCAATGAGGCTGATGAAGGGACTGGAGCACAAGTCCTATGAGGCAATTCTGAGGGAATTGGGGTTGTTTAGCCTGGAGAAGAGAAGGCTCAGGGGAGACCTCATCACTCTGTACATCTCCCTGAAAGGAGGTTGTAGCAGTGGGGGTTGGTCTTCTCTCCCAGGCAACTAGCAGCAGGACAAGAGGGCATGGTCTTAAGCTGTGCCAGGGGAGGTTTAGGTTAGACATTAGAAAGAAATTCTTTACAGAGAGAGTGATCAGGCACTGGAATGGGCTGTCCCGGGAGGTGAGGGATTCACCGTCCCTGGAGGTATTTAAGAAGAGACTGGATGTGGCACATAGCCATGGTCTAGTTGACAGGATGGTGTTGGGTCATGGGTTGGACTCAATAATCTTGGAGGTCTTTTCCAACCTGGTTGATTCTGTGATCTGTGATAGACTGTCTTCCTGGACAGACAAAAGAAGGATACATTATTCATAAGGCGATGACTATAACCTGAGTCCTTTCATGATGTAGGCTGCTACATCTAAAAGTCAGGAGTCTTCTATTTTTTTTCTGGATAAAATATGGGTGTAACTCTAATTTCCTTCTTACCCTGAAAATAGACCATGTGACAATTCCAGATTTTCTAATGTGATCAATTTGAGTAAAACCAGACAATTGTAAAAGGAAGCAGTAATCCCTCTAACACACTCTGATTGTCTCAAGTGAGCAAAACCTTTCTCTGTTGAAATTGGAGGGTTTTCCCTCTGTCTCTAAAAAGCATTATTTTGAGGCATGAGAACAGTGGCTGCAGGGAAAGCAGAAAAATGAATTGTCTGGGACTCCAGGAGTTTCTGTAAACCTTTGGATGTGGAATGAACTAATATAATCTATTCATGAATTTTTAATAGAGTTCCTTAAGAACCAGAGCACACACAGCATTTACCATGAAATCCGGAGACCCTATCCTTTGATGGGAATTCAGCCCAACAATTTCAGCAAGTGCACTTCACCTGTAATGTGTGGTTTTGACAGCTTGATTCTGCTTTTATCAGGAAAGGAACTGCATTTTAAAAGTGCGCATTTCCTCAGGTACACTGTTTAGATCCTTGCCTGGCCTCCAATGATCATAAGATGAACATCATTCCTGGACAATCACAACTAATCTAGTTGTGAAATAGTGACTAGATCTCTGACATGAGATAGCCCAGACCGCTTGCAAAAAACCATCAACTTTCAAATAACAAAAACCAAAGACCCATTTGATCTAGCTTTTACCTTAAAAAAAATCAGGAAAAAAAAAAAAGCAAAATTCTCCCTATGCATAGGGAATTGATCAATAAAGTCAATTAATTAAAAAAAACCCCAAACTCAAATAAAACAAACAAAAAAAACCCCAAAAAAACACAATTGCGAAACAAATGAGAAGGAAAAAAAAATCCACTATTATACCAATGCACAATGAGTTAAAACAAGTTCACCAGGAGTAGCATCTCTATAGTACGTTTTTAGTTACCAGTTCTGAGAATATAATTGAGTCCATTTTAAGATGTAAAAGCAGTGTGATTGAAAATCTGAACTTGTTTGCTTTACTGAAACAGCTCTTTTCCAAAGAAGGAAATCCTGTCTAAGGGGTAATTTTGAACTAACAAAAGCAGTAATGTATATAAGAGCTTCCTTTTAGGGTACTTTTTATATGTAACTTCAAAATGCTCATGTATGTGCAGTCCCAAACTGTGCCATTATCCACTATAACAGAGTTTTCCAGCAAATTTTAGTTAACTCT